>JAULUF010000057.1:3552500-3677500 GCA_031834385.1 Semotilus atromaculatus
CCAATGGCGGAGAGAGAGCCTACTCGGATGAAAACCGCTTCAGTGATCTCAATTATAGTAACGGCATATTTTATTGTCAGTAACGGTAACGGCGTTGTAACGGAGGAAACAGTAATTAGTTTGATTACTCGTTACTGAAAAAAATAACGCCGTTAGTAACGCCGTTTATTTATAACGCCGTTATTCCCATCACTGATTATGTCTGACCAATTCCAAATGTTTTCCGATATATTGGGCGTCTTATGATCCTATTCTCATCTCATGCGGTTCCCTTTTCATATAATCAACATAGATTAAATAAAAAAAAACATTAGGCTATATTATTTAAACATATGCTATATATGAAATGTACGTTTAAGTTTTGTAACTTATATTTAAGCGTCACACGTACAGACTCCATGTAGGCCTATGATTCGCTCTTTTGTTGTTGAGCTCTTTTGTTTGTTGTCAAGCACTGATGGACCAAAGAGCGCGCATTTCGACTTTTGCAGTAAAAACTTGAAATATAAATTCTCAGAAAATGCATTTAATACTAATATATTGAAACGTCTCAATATACTCCATTAATAAAGGAGTCTAGGCTAAAAGGAGTCCAGACATTGGAAAAATATCAGTCCACATGCGTTTTATATTTAATATGAGGGAAGACATGCATGCATGCGTGACACAAAAAATGGTAACACTTTATTTCGATAGTCCACTTTAGACATTCTACTAACTATAAGTAACTTTTCAACTACATGTCAACTAACTGTCATTAGAGTATTAGTAGACTGTCATCTTAATATCTGCTAACACTTTATTTTGTTGGTCCCCCAACAGACATTCAACTGACTATAAGTAACTTGGCGACTACAAGTCAACTTATTCTCCAAACCCGAACCCTAACACCTAACCATAACCTACCAGTCTACTGACAGTCTACTATAATATACTAATACTCTAATGAGAGTTAGTTGACATGTAGTTGAAAAGTTACTTATAATTAGTAGAACGTCTAAAGTGACTATCGAAATAAAGTGTAACCCAAAAAATCTTTAACTTTTAGGTAGTGAAGTGTTACAAATTTATCAAATGTTTAATTTAGATTTCCAATACTGTAGAATATAAACTGAGAAAGTTTATTAGTGTTCTAGTGTCTCAGCATGTGAAGTGACCTGCTGAGAGGGGTCTCCTCCCCTCGCCTTTTGTCAGTGCGGGAAGGTGTGCTCCATCCTGTTCTCCTGGCTCAGCTAATTTACATGCTTTGTTTTGATGTATCCCCCTCAAGGAAATTCCACCCCCTTGAAATGAATATAAGCTAAAAATGTATCATGTTTTAGTTAGACTTTCAGACGAGTGTGCAAGACTGCAGCAACAGCACAGCTCATGTTCTTAATAAAGCAACCTTCTTAAGATACAATCTGAGTCTCCTGGTCTCCGCTTCTAAGTTTCTACACTTGAGAAGAAATAAGTTCACAACAGTAGCAAAATATATTTGTTTGAAAATTCTACTACTAACATCACTCATAAATCATGAAATTTCACACATTGACCATTTCTCGCGTTTTATTAAAAATCTTTAACTTTTAGGTAGCAAAATATTTTTTAGTAGGCTAATTCTGTCAATTACACTAAGTTAAGATTTCATTGAAGGTAAATTGGAGCGGCCACACTGAGCTGTGCGTAACACCCACAGACGTGAAGTGAACGAGACAGAGGCTGTCCGGTAGCTACTGTCTGAAATGGTTAACTCTGTGGCGATGCATGTGCAAAACAGATTTAACTAATCATAAAGTCAATTAGGATACATAACACAGCCTACTATAGGCCTACACAACCCCCCCCCCCCCCCCCCCTCAAGAATCCCGCCCCCCCATCACAATATAGTTCCCACGTCCCTGAATCCCGGGTCACTTTATCCGTGTATTTTCCGGAATCTTTGTGTGAAAGGGGCTCAAGAGTACTGTTACTTCCTGGTGTTTCCTAAGACAGAAGATTCCTGTAAAAGTGCACATTTATAGTCTGGATGTTTTTTATTTTACTTAGTTTTGAAACCAGTTCAGTCCAGCAGAAGAGATCAAACCCAGAGTCCAGCTGTGTGTCTGTGAAGAGTGACTGGTCTATGGATCATCCAATAGTGTTTAAGAGTGGAGACAAACGGTCTGATCTCAGGTATATCATTTCTCTGTTATGTTTATAGTATTTGATTTTTTGAAATTGCTAACATACAGCAGTGTAATGAGTTATAATCCTGTAAGTTTTAGTCTATTAATGATTATCATTGTGCTCTTGTGTAAAGCTCTATGTATTGTATTGTTAATATATTCACACACTGTATAAGCTGTTGGTCTGTTACTTAGTTAATGACACAATTACATCAATATCAGTGTGTCTGATTCTTTACCCTCTTCATTCTGATTTAAGGTCAAATCTTCCATCCAGACCAGTTAACAACAAAACTCTGTTCATGCCTGTGATTCAACCTCAAGACTTTAATGAACGCATGTGTCCTGGTTTCAGGTAAAATGCAGGACTTTTTGCTGTTGTGGTTTAATTTTAGGTGCTACAATTCACTCAAATCACTCAAACACAATTAATTATTAAAACATTTCAGAAACCTAATGATGTTCTGTTTCCCTTAATGCAGCAAACATAAAATGTTTTAATTTATGGCTATTTACTTCTCTAACTTAATAACTGTAATAATGTGGTATTTTAATCTTACAGCCATGACTCTAAACCTGCTGAAGTCCTCAATACATTGAGATCAAATCTGAGACAGAAGTTTGAGTGTTTGTGTGAGGGAATATCAAAGCTGGGAAACCCAACACTCCTGAATGAGATCTACACAGAGCTCTACATCACAGAGAGTGACAGTGGAGAGGTCAATAATGAGCATGAGGTGAGACAGATCGAGACACAGTCCAGGAGAGCAGAAACAGAGGACACACCGATCAAATGCAGTGACATCTTTAGACCTTTACCTGGACAAGACCAACCCATCAGAACTGTGCTGACAAAGGGAGTCGCTGGCATTGGGAAAACAGTGTCTGTGCAGAAGTTCATCCTGGACTGGGCTGAAGGGAAAGAGAATCAGGACGTCCAGCTCATATTTCCTCTCGCTTTCAGAGAGCTCAACTTGATGAAGGACAAAACACTCAGTCTTCCAGATCTTCTTCATCGCTTCTTCCCTGAAACCAAAGAAATGGACATATCCAGTGATGAGTATAAAGTGCTGTTCATCTTTGATGGTCTGGATGAGTGTCGTCTGTGTCTGGATTTCCAGAGCGATGTGAGGTTGTGTGATGTGACTGAACCCGCCTCAGTGGACGAGCTGCTGACGAACCTCATTGTGGGGAATCTGCTTCCCTCGTCTCTCATCTGGATCACCTCCAGACCAGCAGCAGCGGATCTCGTCCCCGCTGAGTGTGTCCATCGAGTGACTGAGGTACGAGGCTTCAGTGACACACAGAAGCAGGAATACTTCAGGAAGAGGATCAGGGATCAGAGTCTGGCCGACAGGATCATCTCACACCTGAAGTTCTCAAGGAGCCTCTTTATTATGTGCCACATCCCAGTGTTCTGCTGGATCTCAGCCACTGTTCTAGAGGAGATGTTTAGGAAATCACGGAAAGGAAAGTTTCCCAAGACTCTCACTCAGATGTACACACACTTCCTGCTCATTCAGACCAACATCAAACATGAGAAGGACTATGAGAAGAAACTGAAAGATGAAGACATGATTGTCAAACTGGGTAAACTGGCGTATCGGCAGCTTGTGAAAGGCAACCTGATCTTCTATGAGGAAGACCTGAGCGAGTGTGGCATTGATGTGGCAGAAGCATCAGTTTACTCAGGATTGTGCACTCAGATCTTCAGAGAGGAGTTGGGCTTGTGTCAGGGGAAAGTCTTCTGCTTTGTTCATCTGAGCATTCAGGAACATCTAGCAGCTCTATATGTGCATCTCTCCTGTATCAACAAGAACATCAATGTGTTTGACCAGATTACCAAACCAACTAATGGAGACGAAGTGTCCCTGTCTGATCTCCACCAGAGAGCTGTGGATGAGGCTTTACACAGTAAAAATGGGCATCTGGACCTTTTCCTTCGTTTCCTTCTGGGTTTGTCAGTGAAGTCTAATCAGAGTCTCTTACAAGAACTAAAGACACAGACAGCAAACAGCTCTCACAACAATAAGAAAACAGTTGACTATATTAAAGAGAAGATCAGTGAGAATCCCTCTCCAGATAAATACATCAATCTGTTTCACTGTCTGAATGAACTGGGTGATCTTTCTCTAGTGAATGAAGCTGAACCTCATACGTATGGAGGATTACGTGATGTGAAACTCTCCTCGTCTCAGTGGTCAGCTGTAGTGTTTGTGTTGTTGTCCTCAGAGGAGACACTGCAGAGGTTTGACCTGAGGAGATTTATTGGAGCCAGAAATGATCAGTAAGTAACACTGAGTGCAATCATTATAGTCTAAAACATTATGAACAAAGATAAACTAATATATCAGAGGTGTTTAAATCATGGGACACAGATTAATTTCTGGGAAATTGTACATAATTTGTGTGTGTTCCTCAAACCGTGGCTGTGTCCTAGTAAGGCTGCATATGGAAAACGAGTCGGCACTGAGTTTATCTGAGTTCATTATGAAATGTAAGACAAATAATATATTTGGAGATGAAGGCATACATGTTACCTTTTCTTTCTGTGTAAATGAATCACTGAACACTAAACTGACAATAATGTAAGACACTGGGAGACACAGACGGCTGTCATTCACTACTGCATTAATAAAACCAGTTAATATAAAGATATTTGATAGGAAGTATTTTTATAATAGTATTTTTGTGCAGGAACATGTGTGTCGTAGCCATGCACACTTACTAGAGCGTCTCATTCTAGTGTTTAATGCTGAGGACTCGAGTCTACAAGCCTCAGAAGGACCCGTGTAACTTCATGTTCCAGCTGAGTGCGCGAGCCTTTCAAAGTAAACTCATCTGACCGTTGTGTGCATCGTCTGCGCCATCACTAAAATTGGGCTTCAAGCGGATCCTGATGATGAACATCACGTCACGCGGATGGCCAAAGTAAACTTGAAAAAAAAGTTAATGGCCTTGATGCCGTTCCTGGTGGCCGTTTAGCTCTTCACAGTGGCGTAGCGGACGGGCACAGCGCATATTCAATTACTGTTGATATTATTGTTATTATTATTATTATTATTAGGCTACTTTTATCATTAATATTACAGGTCATTTGCCTTGCAATAAGTTCATAGTGCATCACCGCATAACTGACGCGCTGTGAGGATAAAAGATTAGATTAGCTTCTCATTTCAAAGGCAACTTGTTGAACACAAAACACTTCTTGATTCATGAAAATATGCATTTTTTCACTAGGGGCCACAAGAGAAGTATTAAGAAGATCACCAGTTTATCACCAGTTGCTTGCAAAATGGACAATGATTCACATGTTCTGCGCACCATTTCCTGTGATAATAAAACATAACAAAGTAAATTATTAAATAAACAAGTAGGTAAATAAACAAGTAACAAGCAAACAAACTTATGTGCCTAATTTCTATGAATAATTTGCTGATGCAGGTACAAAAAGACTTTTATAAGCCTTTTATAATTTTATATAACCATAGCAACGGACAGGACAAAAAAATCTGATTTGTCAAAATAGTGTTGAAGTGTAAATGCAGACTAATAAACCCGCCACAGCAACATTGACAAGAAAAAGAAAAAACAAATCTGTGTTGGCTGAATACGATTAGTAGCTTCTACAGTTATAGATGTCCTTTATAAAGCAGTGTTTAATTAAAAAAATATTTGAGGGTCTTTAGAAAGGTATAATGTATTATTTACTTATGATATGAATTATTATTGTTAACATGAATAATTAACTTATTTATTTTTATCTTCAATTAGTGTCCCACAAAACTCAGCAGATGAAGTTCTTCAGAAGCTGCTGCCGGTGGTTACAGCAACTAGATACGCTGAGTAAGTAACACTGAGAACAAGCATCACTGATAAAACATTACAACAGTTCTTACTTAAACATTATAAATTAATGGTTTAACAAAAAACATGAGTCACACTTCAGCTTTTAAACCCTCCACCTTTCTGACCTGATTTGTGATCTACTTAACCGTTTTTTATGATATTTGTGTGAGAAATTTCTTTTCAAATATATGCATTTATAATGTATGGGTAACACTTTATTTGAAGGGGTGTGCATAAGACTGACATGACACTGTCATAAACATGACATAACACCTGTCATGAACATGAAGGAGTCTTTATGAATGTTTATGACTGTTGTCATTAAGTGTCATTCGGTAAATTATGACACTTTTAATGCAAAGTTGACATTGTTTAAAATGTCTTTGTTATGACAACTTGACATTAACAGAGACAGAAATGTCTTTGTTATGACAACTTGACATTAACCAAGAAATCATAACCTGTCATAAACATGGCAGGTTACATGTATGTATATAAACATTTATATTTATTGTATTCAATGTATTCCATTTTATCAGTTTTATATAATCTTTCTCCCTCACATAGAGACATTGGGCCCTATCTTGCACCCGGCGCAAATGACTTTGTACACTGACGCATGTATCATTCTTATTTTGCACCCGTGCAAAGCGGACTTCCCTCCACAGACACACGCTGGTACACTAGAGAATGAACTTGCGCTCCCTGGGCAGGTCGGCGCAAAAGAGGAGGTGCAAACAATTCCTGGTGCTATTTTGCAGTTCCAGAAAACAATTGCGCCACTGACCAGAAAAAACCTAGTCTAAAGTCATTGGCGCGTTGCGCGTACATTCAGATGCTAATTTAAGCGCGCGTGCTTGGTCATAATACAGAGTGTGAACAACGCGCATACACTGTAGATGATTCTCTCATCTACACAGATGCATTTTCCTTTTTGCAAATGATACATTATTATAAGGAAAAATATTAAAACACGAGGGAAAGCTTACATATTTACCCAAATTATTATATGCATGTATAACCGAAGCTAATTTGGGTGTGTTTGTCCCGTCCCCAATGTCACTTCTGTAACGAATGTACACAATAATAATATACATAAAATGTATTTAAGGGGGGCCGGAAGGCCAATTTAGCTCAAAAGGAATGATTCATCGATTTGCAATGAATCTTGACAGAATCACTATGGAACCGAGCAAATGACTCGTTTAGAGTTCATTTGAACGGGATGTAATTATAACCTTGGCACAGATATAAATATCCAATCTATAGTGAAACACTATGTATTAGCAAGTTAACTTTAGATCGACAGTACAAGACATTAAATGTGCAAGCACAACACAAGGTACATATCTTTTCAAATATAAACAAGACTTTTTTGATTATCCTAAAACATAAAACTAATATCTAACACAAACACACGCACACGCATTCATACAAGTTGCAGAAAGAAAGAGAGTGAGGGAAGAATGAGTTTTAAGAGTGAGATAGTGAAATCCCAAGTTTCTATATGCACTTATAAGACATGACCTGAACGAACCATCAATCATTAATTTAACCCTTCTATCGTTTCTTTGGCGGGTTATTCAGTTTTATATCAGTGCACCAGTTCAGTTAAGAGTCTGGAGGTACTTGCGTTCGCGTTGCTTTGGGATTCCCTTTTCGTCGGTGTGGAGGGGGTTCCCCGGGTCCGTTGTTTGGCTGGCTGTCTCCTCGTGCCTGCTAGATCTTGGGCCGCCAATCACGTGGTGTGTTGGCGGATGGATGAAAGTCTTTGAAGTTGGAAGGGCTTTGCAGTCGAAACGTTTAAACGAAACTTTGCAGCAAAGCTTAACTTAGAACCGAGACTTTTAACGGAAAAGAAAACAAAGGAAAAGAAATGAAAAGTGAGACGAGTTAGATGGCTTGAATGAGCTGTTTTAAACCCTGATCTTAATTTGGGTCATTTTCTCTGCTCGTCTACATTGTTCGTCTGTCTGTTACTTTTTCATGGCTCTCCCTAGAGCATCCTCTTCAGCTCTCTCCGTATTTTTCCTAAGAACTCCGAAGAAGAACTTTCGGAAAAATAACTACAAGAAGAACATCTCTGAAGAAGTCGAAAAGAACTAGCTCTCGCTCTTTGTTCGGGTCTAAGACTTAAAATTTAGCCCAACCTCTTTTGGAGAATTCTGACCAATGAGACAATGGCATCATTTTAGGAGGTGGATCTAGTTCCTACTTATCGTTATCTGGGATCCGCTTGGGTTCCAGCACTTAGCAGAGAACAAGAGACCACAGTTTAAACATTATAGATTATTATAATCATACAAAACATTTTACACAGATTTCAATCAAGCCATCTTTTGAATTAAGGGCATACGATTCTTTTGATTGGAAGCACGATACTCATTCATACACACAGTTATATTACAATTACATGATTTATATGTGATCTAAGCATAATACAAACATGAATTGTAGGAACAACAAGAATTATGATGTTTGATTATAAGTCCACTGAGCATTGTACTGTGTGAGTTTTAATGGGTTTGATATGTAAAGTCTGTGTAAGTCTCTCACGTTCCATGAAAGCGTGGTCTGTTTTACATCTCTGTCCTGCTCAGCAATGGTGATGCTGAGGGAGGTCAAAGGTGGTCAGGCCCCTTGGTGGTCAGGCCTCGTTTCACCACTCCTGGGCAGCTTTGTCTTGCTTAAGGATGAAACAGTGACAACGTTTTTCCTGTTTAGGCTTATCTCTGGGGCCTGCGGGGCCATAAAAGTCTTCTCTGGGGGGGGTTTCTAGACAATTTGGAGCCGTCTTGTGACTTTGGAATGTGGTGTTCAGATCCGGAATGCTGAATCACATTTGAATGAATCCCATGAGAGATTAATTTGATTAATTTGTGTTTGGTTCATCCTTAAAGTCTCTACACTTCTCTTTCTTTTCCGGCCCTGACGAGAACATCGATCTCCTCGGCTGTGAACCGATTCTGAAGCGCTCCTGGTAAATGCGCCGTTATAATAGTATTGCGCCATGGAACAAGCGCACCTCGTTCATCACGCTCTTAAAGGGAATGTGATATGACGCTCTGATTGGTTTATTTCACGTTACGCCCAAACCACACCGATGAATAATGAAGCTACTTCAGACCAACCTCTTTTAAACTTGCGTCGGGCGCAAGAGGCATTTATCCCCCCAATTTAACCCAATTTTTTTTAAATGTCGCTACTCCGAATAGATATATCAAGACTAAGCTAACTAAGAACCCTACAACAGTATCTCCGTAAATTAATATTAACTATCTAAATTTCTTCCAAGGATATATTTCTTAAGTAAATTTTTTAAACCATACAGAGTGTTTTGTTGTTTAATAGTATTTGGGAGAGAATTCCATTCACACATTGCTCTGTACCTAACTGAACGTTGAATTGATTTAGTTTCCACTCTAGGTAAAATAAAACTACCTCCTACTGCATGCCTCGTTGGATAATGATGTGTACCAATACTAAAGGATAGTTTTGTATATAAAGTGAAAGGTGTTTTATTTGTTATAACATTATATAAAAACACCATTAGTGAATACACCAATCTATTTTTAACTTTAAACCATGAAAGGCTTTCATGCATTTTGTCAACATTTGATCTAAACCCACATGAGAGAGCCACACGTGCAGCTTTATTCTGAATCACTTGTAGTTTTTTGTATTAATTGATGAAGTATTTGACCAAACCACAGAGCAATAATCAAGGTGTGAAAAAACAAAGCATGAAGTACTTGTTTAACGATCTGTGGTGTAAAATGTTTTGCACACCTTTTAATAACAGACAAAGTATTACCCATTTTAGTTAACAATTTCTGCACATGTCCGTCCCAACATAATCTATTATCAATCATCACTCCCAAAAGTTTAGACTCTTCTCTTTGCTCAACAGAATTTTGCTCTATGCTAAGTTCAAGTTTCGGTTTGGAAAGTAAAGAAAAAGGAGTTCCAACCACTAAACAGGTAGTTTTAGATACATTGAGAACCAGTTTGTTGCTCCTTATCCAGTCCACCACTAACTGTAGCTCTCTTTGTAGTTTTGTATTTAAATCACCAATATCAGTTTCTGCTAAATATATAGTGGAATCATCAGCAAACATTGAAATGCTTGCCTTATCTAAAACAGACGGAAGATCATTGGTAAAGATTGTGTAGAGGAGCGGCCCAAGACAACTTCCCTGAGGCACGCCATGTTCCACAACCCTTACCTTTGAAAAACTTCCATTAAAATAAACTAGTTGTTTTCTATCTGACAAATAACTTTTCATCCATAATAATGCGGTTCGGGAAAAAACATAATATTCCAGTTTTTTTAACAGTAAGTCGTGGTCAATTATATCAAATGCTGCAGTGAAATCAAGCATTACAACACCTATTATTTTCCTCTCCTCCACATCCTTGTACCAGTCATCAACCATCTGAGTCAGGGCAGTGGCTGTTGAGTGTTTTCCTCTATATGCATGCTGAAAAGTTGCAATCAAATCATTATTCATAAAATAAGACTGAATCTGTTCATAAACAATTCTTTCCATTGTTTTACCAAGAATTGGTAATAAACTTATTGGTCTACTGTTTGACCCAGAGAAAGGCATTTTCTAATTTTTAGGTATCGGCACAACTTTACATATTTTCCATTCTTGCAAACATATATTATCCATAAAACACAAATTAATTATATGAGCAATAATAGGAGCAATGATTGAAACTATTGGTTTAAGCAACTTATGTTCAAGGTAGTCAACACCAGGTGGTTTGTTTTTACAATTCATCATAAGTAATTCCACTTTAGAACCACTGACACTTTTGAATTTAAAGCTACATGTTTTACCGTCCATTATCTTATTTATTAGTGTAATTGATAAATCTGTCTTGTATAGCTGTGTAGTATTTTTAAGTTTATTTATTTTATTTATGAAACAATCATTAAGATAATTTGCTATATCACTTGGTCTAGTAAAAAATTCACCTTCATGTTCTAAATAAGCTGGAGTTGATTTATTATTTCCTCTTAATATATTATTCAGTGTATTCCATACTTTTTTACTATCATGTTTTATTTCTATAATTTTCTTAGTATAGTACAATTTCTTTTTCTTCTTATTTACCTTGGTTACAAAATTTCTAAGTTTACAATGTATTTGCCAGTCCGATTTGAATTTAGATGTAATTGCTGCTTGTTTAGCTAGATCTCTCTCTTTCATAAGATCTTTTAATTCTTGATCCAACCCGGGGGTGTTAACATTTCGAACAGTAAACTTTTTTTATTGGTGCATATTTTTCTACAATTCTCATTAAAGTTTGATCAAAAAGCTGAAATGCCTTCTCTGGATCCTTTTGTAGAATTATATCTGACCAGTTTGTATTTCTAACATCATCTTCATATTGTAAATGATTGAATGTTCTAAATGACCTTTTCATTATTACTTTTGGACCCGATTTAGGAACTTTTGTTTTCCTTACAATTGCAATAAGATTGTGGTCACTAAAACCAACTGGCACTGATACGCAGTTTGAGCAAACTTGTAGTCTATTTATAAACATGTGGTCAATACAGGAAGCTGATCGAGTGCCATCCATTTTTATACATATTCTAGTCTGTTTATTAATTATCTGTGCTAATCCACATGCTGTTGCTGTGCTCCTTAATTTGATTTTCCTAGGACAGTCAGAAGAATTCCAATCTATGTTAAAATCACCCATTAAGTAAGTTTCCAGATTCATCATACTACTAGCATGATCTAACATCACATATTTTGTCCAAATATTCACTATTTGCATTTGGAGGTCTGTAACAGCACCCTATAAGTATTGGTTTTAGATGTTTCAGACTAACTTTTAACCAAATTACTTCAATTCCAGAACACATTATGGGCCCTATCTTGCACTCAGCGCACGATCTGAAACGCAAGTGTCAAAGCGCAAAGCGCAAGTAACTTTGTGGGCGGATCCCGGCGCTGTTGGTATTTTCCCGGCGGGATAAATGCCTCTTGCGCCTGGCGCAAATCTTAAAGGGGTTGGTCTGAAGTAGCTTCATTATTCATAGGTGTGGTTTGGGCGTAACGTGAAATAAACCAATCAGAGCGTCATATCACATTCCCTTTAAGAGCATGATGAACGAGGTGCGCTTGTTCCATGGCGCAATACTATTATAACGGCGCATTTACCAGGAGCGCTTCAGAATCGGTTCACAGCCGAGGAGATCGATGTTCTCGTCAGGGCCGTAAAAGAAAGAGAAGTGGCATTGGAGATGGGACAAACCCACCCAAATTAGCTTCGGTTATACATGCATATAATAATTTGGGTAAATATGTAGGCCTAAGCTTTATGCCTATTTTTCCGATCGCCATGGACACAACATATTAATACTGTGAAGCTGCTTTGATACAATCTCTATTGTGAAAAGCACTATATAAATATACTTGACTTGACTGGACAACAATGATTTCCCTCGTGTTTTAATATTTTTCCTTATAATAATGTATCATTTGCAAAAAGGAAAATGCATCTGTGTAGATGAGAGAATCATCTACAGTGTATGCGCGTTGTTCACACTCTGTATTATGACCAAGCACGCGCGCTTAAAATAGCATCTGAATGTACGCGCAACGCGCCAATGACTTTAGACTAGGTTTTTTCTGGTCAGTGGCGCAATTGTTTTCTGGAACTGCAAAATAGCATGAGGGAAAGTTTGCGCCGGAACACGCCTCCTCTTTGCGCTGAACCGCCCCGGGTAGCGCAAGTGTACTTCTTAGTTAACCGACGTGTGTCTGTGGAGAGAAAAGTCCGCTTTGCGCGGGTGCAAAATAGGAATGATACATGCGTCGGTGTACAAAGTCAGTTGCGCCGGGTGCAAGATAGGGCCCTATGTCTGGCATCACTTGAACAGGTATATGATGTTGAATATAGATAGCAACTCCTCCTCCATATATATTCCTATCATTCCTAAAAATGCTGTATCCATCAATCATTAAAGTTGCATCATCGAATGTAGAGTCTACATTAGGGCTGCACGATATTGGAAAAAAATAACATTGCGATATTTTTTCCCCTGCCGATATATATTGCGATATTGCAAGCCATCAATCCAGGCTAAAGTCAATAATTACCATTCCAATGATATTAATAAATTCACTAATAAGCAAGCTGACAAAAAGGTCACCTATGTTTTATTCCAAAATTAGAACATATTTTTGTAAACAGAAAAGCAGAACAGATTTTTAAATAAAAAAGCAGCTTTACACCACCAACCCTCTGATTGGTTTAAAAATATATAACTGAAAATATATTTTTTTATTTTATAAAAACAACTTATAAGCATCTTGGTTCACAATCTTTTGGTTTTAAGTCAACTTTTCTTAGCCAAAGTAAAACAGTGTTGGTCATCATTATAATGGCTAAATATATTAAATAAACAAAATGAAATAAAACTTCTCCTAAACTGAGTATTCATTAGCATGATGCATGCTTATGTCGATGCATGCTTATGCTTTGCTTACTCAAGGTTTTTAGCTAAGAACACAAGTCTATCAACCTTTGCAGGCTTGAGACAGGTTCGTTGGCAAGTGACTATGTTGCCACTAGTACTGAAAAGTCTCTCTGACGGCGAGCTTGTCACAGGAATACACAAGTATTTGCGGGCAAGTCTGGCGAGTCAAGGAAAGCTTAGTTTGTGTACTTTCCACCATGCAAGTGGATCCTCCTCTTTGTCTATTGGAGGTGTTAGCATGTAGGTGTTGAACTCT
Organism: Semotilus atromaculatus; assembly: GCA_031834385.1. NCBI lineage: Eukaryota > Metazoa > Chordata > Actinopteri > Cypriniformes > Leuciscidae > Semotilus > Semotilus atromaculatus. The sequence continues at coordinate 3,566,257 of JAULUF010000057.1, forward strand.
GCTTTCACAGCATCCTTTAGGGTCAGAGAGGAATCACCCTTTGCAACAGTTTCACTCTGTTTAAAGAAGCTTCCCAAGGACTTCTTTGCTTTCTTTGCGTGGGGTGCACTGGCACTGGCACTAGACTCCACGTCAGTGCTGCAGCTTAATTTCTCCTGGCATTCCATCATCTGTGATGCCACTCTGGCCTTAACTTGGGTCTTCTTGTCTGCACTGATGAAGTCCATCTTGAACCGGGGGTCCAAAAAAGATGCCATATCTAGCAGCTTCTGAGTATCATCATCTTCGTATTTCTCGTTGAGGTAGTCCAGTATCATCTTCTTTATGTTCTTGGTCAGGTCTGTGTCTTCCTCTTGCACTTCCAGTAGTGAAGTGTTGAAGAGCTGAAGAACTGGCTTTACAAAGGAGACACTGACATATTCATCCCCTGAAAGTGCATCAGTGAAATCCAGCATTGGGCCCAGTGACTTGCTTGCCGATTCTAGGACATCTATATCTTGCCAGGTTGGAATTAGATGCCGCACCTTCTTGTCTGCAGACAGGACCTGAGTTAAAGCCTGCTGCTGCTCTAATATCCTGCTGATCATCATCTGTCTGGAACCCCATCTTGTTTGGCATTCTGAGATGAGACAATGTGATGGTAGATTGAGTTCCTTCTGAACTTTTGACAAGGCATCTCTGGCCTTCCAGCTGTGAGAGAAGTGGCTCATGGCGCCGAGTATGGCTGCCGTGTCTCTCGCGCCTCCACGACCACGCAGCTTTTCAGTTATTTTATTATACTTTTGTTTAACATATGTATGTAAAGTTGTTAGCCTGCTAGCTTATGACAGAGACACTTTATTAGAAATTCGAGACTCAACGATCAACCGCCCCATTCCAGAGTATATTCATATTGACCCACTGGTCGCATTAACAGATGAATACCCATATTCCAACTCAGCGGCGAGACCAAGGCAAAGACGCAACAAACGCCGGAAAAGAGGACGCAGAGCCGGGATACTTGTGAGACTTAGGCGGCGAGTAACCCGACCTCCACTCCCCAGTATACTGCTGGCAAACGTTCAGTCTCTGGATAATAAGCTGAATGAACTTTGGGCTAGAACATCCTTTCAACGTGAGACAAGAGACTGTAATGTTATTTGCCTAACAGAAACCTGGCTATCACCGAGCGTGCCTGATCATGCAGTTGCCCCCCATGGCTTCTCCGTGTTTAGAGCGGACAGATCAGCTGAACTCTCGGGGAAGAAGAAAGGCGGTGGAGTCTGTTTTTTTACCAACAACGCGTGGTGTAATCCGGACAGTATACATCCCATAAAGCAATTTTGCTCACCTGACGTGGAGTACTTAATGCTGCTGTGCAGACTATTCTGGCTGCCGAGGGAGTTTACGGCCGTCGTTTTAACAGCAGTCTATATTCCACCGCAGGCAAACACGGAGAGCGCACTGAGAGAACTGTATAACACCGTCGCCAATGTTGAGGATAAATATCCGGAGGCAGCTTCCATACTGCTTGGAGATTTTAACCAAGCTTCTTTGAGCAAGGTACTGCCGAAATATCTGCAGCATATTCATTTTAAAACTCGTGGCAGTAAAACTTTATATCAGTGCTATTCTCCCTTCCGCAATGCTTACAAACCCCTCCTCCGGCCACCGTTCGGGAAATCAGACCACGCCTCTATTTTGCTGCTGCCAGACTATAAGCATAAGTTAAAGCAGACAGCGCCCACCATGAGGTCAATACCCCGTTGGTCCGACCATTCGGAAGCTGAGCTTCAGGATTGTTTTGAGACTGTGGATTGGGAGGTGTTTTGGGAGGCGGCTGCTGATATTCATGAATATGCCGACGTGGTGATGTGTTTTATACTGAAGTGTTTTGAAGACATTGTCCCTATGCATTTAGTCCGTGTCTTTCCCAATCAAAAAGCATGGCTTGATCACTCTGTAAGACTAGCCCTCATTGCAAGAGACAAAGCCTTTTCTTCTGGGAACTTGGAGGAGAAGAAAATAGCTCAATACAACCTCCGCAAGGCAATTAAGCGGGCAAAGAGGCAATATATGGAAAAAATTGAGAAACAGCTGAGTGAAAACGATTCACGCAGGGTATGGCAGGGTATACATTCCATATCGGACCTCAAGGCAAGACCTAGTTGTACAACTAATGTCTTGCCTACACTGACGGATGAGCTGAATCTTTTTTATGCCCGGTTTGAAACCACCAACATGACCCCCCAGAGTAGTCCCGCCAGCAGTGCAAACACCACCAATAACACACCAAGGACATTCTACATCACAGAGGGTGATGTGCGACGTGTGTTTGAACAAGTGAACATTCGAAAAGCTGCTGGGCCGGATGGGATTCCTGGCCGGGTGATTAGAACTTGCGCATCACAGCTTGCAGGCGTGTTTGTGGATATTTTCAACCGTTGTCTGTCTCTCTCTGTATTTCCCTCTTGCTTTAAATCCTCTGTAATAGTGCCAATTCCCAAGAAAACCAAAATCATGTGTCTAAATGATTGGCGGCCTGTTGCCCTTACTCCGATAGTGAGCAAATGCTTTGAACGGCTTATAAGAGATTACATCAGCACTCTTGTCCCAAAAACTTTGGATCACCATCAGTTTGCCTATCGAGAAAATAGATCCATAGAGGATGCTATATCTACAGTACTCCACAATACACTAACGCACCTGGAAAATGAAAATTCTTATGCCAGATTACTTTTTATTGACTATAGTTCGGCATTTAATACAATAATCCCCTCTAGACTGGTCAAAAAACTCAGCAGCCTTGGTTTTCCATCTAACCTCTGCAATCTCATCTTGGACTTCCTGAGCAACCGCCGTCAGGTGGTTAGGATGGGGTCTTTTACCTCTGCTCCTCTAACTGTGAGTACCGGAGCGCCCCAAGGCTGTGTGCTTAGTCCTCTTCTTTACTCACTGTACACATATGATTGCACACCATTACACTCGTCAAACCTCATTATCAAGTACGCTGATGACACCACGGTAGTGGGCCTGATTAGAGGCGATGACGAGTCGTTGTACAGGGAGGAAGTGGAGAATCTGGTACAATGGTGTCAGGATAACAACTTGTCACTAAATGTGGCAAAAACGAAAGAGCTGGTGGTCGACTTCAGGAAGAGGAAGAGAGCTGAACTGACTCCTTTGATGATTCAGGGGAATGCTGTGGAAAGGGTGAGCAGTTTTAAGTTCCTTGGGATCAACATCACCAATAACCTCACCTGGGACCTACACACTATAGGAATAGTGGGGAAGGCCCAGCAACGCCTGTTCCACCTTAGGCGTCTGAGGAAATTTGGCATGAGCCCCATTGTTCTCTGTGCCTTCTATCGGGGCACAATTGAGAGTGTCCTTTCAGGGGCCATCACCTCCTGGTATGGCAACTGCACTACAAACAGCCGCAGAGCAATACAAAGAGTGGTCAAAACTGCTCAGAAAATATGCAGCTGTGAGCTTGCACCTATAGCAGACCTGTATCAGGAGAGGTGCAAGAAGAAGGCCCAGAGGATTGTCAAGGACCCCAGCTACCCTAACTGCAACCTTTTCCAGCGGCTTCCCTCTGGCAAGCGCTACTGCAGTCTGAGAGCAAAAACTTGCAGACTTAGAGACTCATTTTTTCACCAAGCTATTAGGCTTCTTAACAATAGATAGACCTTATTTATTTGCCACAGTAATGTACCGTGTTTTAATCATTGTGAGCAGTTTTAAAATTCATTGTTGTTATTGTTGGTGTGTGTGTGTGTGTGTGTGTGTTCTTAATATATGGATATAGGCACTTAAGCTGCTGTTGGTCGGGAGGGGGGAGACCTAAGATTTTTGCTCTTGCATTGTATGTAAATATGATATGAGATGCAACTTCAATAAACTAAACTAATTACCACTTTCACCAGCTTCTTGCAGACTCCTACAGCACGATCAATGCGACCATCGTTTTTCACTGATTTTCTAAGCGGAGAAAACAAACAAAACATTGCAAACTTTAATTATTGAAGCACACTATTTTATTTTTTAACAATAAATGTGGACATAATTTATTTTTTTTGCCACTGATTAAATAATAAGTTGTTTAAAATTAAATGTTTAGTTTCTGTATTTTTTTTCTTACGTTTTAAAGCTTTACAAAATGCAAAACATTTATTTTACAAGTTTTTGTCAGGTTCAAGACAGGTTATTAAGTAAAACAGCTGAGTAAAAATGTATATTTAGGATAAGGATCATGGTCATTACTCACCAACTGCAAGATGCAGTCTGTGGCCGAAGCACTGTAGCCTGGTCCACTTGTTCAGAGCGGCAGCTCTCACCATGTTCGCTGCATTATCTGTTGTTATACAGACTTGACGTGTCTCATCTAAGCCCCAAGCTGCCACCGCTTCTCTCAGGGCCTCTCCGATATTCTCGGCTGTATGACTCTCCGGGAAAAATGCCGTCTGCAAACAGCTACTTTTTATCTCAAAGTCCTCTGTGACGAAATGGACCATCAGACTAATGTAGGGCTCCTTTGTCCTGCTGGACCACAAGTCTGTTGTAGCTGCATAATATTCCACGTGTGACAGCAGCTCTGCTTCAATCTTAGATTTGCATTTTTCATACAGCTCTTTTATCGTAACTTGGGAAAAATGCGTGCGGGATGGTATAACATACCTCCTGTCAAGCGTTCGGATCATTTTCTTAAATCCTTCTTTAGCGACGGTGTTTAATGGCAACATATCTTTAGCTATATGAAACGTTATTGCGTCTGTTATTTCTTTATGTCGTTGAGAGTCTTTCTGGTAAGGTGTCACACTGGCAAAAGCATCGCAAATAGTTTTTTTGTTTTGGTTCACATCCAGATTTGACCTTGTATTCGTCGTAAAGAGCTTTGTGGTGCCGTTTTAAGTAATCAGACAAATTGGTGGTGTTTCCATGTTTTGTGGCCACAACTTTATAACACTCCAGGCAAATTACCTGTTTTTGGTCAACATCCTCCTTTTTGTAGCCGAAATAATCCCAAATAGCTGATTTTGACTTTCTTTTTGGTACGAAATCATCCTTTGTTTGCGGCGGATTCTCTTCATCGCTCATTTTTAGCTACAGGATTGCCAGATAATGTTGGCTGTGAGTGGTGCCGGTGAGCAGCAGCACAGCGAACCAATCACTCTGCAGGCACGCGGAACGTGCATGTCACCCCAGCAACAAGCCATACAACAAACTCGTGTTTACTGTGTGCTACCGTTCTCTTAATACATCCGGGTGCTACCCTTCACATCGCATGTTCCGACGATGTGACTATCGCGCATGGGCACATCGCGATGTCGATGCTAAAACAGAATATCGTTCAGCCCTAGTCTACATGAGTTTCAGACACTGCCAATATGTGCAAATTATTTGATTGCAGTATATCTGTTAATTCACTTAATTTATTTCTCGGAGAGAGAGAGACCGAGTGTGTGTGCGCGAGAGAGAGGCTGAGTGTGTGTGCGCGCGAGAGAGACCGAGTGTGTGTGCGCGAGAGAGAGTGTGTGAGAGTGTGTCTCCCAACAAAGAGGAGTCAGACAAGGTTGCCCATTGAGCCCCACTCTATTTAACATCTATATAAACGAATTAGCCAAAGCCTTAAATAATTCCACTGCCCCCGGCCCAACCCTGACCGAATCAAAAGTTAAATGTCTCCTCTTTGCAGATGATTTAGTCCTTCTGTCAAAAACAAAAGAGGGACTACAACAGCTCCTCGACGTCGTAGAGACGTTCAGTCAAACGTGGGCTCTCAAAATTAACCTTGCAAAAACGAAAATACTGATTTTTCAAAATAGATCCAGGTGTAGGGAAAATAAATACATCTTCAGAGCAGGAAACCAAGTCCTCCAACACACACACGACTACACATATCTGGGACTAAAACTGAGTTCAACAGGGAACTTTAATCTGGCTGTGAATGAACTGAAAGCAAAAGCAATGAGAGTCTTCTACATGATTAAAAGTACTATTCTACATGAAATTCCAATTCAAACCTGGCTAAAAATCCTAAAAGCAATAATTGAACCCATTGCTCTGTATGGCAGCGAGATATGGGGACCTCTAAAAACACAAGATTTCTCAAAATGGGAAAAAAAGGAAATCGAAACTCTGCATACCCAAATTTGTAAAAGCATCCTAAAAGTAAACGGAGCGACACCAAACAACTCTTGCAGAGCTGAATTAGGACAATACCCCCTGTTGATCAATATCCAAAAAAGAGCTGTGAAGTTCTACCAGCACCTGAAGCACAGTGACCCGAGCTCTTACCAGGCTGAAGCCCTGCGGTGTCAGGAGCAGAACCGGCCCCGGAGCGCAGTGACCCGAGCTCTTACCAGGCTGAAGCCCTGCGGTGTCAAGAGCAGAACCGGCCCCGGAGCGCACTCTCACAGCTCATGCTCAAACTACAACCAGACCAGCACAGCACTCTCTGGATAAACCAAATTATACAACTACAAAAACTAAATTACATTACCTATTGGAAAGATGCTACTAAATCACAAAAGAAGATGAAACTCTATTTACACCTGAAAAGAGACTATAAACCAGCAGAATACCTGAGCTGTGTGAAAGAGCATAAAGTGAGAAAGACCCTAACCAGATATAGACTGAGTGCCCACGGTCTGGCTGTAGAGAGAGGTGTGTGTGTGTGTGAGTGCCCACGGTCTGGCTGTAGAGAGAGGTGTGTGTGTGTGTGTGTGTGTGTGAGTGCCCACGGTCTGGCTGTAGAGAGAGGCCGGCACCGGCAGAGATGGCAGCCGAGAGAGCAGAGACTGTGTTCTCTGTGCTCTCAGGGAGAGGTGGAGACAGAAGAACACTTTCTCATACACTGTGATCACTATCACAGCATTAGATCAGACTATTTCTCTAGATTCCAACAACTAGAACCAAACTTTATGGCATTACCAAATTCAGATAAACTAAATCATATTCTGGGAGAAAACACCAGCTCAATCACAACAGCAGCAAAGTATGTAACAGTCTGTCACAAACTACGAGAGTCAGCCAGTGGACAAAACTGAAGTCTGAATGTTGGTTCAAAAGTGTGTTTTTTATTTTTTTATTTTTTTTATTTTGATATATAAATGTATTCATGCATTTGTTTATTGATTCATTTTATTGATTATTTGTTCATTGCCTATGTAATGGCCAATGCTTTGGCAATACTGTACAAGTCATGCCAATAAAGCTCATTTGAATTGAATTGAATTGAATTGAGAGAGGCCGAGTGTGTCTGCGTGAGAGAGAGAGGCCGAGTGTGTCTGCGTGAGAGAGAGAGTCCGAGTGTGTCTGCGTGAGAGAGAGAGGCCGAGTGTGTCTGCGTGAGAGAGAGAGGCCGAGTGTGTCTGCGTGAGAGAGAGAGGCCGAGTGTGTCTGCTCGAGAGAGAGAGAGGCCGAGTGTGTCTGCGCGAGAGAGGCCGAGTGTGTCTGCGCGAGAGAGAGACCGAGTGTGTCTGTGCGAGAGAGACCGAGTGTGTCTGCGCGAGAGAGACCGAGTGTGTCTGCGCGAGACCGAGACCGAGTGTGTCTGCGCGAGAGAGAGAGACCGAGTGTGTCTGCGCAAGAGAGAGACTGAGTGTGTCTGCGCGAGAGAGACCGAGTGTGTCTGCGCGAGAGAGACCGAGTGTGTCTGCGCGAGAGAGACCGAGTGTGTCTGCACGAGAGAGACCGAGTGTGTCTGCGCGAGAGAGACCGAGTGTGTCTGCGCGAGAGAGAGGCCGAGTGTGTCTGCGCGAGAGAGGCCGAGTGTGTCTGCGCGAGAGAGGCCGAGTGTGTCTGCGTGAGAGAGAGACCGAGTGTGTCTGCGTGAGAGAGAGGCCGAGGGTGTCTGCGCGAGAGAGAGACCGAGTGTGTCTGCGCGAGAGAGGCCGAGTGTGTCTGCGCGAGACCGAGTGTGTCTGCGCGGGAGAGACAGAGTGTGTCTGCGCGAGAGAGAGGCCGAGGGTGTCTGCGCGAGAGAGAGACCGAGTGTGTCTGCGCGAGAGAGGCCGAGTGTGTCTGCGCGAGAGAGGCCGAGTGTGTCTGCGCGAGACCGAGTGTGTCTGCGCGGGAGAGACAGAGTGTGTCTGCGCGAGAGAGAGACCGAGTGTGTCTGCGTGAGAGAGAGACCGAGGGTGTCTGCGCGAGAGAGAGACCGAGTGTGTCTGCGTGAGAGAGAGACCGAGGGTGTCTGCGCGAGAGAGAGACAGAGTGTGTCTGCGTGAGAGAGAGACCGAGTGTGTCTGCGTGAGAGAGAGACCGAGTGTGTCTGCGCGAGAGAGACCGAGTGTGTCTGCGCGAGACCGATTGTGTCTGCGCGGGAGAGACAGAGTGTGTCTGCGCGAGAGAGAGACCGAGTGTGTCTGCGTGAGAGAGAGGCCGAGGGTGTCTGCGCGAGAGAGAGACCGAGTGTGTCTGCGTGAGAGAGAGGCCGAGGGTGTCTGCGCGAGAGAGAGACCGAGTGTGTCTGCGCGAGAGAGAGACCGAGTGTGTCTGCGCGAGAGAGACCGAGTGTGTCTGCGCGAGAGAGACCGAGTGTGTCTGCGCGGGAGAGACAGAGTGTGTCTGCGCGAGAGAGACCGAGTGTGTCTGCGCGAATCGTTGCCACTATCTCTATGGGCAACCAAACACAATGGATTGTATTTAGCTGTACATACAGGAGTATTTAAAGTATCTTTAAATCGTAAAGCTTGTAGCTCGATCTAACATTATCAGTGACTTATAACATGAGCAGATAGGCAGTTTCAAAGTATGAATATGAATTTAATACAAGGGAAACTACTTATATACATCGTGACTACAGTTACACGGAATAAATGTATTTACAGAATACATAGATACAGGGAGAGAGAGAGAGAGAGAGAGAGAGAGAGTTATGGGAAGATCCGGAAGAATCTTCAGAATAGCAAAATCACAGACAACAGAACCTCAAACTATAGAGACAACAAGGAATCACAAATCACCCCGTTTGAGGCAACAACCGTACAGCATAATAAATCTTGATAAGAAATAAATACTTGCACCATGGGTCTTTAGGGTTGCCGAGGAGAAGGCGTGTGTGTGTGTGTGTCCTTGTGGCGCGTGCTCGTTCAGTGCGTTACTGCGCTGCTTTTCTTCAGCGGCAAGTTTGAAAGTCCCTTGTGGATGGATTTGCTGAAGAGATAATTCATCTTGGTTATTTTCACTCGTCGGTGGAAATAACACGGAGAATTATCTAAGACTGAAAACAAAAACTAAACTAGAAACAAACAAAAGAAAAGAATGAGAGCTCGCCCGGAGGCGAGGCGTTAACGTTACATGATGAAAACAGGGAGCGAGGACGGTAAGAGAAAGATAAACTTGTGTTCAGTCCTTTTGAAGACCTGACGTTTCCGCCTTCTTTTGGAAGAGGGTCCAATCAGGAGCTGTCCCTTTGGAGGGAGATTTTATGGCCCTTTGTGTTATAGCCAGGCATTTGAATCTCTAATTTCATTGGGTGTTTAAGAGAAGAATCTTCACAATTCTTATAATACTAGTGTGTCACAAAGTTTAGCAAAATGTAATGTCAATTAACAAATAAGGGAACGAAGATTGGAGTTTATCGAGACCAAACTTGCCACAAATGGATTTGGTTAAACATTAGTTGGCAAAGTTTGAAACATTATCCCATTAGAGTTTTCGAGAAAGTTTTAAAGCATCTTTTAGTGCCACTTTCAGAGCGGTCACGTCCGTAACATTGTTTTTTCCTCATATGCGAACTGAAATTAATATCAGTTCATGGTTTGTGTGTGTAGGCTATAAGAGAGAAAGAGAAAATGCCAGAATTTCATTGAGAATTGAGATTAAATAAACTGCTTAAGTATAGTAGATCTTGTAGGCTAGTATTAATTGTGACCTAGGACAGAGCTCCTCACTTTGCAGTTAAAAAAAGCACTTCGTTTTTATTATTAGGGCCCGAGCACCGATGGTGTGAGGACCCTCTTGGAATTGCTCTGTTTATTAGGCTATTATAGTTTTAAATATGTATTATTGATGGTTTTTCATTGTTGTTTTATAAATGCTCTGACAATTGTTTAATACATGTTCAATCAAAATGCAAAACATTGCATCTTTTTTTTTTTTTTTTTTTGACTGCGCAGGACAGGATTTCTTTGGTTGACTACAGCCCTAGTAATATGATGGTGCAGATAGAAACAACTCAGACGTAATACATAAATCTATGAAGTACAGCAGATAACAATCTAGCTGGCCATAAGAATTGTCATGTGATTTGATTAAATAATTTTAAAACTGTTATGTAAAGTCATTAAAAAAATGAGCGTGCGCACAAGAAGCAAGATGGGTGTTATTTCCGTAATTTTGTGTGTATTTGACCATTCAAACGCTACGAAAACAGGACACACTGTCAGGCGGCACAAGAAGCCATTGTGCGAGTGCCGATTTGAGTTCGAATGTGTTTTTAAATCATCAAGCCCTTCCTTATTGTTCATTTATCCGTGCTTCTTAATCTCTCTAAAGTTTCAAAAAACTTTTATCCCAGTACTTCTTTTTAAGCTGTTTCATGACAACTCTCTACGGGTCAGCGGCAGCGCCAACGCAGATTTAAATGTTGCGATATGATTTTGTCAAAGGTTTAATAGACAGATGAATTTGAAGAAGATCATGTGGATGTTTGAATGGAGATTGCAGTATTTTAAAGATGAATCGTGCAGCTCTACTGTCTTATCTCTCAGCATATGAGTAGCGCGAGGGCTTTTCAGTGCATTCAGTCTCACGTCTCTTCCACACATCCACTTGAAATGGATATTACGACACTCATAGATAACGACACATTTCATCCTCTGTTGGAACAAAAGTGCCTAACTTCTGTCAACCTCGTCTATAAGCAAGGACAAAACTAAAGCAATTTAATTTGAATCATTATTGATTCTGGAATAAAAAAATACATTACACACACTAGTGTTGCACGATGCACCGGTACTTCAAAAGTATTGCGATTCTCGGAAATTAAAAACGTCATGATTCTAGTCGATCACGAGTGGCTCAACAGGGAGATCTATAGATAAACTAATTTTTCAGGCATTTGACCGACCGGTCGACACTTCAGTGTGAGAAATCGGGGGTGTGGTTTGTGAGCGTGTGAAACCAATCAAATGCTTGTGTCTCACGGCCGATGCGTGAGAGTTGGCAGCTCTGCGGGCATTATCCTCATCATGGCTAACCAATAGCCTACGGCTAACTCAACATCTCTGAAAACGCTACTTTTATAGGTAACGTTAATAATTTGCAAGCTGAGATAATGAATAATTGAATAAAATGAATAATTTTGGTATCATGACAACACACACACACACACACACACACAAAACACACACACACACACACACATTGGGTTTCCATGTTTTATGGTGATTTTCCATAGAAATAATGATTTTTATACTGTACAAACTGTATATTGGATTCCCTAATCCTAACTGATGTAATTTAACAGCTTGAACTAATGAGTAGTTGTATATATTTATTATTGACAGCATTATGATATTTATTTGTTTTAAGTGTCATGTTTATCTCTCGATATAGGCTTAATGTGTGTCATTGTTCTCTACAGGTTGAGGGATTGTGGTTTGACAGATGAAGGTTGTGTTGCTCTGGCTTCAGCTCTGAGATCAAACCCCTCACACCTGAGAGAACTGAGTCTGTCTGGGAATAAACTAGGAGACTCAGGAGTGAAGCTTTTCTCTGCTGGACTGGTGAATCCTCACTGTAAACTGGAGATACTGGGGTAAGATCATCTCTACCATAAAGAATGAATAAGGATGAATATGTACAGTAGATAGTGTATACCATATATCTTCGGTGTAAGCCCCATCCGGTGGTTCATCCGTCAGATCCTGCCGGCGGTAGAAGGCAGCGGTGAGGAGTCTCCCTGAAGAGGAACATTTACATCTTACTATATTATTATCCCCAAAAAGAAAGTAAAACTAACAGTTAAATAAACAGCCCGCACCGCACACAGAGTGTCTGTGAAACGGGTGTAATGCTTGTGCAAACAGACCCTTTCAAAAAACGTGAGCATTTCCTCAAAATGTGTGTGTGCAGCTGAAAAGAGGGAAGTGGTGTGTGTTTCAGCTGATCCAGGACTGTCACCATATCAGATTTGTCACTACATGATTATCATGGCCAAAATAACACACAATAACAATATACGCCATATCTATGGAAATCTTGAAAATAATAATAATAATTCTATCAGTCATATTCATCTTTACTTTGTTTATTTTGTGTTATTTTTGAAAAAGAAGAATCACTCCATCACACACAAAAGGAACAATTACACTCAATGCGACCGGTTTAAAATAATGGTGACACTTTATCACAAGTATACAGTAACACAGCGCTCATAAATAATTTTCAAACTGTTAGTTTATAGTTAATGAGTAGTATATATAAGCTGTTGTTAATATATTAGGATACTATATACAATTAGCGAATTCTTTGTTCACTGTCGCTGTAATTAACTTAAACAATAGTACTTATAGTAATAATTAAGTAGTTATTATTACTAAATAATAATAAATAATAATAAATTAAAGGGTTAGTTCACCCAAAAATGAAAATTAAGTCATTAATTACTCACCCCATGCTGTACCAACCCCGTAAGACCTTCGTTCATCTTCGGAACACAAATGAAGATATTTTTGATTAAATCTGAGCGCTGGATCACTGCTACATAGGCTGCCTAAGGGAATGAAACTTGACGGCCCAGAAAGTCATTAAAGAAAATGTTTAAATATTCCATGTGCCTACAGTGGCTCAACTATAAGTTTATCAAGCGACGAGAATACTTTTTGTGCGAAAAAAAACATAAATAACGACTTTATTCGACTATTCCATTACTTCCTTGTGGGCCTTGAGACGAGAGTTGAAGAGATTTCCAGAACGCATGCGCGAGAACTGAGTAACAAGTAACAAGAAGTAGTCGTCCTCTTCTCAGTTCTCGCGCATGCGTTCTGGAAATCTCTTCAACTCTCGTCTCGAGGCCCACAAGGAAGTAATGGAATAGTCGAATAAAGTCGTTATTTATGTGTTTTTTTCGCACAAAAAGTATTCTCGTCGCTTGATAAACTTATAGTTGAGCCACTGTAGGCACATGGAATATTTAAACATTTTCTTTAATGACTTTCTGGGCCGTCAAGTTTCATTCCCTTAGGCAGCCTATGTAGCAGTGATCCACCTCTCAGATTTAATCAAAAATATCTTTATTTGTGTTCCGAAGATGAACGAAGGTCTTACGGGGTTGGTACAGCATGGGGGTGAGTAATTAATGACTTCATTTTCATTTTTGGGTGAACTAACCCTTTAAGTAGTAATAATTAAGAATTATTGTTTAATTAGCTCTTATGTAAAGAGTTAGATAATGCTTTGTTAACGTATTAACCATAAATAGTTCTCACTTTAGATTGGGTCACGGAAAATCAGAAAATCTCATTGGGTCTCATTCAGGAAACATATACGAGTAAATATGTGATTTGCGCGTAAAGAGACATTCCCGAAAACCCTTCTCCTGATTCACAAATACTTCGTAAATGTCAGATGTGATGGTGAAATGTGTTTGTGTGTGTGTGTGTGTGTGTGTTAATGAATTCCAATCAGTCGTAAATGGGACGCACGTGCACGCTCATTCTCAGTAACCATAAATCCCGCCCATTAAATCCGACTCAAAAATATATATGGGCATCATATTATGACACCAAACGAAGGATTTCAACATGTCTTCTCAAAAGCGAATGAAAAAGAAAACTTTCTCAGATGCAGAAATGGAAGTTTTATTATCAGAAGTTCATTCAAAACGCCACATTTTATTTTCAAGCGTACATAGTGGCGTATCAGGTCCCAAAAAAAAGAAAGCTTGGCAGCATATTACAGATGTCAGGTGTATGGAGAGAGGACCCAAAAGCAAAGGTGAATTGACAATGTTTAATGAAGAGTAACAGTTCAGGAGAGATAACACAGGTGGCCGCAAGGCAAAAATCCAACAGATTAATGTCACAGGCAAAGGGAACAAAGTATCTCAGTAATAAGAACAGAAATACACGGTCTGAGCCGGAACAGGGATCCTGGAGGGATGAGTCAGGCTGGGTCCGCAGAGAGAGCAGGGAACGCCAAACCGTGGACCACTCACGTTCACTGAGGTTGGATAAAGCAGAGGCGATGAAATAATGTCATCAGTATAGAGCAGGCCACAGATAAGACAAGACAGGACTCGACACGGCTGGAACAACAGGCAGACAGGTACGTAACATTTGGTGATAATCTGACAAAGAACAAAGGAAAGAAAAGCCAAGAAATAGTCAAATCACAGAAAGTGGGAAACAGCTGAGGAGGAGAGAGAGCGCATGCTCTTCATTAAGATCTCATGACTCACAGATGTGATTGTACAGGCGATCGCCTCGTTCAGATAATGTTGCACAATTAAAATGAAAAAAATTACACACACAGTGTTTAAAATATTGACGTTTATTTGTAAGGTTCAAATGTGTTTCATTTATTGTCTGAACTGCGTCTGGTCATTATTTTCTGACAGCACGAGGGGAGACGCGGATTTAAATGATGTGCACCTGTGAATGCAGACACGATGGCTGGATTGCGTTTACATTACACTGAGATCCGATCACAATGCGTCCTCGACTACCTCTGAACCAGGACACGCTAGGACACGGATAACATTTCGATCAGAAACGTGTTTACACTTGTCTTTTCAATGTGTATGTGGTCAACATCCAGATACAGGTCGCATGTTAATGCCAAGTGTAAACGCAGCCTAAGAGAAGAATACCAGGATCATGACAACAGATGCAGCATATTACTTATATTACAGATGCAGCATATTACAGATGCAGAATATTACAGATATTACAAATGCAGCATATTACAGATATTACAGATGCAGCATATTACAGATGTAGCATATTGTAGCAATATTAAGAATCGCAATAACTTGCCTGCACTGTTATTAAAGACTTCAACGAGTCGAACATTTATGCGTTTCAAACAAATTAATGAGGTAAACGACATCCTCACGAGTCATGATAAAAATTATATCTCTCAAGTACACTATCGCGCTGCGTTAATAGACTTCCCGTATCAGCTCTGCTTATAGGCTAAAGCCGCGATCTAATCCTGCTAACACGAAATAAGCCTGCTCGCAAGCAGGTTCAAGCTTGCGCACCTGTTGCCATGACAGCAAGTCCAGGATGAGCGTCGAAGAACTAGTAGTAGTAGTAGTAGTAGCCATGCGTCTGTCAAGAATGACAATGCTTGGGTAGTTCACATTTGTCCATGTTGGTTAACTTCATCTGTCTTTCCCTCAACTTTAGAAGGTTGTTGGCGTGGTCTAGTTGTGAAGTTGAGCCCTCCACTGATCCCGATTCCTTGATGCTACGGTCCATGATTCAGGTTGAATGCCAAAGTCCACAAGATCTCGCTTGAGTACATCTTTAAAGCGAAGCTTTGGTCTACCAGTGTGACGAGTTCCCTCTTCCAGAACGCCATGGAGGATAGAATGAGGGATGCGGGAAGGTGGCATTCTGTGTACATGTCCTGCCCATCTAAGACGAATAAATTTGAGCCTAGATGATAGAGGTCCTGAATTAGTTCTCTTAAAGAGTTCCTCGTTTGTCATCTTGTCTTCCCAGGTTTTTCCTATGATGAACCGCAGGTTTCTGGTGTGAAAAGCACTGAGTCTACTTTCTTGTGGGCGATAGGTTGGCCAGCTTTCTGCTCCGTAGAGGAGAATGCTTAGGACACAGGCTTCATAGATTCTGACTTTAGTTCGGATAGACAGGTACTTATTCCACCAAACTCGTTTAGTGAGTCTTCCGAAGGTAGAAGCTGCTTTACCAATTCTGGTACCCAATTCAAGATCGAGTGTTGCATTTCGAGTTATTGTAGAACCCAAATAAGTGAACTTTTCAACTTCTTTAAGTGGGGTGTCATTGATTGTAAATGTATGAGAGTCATGGGCATGTGACATTGTAACAGTCTTTTTCAGGCTAATGGTGAGTCCAAATTTGTCACATGATTCGGCTAATCGATCTATCAGGATTTGAAGCTGATCTGGAGATGACGCGCATAAAGCAGCATCATCGGCGTAGAGTAGTTCACGCACAACAAATTGCTGGGTCTTTGTTTTAGCTTTAAAACGAGACAGATGGAAGACATTACCATCGTTACGTGACAATAGAGAGACACCAGTGTTGTTGTCCAGGTCTTCGGATGCTCTTTTGACTACATATGAGAAGTAAATACCAAACAGTGTAGGCGCTAATACACAGCCCTGTTTTACACCTCGTTTGATGGGAAACGTACCAGACAGCTCACCGTCAAACTTCACCCTACCCAGCATACCGTCATGAAATGACTGAATCAGGAAGAGTAGAGTAGGTGGACAGCCAGCTTTCTTAAGGACCTGGAAAAGAGATTTTCTGTCCACGTAGTCAAAAGCTTTTGTTAGGTCAACAAAAGCCATGTAAAGCGGTTGCCACTGCTCTCGTGACTTCTCTTGTAGTTGTCGGACAACAAATATCATATCAGTGGTTGATCGCTGTGGTCGGAACCCGCACTGCGATGCACCGGTACTTCAAAAGTATTGCGATTCTCGGAAATTAAAAACGTCATGATTCTAGTCGATCACGAGTGGCTCAACAGGGAGATCTATAGATAAACTAATTTTTCAGGCATTTGACCGACCGGTCGACACTTCAGTGTGAGAAATCGGGGGTGTGGTTTGTGAGCGTGTGAAACCAATCAAATGCTTGTGTCTCACGGCCGATGCGTGAGAGTTGGCAGCTCTGCGGGCATTATCCTCATCATGGCTAACCAATAGCCTACGGCTAACTCAACATCTCTGAAAACGCTACTTTTATAGGTAACGTTAATAATTTGCAAGCTGAGATAATGAATAATTGAATAAAATGAATAATTTTGGTATCATGACAACACACACACACACACACACACACACACACACAAAACACACACACACACACACATTGGGTTTCCATGTTTTATGGTGATTTTCCATAGAAATAATGATTTTTATACTGTACAAACTGTATATTGGATTCCCTAATCCTAACTGATGTAATTTAACAGCTTGAACTAATGAGTAGTTGTATATATTTATTATTGACAGCATTATGATATTTATTTGTTTTAAGTGTCATGTTTATCTCTCGATATAGGCTTAATGTGTGTCATTGTTCTCTACAGGTTGAGGGATTGTGGTTTGACAGATGAAGGTTGTGTTGCTCTGGCTTCAGCTCTGAGATCAAACCCCTCACACCTGAGAGAACTGAGTCTGTCTGGGAATAAACTAGGAGACTCAGGAGTGAAGCTTTTCTCTGCTGGACTGGTGAATCCTCACTGTAAACTGGAGATACTGGGGTAAGATCATCTCTACCATAAAGAATGAATAAGGATGAATATGTACAGTAGATAGTGTATACCATATATCTTCGGTGTAAGCCCCATCCGGTGGTTCATCCGTCAGATCCTGCCGGCGGTAGAAGGCAGCGGTGAGGAGTCTCCCTGAAGAGGAACATTTACATCTTACTATATTATTATCCCCCAAAAGAAAGTAAAACTAACAGTTAAATAAACAGCCCGCACCGCACACAGAGTGTCTGTGAAACGGGTGTAATGCTTGTGCAAACAGACCCTTTCAAAAAACGTGAGCATTTCCTCAAAATGTGTGTGTGCAGCTGAAAAGAGGGAAGTGGTGTGTGTTTCAGCTGATCCAGGACTGTCACCATATCAGATTTGTCACTACATGATTATCATGGCCAAAATAACACACAATAACAATATACGCCATATCTATGGAAATCTTGAAAATAATAATAATAATGCTATCAGTCATATTCATCTTTACTTTGTTTATTTTGTGTTATTTTTGAAAAAGAAGAATCACTCCATCACACACAAAAGGAACAATTACACTCAATGCGACCGGTTTGAAATAATGGTGACACTTTATCACAAGTATACAGTAACACAGCGCTCATAAATAATTTTCAAACTGTTAGTTTATAGTTAATGAGTAGTATATATAAGCTGTTGTTAATATATTAGGAGACTATATACAATTAGCGAATTCTTTGTTCACTGTCGCTGTAATTAACTTAAACAATAGTACTTATAGTAATAATTAAGTAGTTATTATTACTAAATAATAATAAATAATAATAAATTTAGTAGTAATAATTAAGAATTATTGTTTAATTAGCTCTTATGTAAAGAGTTAGATAATGCTTTGGTAACGTATTAACCATAAATAGTTCTCACTTTAGATTGGGTCACGGAAAATCAGAAAATCTCATTGGGTCTCATTCATGAAACATATACGAGTAAATATGTGATTTGCGCGTAAAGAGACATTCCCGAAAACTCTTCTCCTGATTCACAAATACTTCGTAAATGTCAGATGTGATGTTGAAATGTGTTTGTGTGTGTGTGTGTGTGTGTGTTAATGAATTCCAATCAGTCGTAAATGGGACACACGTGCACGCTCATTCTCAATAACCATAAATCCCGCCCATTAAATCCGACTCAAAAATATATATGGGCATCATATTATGACACCAAACGAAGGATTTCAACATGTCTTCTCAAAAGCGAATGAAAAAGAAAACTTTCTCAGATGCAGAAATGGAAGTTTTATTATCAGAAGTTCATTCAAAACGCCACATTTTATTTTCAAGCGTACATAGTGGCGTATCAGGTCCCAAAAAAAAGAAAGCTTGGCAGCATATTACAGATGTCAGGTGTATGGAGAGAGGACCCAAAAGCAAAGGTGAATTGACAATGTTTAATGAAGAGTAACAGTTCAGGAGAGATAACACAGGTGGCCGCAAGGCAAAAATCCAACAGATTAATGTCACAGGCAAAGGGAACAAAGTATCTCAGTAATAAGAACAGAAATACACGGTCTGAGCCGGAACAGGGATCCTGGAGGGATGAGTCAGGCTGGGTCCGCAGAGAGAGCAGGGAACGCCAAACCGTGGACCACTCACGTTCACTGAGGTTGGATAAAGGATAAAGGTTGAAAAAAATTACACACACAGTGTTTAAAATATTGACGTTTATTTGTAAGGTTCAAATGTGTTTCATTTATTGTCTAAACTGCGTCTGGTCATTATTTTCTGACAGCACGAGGGGAGACGCGGATTTAAATGATGTGCACCTGTGAATGCAGACACGATGGCTGGATTGCGTTTACATTACACTGAGATCCGATCACAATGCGTCCTCGACTACCTCTGAACCAGGACACGCTAGGACACGGATAACATTTCGATCAGAAACGCGTTTACACTTGTCTTTTCAATGTGTATGTGGTCAACATCCAGATACAGGTCGCATGTTAATGCCAAGTGTAAACGCAGCCTAAGAGAAGAATACCAGGATCATGACAACAGATGCAGCATATTACTTATATTACAGATGCAGCATATTACAGATGCAGAATATTACAGATATTACAAATGCAGCATATTACAGATATTACAGATGCAGCATATTACAGATGTAGCATATTGTAGCAATATTAAGAATCGCAATAACTTGCCTGCACTGTTATTAAAGACTTCAACGAGTCGAACATTTATGCGTTTCAAACAAATTAATGAGGTAAACGACATCCTCACGAGTCATGATAAAAATTATATCTCTCAAGTACACTATCGCGCTGCGTTAATAGACTTCCCGTATCAGCTCTGCTTATAGGCTAAAGCCGCGATCTAATCCTGCTAACACGAAATAAGCCTGCTCGCGAGCAGGTTCAAGCTTGCGCACCTGTTGCCATGACAGCAAGTCCAGGATGAGCGTCGAAGAACCAGTAGTAGTAGTAGTAGTAGTAGTAGTAGCCATGCGTCTGTCAAGAATGACAATGCTTGGGTAGTTCACATTTGTCCATGTTGGTTAACTTCATCTGTCTTTCCCTCAACTTTAGAAGGTTGTTGGCGTGGTCTAGTTGTGAAGTTGAGCCCTCCACTGATCCCGATTCCTTGATGCTACGGTCCATGATTCAGGTTGAATGCCAAAGTCCACAAGATCTCGCTTGAGTACATCTTTAAGGCGAAGCTTTGGTCTACCAGTGTGACGAGTTCCCTCTTCCAGAACGCCATGGAGGATAGAATGAGGGATGCGGGAAGGTGGCATTCTGTGTACATGTCCTGCCCATCTAAGTCAAGTCAAGTCAAGTCACCTTTATTTATATAGCGCTTTTTACAATACAAATTGTTTCAAAGCAGCTTTACAGAGATAACAGGAAAACAATGTTGTAATAGTATTGTTAAATTCAAAATTAAATGTTAAATGTCCCCAACTAAGCAAGCCAAAAGCCAATGGCGACAAAGGCGAAGAGAGGCGAAAAAGGCAACAGTGGCAAGGAACCAAAACTCCATCAGGTGACAGAATGGAGAAAAAAACCTTGGGAGAACCCAGGCTCAGTCAGGGGGCCAGTCCTCCTTTGGCCAACGAACGAACAGTGTATGATTATGAGTTAGGCAGCATAATGTCAGGAGTCAGATGTGATCAGAATTCACGATATTTATCCAGTTCATCTGGTTGGGTTGGGTCATCCGGCCGGTGAGGAGATGAGTGTGTTGAGGTGTCCATGGGCCTTCACAGTGTTGATGGGGCTGGCTCATCAGGGATGCGTTGTCGTCGTGTCCATGTGATGGTCCTTCCTCAGATCTGGATATGGCCTGGATCCGGCGGTTCGCGGTAAACCTCGGGATAAGCAGAGAGACTAATATTAGCGTAGACGCCATCCTTCTTATGATGTACAAAGTACATCAGGAATTATGGGAAGTGTTCCCGGTTCCGGCTGATCTAAACTATGCAGCCTAACATTGAATTATAGAAATCTATAATGTGTTATGTGTATGCTAAGCCAAAGAGATGTGTTTTTAGTCTAGATTTAAACTGACAGACTGTATCTGCTTCCCGGACTGTGGTAGGAAGATTGTTCCAAAGTTTTGGTGCTAAATAGGAAAAGGATCTACCGCCAGCAGTCGATTTTGATATTCTAGGTATTATCAATTGGCCAGAATTTTGAGATTGCAATAGACGTGAAGGACTATAATGCGTTAAGAGCTCGCTCAAGTACTGGGGAGCTAAACCATTTAGTGCTTTGTAAGTAATCAGCATTATTTTAAAATTTATACGATGTTTAATAGGCAGCCAATGCAGTGTTGACAGAACCGGGCTAATATGGTCATACTTCCTGGTTCTGGTAAGAACTCTAGCGGCTGCGTTTTGAACTAGCTGTAGTTTGTTTATTAAGCGTGCAGGGCAACCACCCAGTAGAGCATTACAATAATCTAGCCTTGATGTCATGAATGCATGAACTAATTGTTCCGCATTTGTCAGTGAGAGCATATGACGTAATTTAGATATATTTTTAAGATGGAAAAATGCGGTTTTACAGATACTAGACACGTGACTTTCAAATGAAAGATTGGTATCGAAGAGCACACCCAGGTTCCTAACTGACGACGAAGACTTAACAGAGCAGCCATCGAATGTTAGACAATATTCTGGGTTATTACGTGTGGCAGTTTTTTGTCCAATGATTAGAATCTCAGTTTTTTCAGAATTTAGTAATAGGAAATTACTGGTCATCCAATTTTTTATATCAGCTATGCATTCCGTTAATTTTGAGAATTGGTAAGTTTCGTTAGGTTTTGAAGAAATATACAGCTGAGTATCATCAGCATAACAGTGGAAGCTAATTCCATATTTCCTAATGATATATCCTAATGGTAGCATGTACAGAGTGAACAGCAGCGGTCCTAGTACTGAGCCTTGTGGTACGCCATACTGAACTTGTGATCGATAAGACATCTCTTCATTTACTGCTACAAACTGAAAACGGTCAGATAAGTATGATTTAAACCATGCTAGTGCAATTCCACTAATGCCAACATAGTTTTCTAGTCTATTTAAAAGAATGTTGTGGTCGATAGTATCAAATGCAGCACTAAGATCAAGTAACACTAATAGAGAGATACAACCACGATCGGATGATAAGAGCAAATCATTTGTGACTTTAATGAGAGCAGTCTCAGTACTATGGTACGGTCTAAATCCGGACTGAAAATCCTCGCAGATATTATTTCTTTCTAAAAAGGAACACAGTTGTGATGATACTGCTTTTTCTAGTATCTTTGACAGAAAAGGCAGATTCGAGATTGGCCTGTAATTGACTAATTCTGTCGTATCAAGTTGCGGTTTTTTAACAAGCGGTTTAATCATAGCCAACTTAAAGGTTTTTGGTACGTATCCTAGAGACTAAGACGAATAAATTTGAGCCTAGATGATAGAGGTCCTGAATTAGTTCTCTTAAAGAGTTCCTCGTTTGTCATCTTGTCTTCCCAGGTTTTTCCTATGATGAACCGCAGGTTTCTGGTGTGAAAAGCACTGAGTCTACTTTCTTGTAGGCGATAGGTTGGCCAGCTTTCTGCTCCGTAGAGGAGAATGCTTAGGACACAGGCTTCATAGATTCTGACTTTAGTTCGGATAGACAGGTACTTATTCCACCAAACTCATTTAGTGAGTCTTCCGAAGGTAGAAGCTGCTTTACCAATTCTGGTACCCAATTCAAGATCGAGTGTTGCATTTCGAGTTATTGTAGAACCCAAATAAGTGAACTTTTCAACTTCTTTAAGTGGGGTGTCATTGATTGTAAATGTATGAGAGTCATGGGCATGTGACATTGTAACAGTCTTTTTCAGGCTAATGGTGAGTCCAAATTTGTCACATGATTCGGCTAATCGATCTATCAGGATTTGAAGCTGATCTGGAGATGACGCGCATAAAGCAGCATCATCGGCGTAGAGTAGTTCACGCACAACAAATTGCTGGGTCTTTGTTTTAGCTTTAAAACGAGACAGATGGAAGACATTACCATCGTTACGTGACAATAGAGAGACACCAGTGTTGTTGTCCAGGTCTTCGGATGCTCTTTTGACTACATATGAGAAGTAAATACCAAACAGTGTAGGCGCTAATACACAGCCCTGTTTTACACCTCGTTTGATGGGAAACGTACCAGACAGCTCACCGTCAAACTTCACCCTACCCAGCATACCGTCATGAAATGACTGAATCAGGAAGAGTAGAGTAGGTGGACAGCCAGCTTTCTTAAGGACCTGGAAAAGAGATTTTCTGTCCACGTAGTCAAAAGCTTTTGTTAGGTCAACAAAAGCCATGTAAAGCGGTTGCCACTGCTCTCGTGACTTCTCTTGTAGTTGTCGGACAACAAATATCATATCAGTGGTTGATCGCTGTGGTCGGAACCCGCACTGCGATTCTGGATATGCATCTTCAGCGATTTCCTGCAAACGTTTCAGTAGAATACGAGCAAGTACTTTGCCTGTGACAGACAGCAATGAAATACCTCGATAATTGTTACAGTCACCACGATCGCCTTTGTTCTTATAAAGAGTGGTGATCGTTGCATCTTTGAAATCTTGTGGTACTCGTTTGGCATGCCAGCATTTCAGAATGAGTTGATGAAGATGACTGGCTAATGGGATTAGACCCGCTTGTAGCAGCTCACTTGGTATTTCATCTGCACCTGGTGCCTTTCCTTTATTCATTCTTTCAATGGTGGATAACACCTCAGCAATGTCAGGTTCATCATCAAGGTGATTATGAATTTGAGATTGAGGGAGGTTTAAGAGAGTCTGACGCCAAGCGTTTCCCTCTGCTCCATATAGCTCGTTGTAGTGCTCTATCCATCTTTCCAAGATCATGCCAAATCGCCAACAATCAAATCCAGCTAAGTTAGTTAGCGACGTACGAAGAACGGGCCCTGGGCTAAATCCTAGCTTTGTTATTGCCCGATACATGATGATAATCTGTACAATATTGTGATCTGAGCATAGTGTTATACATAGGCTAATGTGGATATGTCGATAAGCTAACACTGGTCTCTCACCAAAACACTGCCCTGTTCTCCTCACACCACACCTCAGTTTGTCTCTGACCGTTGTTCTGTCTTACCCTGGCCTGTTCTCCTCACACACACCTCAGTGTATCTCTGACCGTTCTGTCTAACCCTGGCCTGTTCTCCTCACACATACCTCAGTGTGTCTCTGACCGTTCTGTCTAACCCTGGCCTGTTCTCCTCACACACACCTCAGTGTGTCTCTGACCGTTGCTCTGTCTAACCCTGTCCTGTTCTCCTTACACACACCTCAGTGTCTCTCTGACCGTTGTTCTGTCTAACCCTGGCCTGTTCTCCTCACACACACCTCAGTGTCTCTCTGACCGTTGTTCTGTCTAACCCTGTCCTGTTCTCCTCACACACACCTCAGTGTCTCTCTGACCGTTGTTCTGTCTAACCCTGGCCTGTTCTCCTCACACACATCTCAGTGTCTCTCTGAGCGTTGTTCTGTCTAACCCTGGCCTGTTCTCCTTACACACACCTCAGTGTGTCTCTGACCGTTCTGTCTAACCCTGGCCTGTTCTCCTCACACACACCTCAGTGTCTCTCTGACCGTTGTTCTGTCTAACCCTGGCCTGTTCTCCTCACACACACCTCAGTGTCTCTCTGACCGTTGTTCTGTCTAACCCTGGCCTGTTCTCCTCACACACACCTCAGTGTCTCTCTGACCGTTGTTCTGTCTAACCCTGGCCTGTTCTCCTCACACACACCTCAGTGTGTCTCCGACCATTGTTCTGTCTAACCCTGGCCTGTTCTCCTCACACCACACCTCAGTGTCTCTGACCATTGTTCTGTCTAACCCTGGCCTGTTCTCCTCACACCACACCTCAGTGTGTCTCTGACCGTTGTTCTGTCTAACCCTGGCCTGTTCTCCTCACACCACACCTCAGTGTGTCTCTGACCGTTGTTCTGTCTAACCCTGGCCTGTTCTCCTCACACCACACCTCAGTGTGTCTCTGACCGTTGTTCTGTCTAACCCTGGCCTGTTCTCCTCACACCACACCTCAGTGTCTCTGACCGTTGTTCTGTCCAACCCTGGCCTGTTCTCCTCACACACACCTCAGTGTGTCTCTGACCGTTGTTCTGTCTAACCCTGGCCTGTTCTCCTCACACCACACCTCAGTGTCTCTGACCATTGTTCTGTCTAACCCTGGCCTGTTCTCCTCACACCACACCTCAGTGTGTCTCTGACCGTTGTTCTGTCTAACCCTGGCCTGTTCTCCTCACACACACCTCAGTGTCTCTGACCGTTGTTCTGTCTAACCCTGGCCTGTTCTCCTCACACCACACCTCAGTGTGTTTCTGACCGTTGTTCTGTCTAACCCTGCCCTGTTCTCCTCACACACACCTCAGTGTTTCTCAGACCATTGTTCTGTCTAACCCTGGCCTGTTCTCCTCACACACACCTCAGTGTGTCTCTGACCATTGTTCTGTCTAACCCTGGCCTGTTCTCCTCACACCACACCTCAGTGTGTCTCTGACCGTTCTGTCTAACCCTGGCCTGTTCTCCTCACACCACACCTCAGTGTGTCTCTGACCGTTGTTCTGTCTAACCCTGGCCTGTTCTCCTCACACACACCTCTGTGTCTCTGACCGTTGTTCTGTCTAACCCTGGCCTGTTCTCCTCACACCACACCTCAGTGTGTTTCTGACCGTTGTTCTGTCTAACCCTGGCCTGTTCTCCTCACACCACACCTCAGTGTGTTTCTGACCGTTGTTCTGTCTAACCCTGCCCTGTTCTCCTCACACACACCTCAGTGTGTCTCTGACCGTTGTTCTGTCTAACCCTGGCCTGTTCTCCTCACACCACACCTCAGTGTGTTTCTGACCGTTGTTCTGTCTAACCCTGCCCTGTTCTCCTCACACACACCTCAGTGTGTCTCTGACTGTTCTGTCTAACCCTGGCCTGTTCTCCTCACACACACCTCAGTGTCTCTGACCGTTGTTCTGTCTAACCCTGGCCTGTTCTCCTCGCACCACACCTCAGTGTGTCTCTGACCGTTGTTCTGTCTAACCCCGGCTGTCCTGTTCTCTTGGCCACATCGCAGGCACATAATTATATGGCTGAGGTCCGTCATATGAGTAAACATTTAGGCTACAATTTCCTCAGCATCCAAACTGTCATTGCGATCCATTGCTTTCCTATCGTTTACTTTGACCGCACTCCCTCCCGTTACGTCACTTCCAATTTGGGTGTTTTCAAATGCGGAACTAAAATTTTCACACAAAAATGACTCTAGAAGCCTAAATAGCGTTTTATATGTTTTATATGTTAAGTATATGTTTATATTTAAATCTAGTTTAAATCATTATTTTTCTATACATTGGCTCACTGGGAACTCTAACCTGCAACATGCCCTTTAAACGCACTATTTACGCGTGGCTGGGAGCAGGTGTAGATTTCTTTCGTACCAACTAACATTTGGAAAATACGAACATTTGAATGAATCCGAAAATTTTCACTAGAACCACTTTACACACGATTTACACAAATGTATTCTGCTCATGTTTCATGAATGAGACCCATTAAGTGCTTTAATACAGCCTTTATTGGACATTAATTACATTAATATAAGAGTTCCTTAAAATGTTTACAAATACATTAAGCACACACACACGTTGGGTTTCCATGTTTTATGCGTATTTTCCATAGAATGAATTATTTTTATACTGTACAAACTCTATAATCAATCCCCTAATCCTAACTGATATATTTTCACAATATGAACTAATGAGTAGTTGTATATATTTAATCTTGACAGCATTATATTATTTTATTTGTTTTAAGTGTCATGTTTATCTCTGGATATAGGCTTAACCCTCTGGGGTCTGAGGTGTTTTCTGGGTCCTGGAAGTGTTCTGACATGCTCTGACATTTGTGCTTATTTCTGATACTTGTGACATTTTCATGGCTAAAGTCTGATTACACTGTATTCAGCACAAACTCTTCTACAGTAATATGTCAGCAGCATGTATGTAAACATTTTTAGTTTTGAGATAATGACGTTTATGCGTGGTTTGTGAAGAAACTAAAAAACATTGTCCCTGAAATAAGGTAATAAAACCCATACTAATTATTTATTCACAAGACTTTTGAAAATTGTATCACGTGGCCTAGAATATTTGCTTCAAAACTATGTGAAAATCATCCTGACTACTCATTTAGATAAGACAATATATTGATTTAAAATTTGTAAGACGTGTTTTGTGTTAGAAAGCTTTATGCGAGGAGGCGTGAACCATGAACTATCAACCCATGAATATTTAGTGTTTCACACCTGAGAAAGACAAAGACCCTCCCCTAATGGCCCTATAAGGTGCTATCAGCTGTCATTATCAGGAACCTTGCACAAAGAGTGAGGAGAGACTTAAAAAATAATGGCTTTTAGATGGTTTGGATTTATTTACAACACAATACTATCCAAAGATACACAACAAATGACAAAAAAAGCACATTAGTAAACACTGATCTAAAGACAGAGACTTGGACAGTCCCACAGCTTTCTGCCATTCCTAAAACATAGTAGGCTACATACCTGTCATCTCCAAAGTGTTTGATTTTTTACCATGTTCATCTACAGAGACTCATGTGAATGTCAGCAGGACTCATCAGTGTCTTCTGGTCCCTGTAAAAGAAAACATTTAGGAAAAAAACACATGAGAACATGCTGATATCAGGAGAAACTATTTTAGATTTTTCTGGTTACAATTATGAAATTTACTAAATACATTCATACACTATATATATGAACTCCCAAGTGTGTTGTGCCTTGTAGGCATATGTAGGGATGCATGAAATAATAACAATAGCCTATAGAAGGCAGCCTATAAATCGTTAAAAAGTTCAGTGACACTACACTAGAGAAAACTATGGATTATCATGTTACTTCGTTTCCATTCGTTACGACGTTATGAAATGTTGGAGTAAAAACAAGAAGCCTATAAAGTTTTATTTGTTCTGCTTTTCAAACCCACAGCGCGTGACTCTAACTCAGCACGTGCAAACATTTACTGAATGCGATGTCATTGTGTCATAGGCTACATGTATATACATTTAGCATTAGACCTCATGTTTTTAACTCCAATCACATTTTATAACGTACATTTTAGTTTGGCACCAGTTTAACTAGTAGCTACAATGTAAAGTTTATGCAACAATAACATGCTGCAGCTAACATGCTACTATAACAATAACATTTCTTACCTTGAAAATCTCATAATCAAATCTTGTTCTTCTAACTCTTCTGAGGTAAATCCAAGGGCACAGCACAGCACAAACACAGTTTTCCCCACTCATGAAAAGCAGAGTAGGACTGAAGACGCTGAATCTGATTCTTTGTGTTGAGGTAGTTGATCGCGTTCCTCCACGTGGCTCATTAGTATGCGAACAGCTGTTTCGCGTGGGCGTGGTCACATTATCGCTAATGAGGCCCGTTTGAGAAACTGTATATGTCGCTGCTTTCATACGGATTACTTAAACATAGAATATTTGTTTTTGATATAATTTACATCATTTAAAAATAGAGACTCCAAGCGTTGTAAAGACATACGTTTCAAGTTTGTGTGACAAACATTAGCTAAATTACAGATCATGTTCTGTCGCGTTTCAGAATGAGCTTCACATTGAAAGAGAGGACAGAACGCGCATCATGTTTATTTTATTTATTTTACGAAAAACACAACATTTTGTTTTTATTATGTGTGTATACAAATAAAAGAAGACATTTAACAGTTTTGAATGATGTATAACACTTAAATGTAAGATCAAAATCAACAGAGTATTTTGAGTCTCTTTTGCACTGATAAGAAAAAAAGCGAGCAAATCACGCCGGCGTGATTTCAGACCCCAGAGGGTTAATGTGTGTCATTGTTCTCTACAGGTTGAGGGATTGTGGTGTGACAGATGAAGGTTGTGTTGCTCTGGCTTCAGCTCTGAGATCAAACCCCTCACACCTGAGAACACTGGAACTCTCTGGGAATAAACTAGGAGACTCAGGAGTAAAGCTGTTCTCTGCTGGACTGGCGAATCCTCACTGTAAACTGGAGAAACTGTGGTAAGATCATCTCTACCAAAAAGAGTGAATAAGGATGAATATGTACAGTAGATAGTGTACCATATATCTTCGGTGTAAGCCCCATCCGGTGGTTCATCCGTCAGATCCTGCCGGTGGTAGAAGGCAGCGGTGAGGAGTCTCCCTGAAGAGGAACATTTACATCTTACTACAGGGTTTCCGCGGGGCATTAAAAAGCATTAAAAGTCATTAAATGGATTTTGCGAAAATTAAGGCCTTAAAAGGCATTAAAAAGCATTAAATTTGATTCTTAGAGGCATTAAATTTTTTTATGGTTTTGAAGAGAATTTTATATAAATTTATTTGAATATTGCCTTCATAAATAATCATTTGTATTTGCTGTCGCAAAATATGTACGTTCGTGTGATAAATACGCGGAACCAGTTTAGTAATTGCTTCCGGCCGGAGCAAAAGTGCCGTGATGCGGAGGTGACGCGGGTCTGTTGTACAGCGGTGGAGAGGTCTGAACCATGAAAAAATGGGAACGTGCAAATTCCAGCCAAAGTGCCTGGAAAACAAAACTTAAGGCATGGTTGCAGCCTGTTAGTGGTGAAAATGATGAAGGATTTTGCGGCGTTTGTAAAAGAGTATTTAAAGTTGGGAACAATGGGAATCAGCGCCGTAAAATCCCATATGCCGCGTGACGGCCACAAATCGGCGTTAGATGTAAATAGTACATTGTGTTTAATTTGTCGTTTAATGAGATATAATATATGTTGCTAGTAGTGAGAATAGACCCGACTGTTACACGCATGTACTTTAATGGTCCAGTTGCAGAACTTTTGTCAAGAATGTCAGAGGTTTTGGGCTGTAATCCGCAGTAAGAAGGTTTTTTTTTTTTTTTTCAAAACCGATTGTTTATTAGTGGTTGTATATCAAGCACTGACATGTTTGTGTGCATTATGTTTTGTGATTTCACCGTAACAAAAAGAGAGTATCTCCGCAACGGATTGAAGCGCGCGTCCGAGAGAAGTGCACGAGCCACAACAGAACGCAGGCAAAGAACGTATATTGTTCTTCTATACTCTTTGACGCAGGGCTCTCAAGTGTCACGCATTGAGCGTGACAGTCACTCATTTCGGTCTTTTGTCATGCTCACATTGTATTTCTTACGCTGAAAAACTCTTTATAATATATTGAATATGCCGCAGCGGCAGCGCCCCAAATGTCTCTGGCCGCGCCGCTCTCACTATGGAACCGACAGGAATCAAGCGCGTCTCCCCTGCAGTTCTTACTAGTCGAGCCTGCCACTTAACAGCCAATCAAAAAAAAGAAAGGGTCTACACATTAGCCAATTAGAAAATAGCACTATTGTATCTGGGTAAGATTCAAGATAAGTTTTATCTCCTGTTTTAATGTTACAAAAAATTCACAACTTGTTTGACACAAACAATGGTAACTTGACTGCTGTTAGAGAAACGTTTCCCTGATAATTAGCATCAGTTTTTTTATGAGTGTCTGTAACTTAGACAACAGTTCAACAGCCTGTTCAATGACAACACCTGCTCAGAACAAGTAGTCTAGGCCTAGTCATATTTTCGTTATCACACGATGACTGACATAGTCACATTATAAACATCTCTCTCTCCAAATAGGCTTAATCATTTTATAAGTGCTTAAAAATGTTATAAGCACTAAATAAATTAAAGCGTATTGCGTAGTCGATGTTATAGGTCACTTTTAAAATCATGTCATATTTTATAATTATATCCGGGCCATGGATGCATTAATCATTGCATCTGTCTTTCAAAGATGTCAGGTAAAAAGCAATTAAGCATCCTCTCATCCGCCCTGAGAGGAAAGCCCCCTGATAAGGCCAGGTTAGAGGATGCTGGCCCAGAGAAGGTGGCGAAAAGGGCCCATTAGAGGAGGAGACGGTGCCGGTAGAAGAGGAAGAGAATAAACACTTTTTTATTTGGTTGAATTGTCAGTGCCATGTGTCAAATCTTCTCTTTTGCAAGTGTGAGCAATTATTAATGACAACAACAAAAACACTAATAATAATATTACTAATGAAACACCACCATTCCTGCGACCCGTCCTATACGCCGTGAGATGTTTAAAAAATGGTGGGGACAATCGACATGTCCCACCCGCAAATTAAACCTATGTGTTCCAGAAAAAAAGAAAAAAAACTTATATATATATATATATATACACACGTGGTTAGTCATGGGTCGTATATGGCATTAAAACCTTTTAAAATGGCATTAAAAAGGCATTAAAAAGGCATTAAATTTCATTTGAAGATACTTGTAGAAACCCTGTACTATATTATTATGCCCCAAAAGAAAGTAAAACTAACAGTTAAATAAACCGGACGAACTACAAACCAGACAATAGTTGCAGGATACAGTGAAGAGGTTTTTTTAAATTACAAATGTTTGGTGTAAATCAACTTGCCTTGTAACGCCCGTTTCACACATCCTCCTTTGGCAGTGCGTATGCGGTGCGTATTATTCCCCGTCCCCATGTTAAGAGGTTAGAGCCTCCATACTGCAGCGGATGCGGTCCGGCAATGCGTTCCAGGAGCGCTGCGTATACAGCAGTGCAGAGAGCGTTTACACACCAGTCTGTTTCTGCTGTGCTGAATGAACACAAATTGACATGAAAATTTAGTAATTTCATCATAAATGCATATAATTAAATAAAATGTAGTAATCTCAACATAAGTGCATTTAATTAAATACTACTATTTTTCACAGTCATCTTTTTACTTTAAGACCGGGGTAAAACAAGGAAAACTGCAATTTACTTGCAGTAACAAGGCGACATAATGAACAACACTCGTCTCATTCGTGGTAGTGGAAAAACAAGTTCTTTGTGATGCAAGATTTATTGTATAAAGATTTAAATTATGCAAAAGAGAAGGCATGAGACATTAACCCTCTGGGGTCTAAAGGCTTTTTGGGGTCCTAGATGTATAGACATGCTCTGACATTTGTGTTTTTTTCAGTTGCTTATAAACATATTAATGGCAAAGGTATACACTATATTTAGCACAAACAGGGCTACCATAATATGTGAGCAACACGTATTTACATGTTTGTATTTTTGAGGGAATAATGTTTATGCATGGTTATTCAAAAAACTAAAAATTTAAGTTTCTGAAATAAGGCCACAAAACATACTTAACATGTCTCCACAATACCATTGATTAATGGATGTTGTCACCTAGTGTTTTTGCTTCAAAATGATCTGAAAATCACCCTGCCTAATCATTCACATAAAACAATACATTAGCCGCGTTTCCACTGCCGAGCCAGGGCTTTAAACGGGCCGTGCCGGGCTAATAGCCTCGGGCCAGTAGCACCTGGCCTGCGTTTCCACTGTCGGGCCAGAAGTTCCACAGTGCTTCACTAAAACACGCCCGTAACACGCCTCTCAGGAACAACGTCACACTAACCCATCATTTCACCAACAAATAGAAGTTTCATCAGAAAACGAATCAGAAAGAAATCACTGGAAACAGCGTGCATTGCAAAACAAACATAAAAGCGTCCGTTTGCTGGCATTTTTTAACTTGAATATTTAAAACCCAAGCATCTATGCTTTACCACAGATTTACAATAAAAAGTGATACATTGATCATGAATTAATGTAGGCCTATGTCAAAATTGCACATTAGTCACACACAGAAATAAATTAGCATTAGGTTTCACAAAAGAAAGAGGATAGGCCTACACTTCTTCAGTCGCGTCCGTTTCTGTTTATTTGGTAGTTAGGCTACAGGACATATAGGCTACATCACATTTAGAAAGAATGATAATTTCTACAAATATATGCCACCAAAAATATGACCTGAGGAGCTTTAGCACTCTCTCGACTCCCAGTAGGCTACATTTTCAGTCAGAGAAAAATAATTAAGCTCCCGAAAAAAAAGTTGCTTTATTTTATGATAGTCCGGTATAAAGAGACGAGACGTAGGCTATATGACATATAAAATAAAATAAAAGTTTTTTGTGATAGCCTTTATGATTGGTCTGATTTCTTCAAACGTTCAACATGTTTTTTTTTACTATGCGTTACTTCAAGCGTTTACCATGGTAATGGTTAGCGCGCATAGTCTTTTGCATCGCGTAGGCTAAATATTTCTATCTTATACGGTAGAATCCACATCGGATTCGGATCACAAACAGAAGGCATTCAAACATGAAAGTGAGTTAAATTATTTTAAAAGTCTTTAATGCTGACAGAATCATCCGGCGCTGTCGTCTCCAGACTGAGGTAAACCCCGCCTCTGGTCGTAACCACTCCTCTAGCCCGAGCTGGCCCGCTTTGGCCCAAGGTATTCGACGGGCCAGAAATCCTGGCCGTTGGCCCCGAGTAAGCCCTGGCCCGGCAGTGGAAACGCGACTGGCCCTGGCACGCACTAGCGCGGCTCGGCCCTGGCCCGGCAGTGGAAACGCGGCTATTGATTTAATTTTTTTTTTTAAACACTTTTTGGAAAGGCAATATGCGCAGGGGCATGACTTGCTGTGATTCACACCTGAGAAGACAAAGACCCTGCATACTAATGACCCTGCATATTAATGAGCCTTTCATTCAGGTGTGTCACACAAGAAAGAATGCGAGGACAAAAAAAAAAAAAAAAAAAAAAAAAAAAAATATATATATATATATATATATATATATATATATATATATATATATATATAATCCAAGTATAAATTAAATTCAAAAGCACATTTTTAGTACATAGTCATACCTGGAAACAAATCCTGTTCAAATAGGCTTTATGGACCATTCTACCTTCTGTCATTCTACAGAATTGGTTAGAGTTAGAAAGTTAGAAAGTTAGAGTTCTGAAAAAAAAAGGTATTTTTCCACAAATTTTGTATACATTCAAATGGTATAATTTCCAAGGTAAACATTTCTAGTGTGCAGTTAATTTTCATACTGTATTTTCAGAAAGTTTTGGAATATATCCTCTCCTCAAATGTGTCACTAATAAAAAACAATAATAAATAATAATGAGAAGGCTTAAAGTGACCTATTAAGATTTTTTTTTTTTACATCTACCTTGTCTTTCTTTTTTTTAAATATAGCCTGGATTTTATCATTCATATTTCAAAGTTAAGGATTCATTAGTTTGATATAGTCTACATTGGAGCAAACACTATAATAAAATTTTAAAGGTGCATTGCGCAACTTTTCATGTTAAAAATACCTGTTTTTCTATCCTATACATGCTTAAAGAACTGCCTGATGGGCTGAATGAGCCCTTCTCTGCTCACTGAGATTGCCTCTATAATCCTGTACAGTAAAATATATAAGAGGGATTCGGGCTCGAATTTGAGACTGGGCGTGACGTCATGCGCGTTCACGCTCACCAGGCTATGTCTCGCAGGTTTGTGTATAAGCCGTCATTCTCCGCATCAGCGAAGACAACTTGTGCGTCAAAGGTAGAAGATGGATTCAAAGAGACCGGCTTGTAGTCCATTCCAAACCCCAACGCAAACTCCACGTAAAGTAAAGAAAAGAAACATTTTGTCTAGTGCCACCACTCTGGTTGCAGTTTCGCTTGTCGCCAGAGGGGGTGTAGTTCTGCAAAAACTCAGAGACTTGCGTTTTGCACCTTTAAATAAAATAAAAAAATAAAATCTTAGATTATGAGTTTATTTTTGACAAAACATACTAACGTTATATATTTAACATATGAGCAGAAACTGGCTAACTAAAGCTTATTTGATGTCTATTTTAAACTAAAAAAACTTTATAATTTATCCAAAGTTAACTAGTCAACTAAATGTTGTCTTTCATATTTCGTCTGTAACATAGTAACAACAGTGCGAATTGTGCCGTTCATTCACTCACACACACAGACGCGATTCATATAAAAACAGTATTTTTTTGCGGTTTACAGACACTCCATATCGCGATTAGAACAAAGCACTTAAGAATAAAAAACTTACTATGACAATCCTTGCTGGATCCATGGCTCCTCCAAGTGAAATTAAACCAGCACTTCTGAGGTAAATTATCCAGGGTTATTACATTAATCAGGGTCCCCGCGGGTCCTTAAAAAGTCTTAAAACGTCTTAAATAAAATTTTCGATTTTTAAGGCCTGAAAATGTCTTGAAATCTGAAATTTCTGATAAGGAGGTCTTAAATTTCATGTGAGGACCTTAAATTTCTTGTCCGACTCGTCCTCTGTTGTTTTTTTTAACCGCAATTTGACCAACCTGCATCATCCCATAGGTGACTGACGAGTAAGTGATTGATGAATGCGTTGCGTTGATGGTTTGCCGCCCATACCAGCTCTGGTGAACTGTGCCGCTATGTTTCGCCACATTATTCTGTGTCGTGTCGCAGACGCAGTGTTAATTTCGTTAATGAAAACTATGAAAAATGTTCGTTGACGACCTTTTTTTCCTTGACTAAGACAAGACGATGAGAGACGATACCCACGTGACATCATTAAACGATAACTGTGACTATATCAACACATACAATATCGTCGACGAGAAAAGAAATACAAAGAAAAGAAGTTGTTTAAAAAAATACAAACTTGACCAAAAGCACTTGTTTTTGTCGAATAAAGGACACAACAGCAAATTACAGACTGTGTTTACGAGCGTTCATGCTTACAGTTGCCAGATTTAAATAATGTAAATCCCCAGTCGGAGCTATTCATTTAAAAGAACTCGTTTTCTACTCGGTCTTGTCAATATATCTGGCAACCATGCGCGAACCTCTCTGCTGAAAAATCGCGGATGATCTGAAAACACAGACAAGTAAGTTGGAGTTCAGTGATCTTCATTTGAGATTTTCTACTTAAATTAATTAAAGTGTCATTCAGTTGTTCTGTGTTCTGTCACGAGCCGCTTGCGCTGTTTGTGCGACTAAATCTGCGATCAAAATGCAGGCTGATATCCAGCAGTGTTTTTAATGTTGATCATATTATTGCTTATTATTGCTATTTTGCAACGAAAGCCACAGCAGAACTGCAGCACACAGCGGTGATTCGAGAACGAATCTGTGGCTTTGGATGAATCGTGAGATTCAATGACCCGTTCATAAATACAGCCACTTGCTTTGTTACTGATGAATGAATGACTCGATGACTCACTTATAAAGACAGTGACTTACCGCCACCTACTGGCGATTTTAATTTAATATTTAAAAGTATCACTTGGTTTTTTACCATCATTGCATATTGAACATTGTTTTATTTAAAGCATTATTTATTTTATAAAAGTATTTATAAAGGTAAAAAATGAACTGGAAAAAATCGATTAAAGGGGCAGATATTGTCCCTTAATGGAAAAGGTGTGACTGCAGTCTAAGGGCAAGAGGGGTTACGGCACTCCAAAACATTGGAGAACCACTGAACTACGGAACAGGGATATGTAGAATTGCACAAGTGCTACTGCTAAAGAGTGCAATGTCAATACAGCCTGTTACCTTGATTCAAATTTCTCATAAGCTTCATTGAATTGGCCTAAAGCGAAAAATTATAATGATTTTTTTGTCTAAAGACTACATATAAAATAGCTTCCAAAATTAATGTTGGTAACTGCAGTTTGACTAAAAGTAATGTCTAAAAATGCAATGACTTTTCGTCAACTAAAACTAGACTAAAACTATGAAAGACAGAATGACTAAAATGTGACTAAGACCAATAAGCATTTTCATCTGAAGATGAAGACTAAGACTAAAACAAAAATGGCTGCCAAAATTAACACTGGTCGTGTGTCGTGCTGAACAATTTCACTTTTTTTTTTTTTTTTTTTTTGGTCGTGGTAAAGTCTTAAATTTGCCTTTTAGAAGACTTAAAAAAGGTCTTAAAAGTCATTAAATTTGCTGTTAAAAAATGTGCAGATACCCTGTTAATATGTACATTAATCTGATTAAACTTGGTGTGTTCTATCGAGCTCGTGTGGGCGTTGGTAAGTTTCAGATCATTTGGGTTTGAATAGCGCACGCTCTCTGTGGGCATGGTCACATTAAAAGTACACACTTAAACGATTATAAAGATATATTTCTCATGCCTGAGTGAATAATATTCACTGAGTTTTGTTTAAGTTTAGAGACGTGCTCCAGAAATAAAGTTCACGGAGTTGGAGAGGCAGAACGCACACCCTGTTTATTTTCTTTATTTTACAAAAGTACAATGTTTTATTTCGATTGTAAGTGGACCCATAAAAAAGTAAACATTTAACAGTTTATTTTTTTAAAGTTCTTAAGTGTGTATGACAAAAAATGGCGGAGTATTTTAAGTCTATTTTGCTGCTATGTGGAAAAAAAATCGTGCAAAGCGCGCCGGCGCGTTTGCCGACCTCAGAGGGTTAAGCACACAAACACACATACACGCATAGACACTCACACACTCAGGTTGGGTTTCCATGTTTTATGGGGATTTTCCATAGAATGAATGATTTTTATACTGTACAAACTCTATAATTAATCCCCTAATCCTAACTAATATGAACTAATGAGTAGTTGTATATATTTAATATTGACAGCATTATATTATTTTATTTGTTTCAAGTGTCATGTTTATCTCTGGATATAGGCTTAATGTGTGTCATTGCTCTCTACAGGTTGCGTAAGTGTGGTGTGACAGATGAAGGTTGTGTTGCTCTGGCTTCAGCTCTGAGATCAAACCCCTCACACCTGAGACATCTGGATCTCTCTGGAAATAAACTAGGAGAGTCAGGAGTGAAGCTGTTAAAGGATCTGAGGGATTATCCACATTATAAACTGGAGACACTAATGTAAGAATAGTTTTTAATGATTTTCATCATCATATTTTCTTTTACAGTTCAAATGGCTGATTTACTCACTAGAAATCTAAGTAAATTATACAAGGTTCAGTAACACCACGTGTGTTTGTGTGTGTGTGTGTGTGTGTTGTATACCTATCTAAGTGGGGACCTTGGTGTCGTTACACACTCACCAACAGGGGAACGTCGAGCCAAGTGGCGTCTCTGGCTGGGCTAGCGGTGAAGGCCCGGCTATGCTGGACGGAACCAGCGGTGAAGGCTCTGAAGGGCTGGACGGGACCAGCGGGGAAGGCTCTGGCTCGGCAGGCGTGACGCGAAGCACTGGCTCGGCAGGCATGCAGGGAAGCTCAGGCTCGGCAGGGCTGCAGGGAAGCTCAGGCTCGGCAGGGCTGCAGGGAACGTGAAGCTCAGGCTGGACGTGGCTGACGTGAAGCTCTGGCTGGACGTGGCTGACGTGAAGCTCTGGCTGGACGTGGCTGACGTGAAGCTCTGGCTGGACGTGGCTGACGTGAAGCTCTGGCTGGACGTGGCTGACGTGAAGCTCTGGCTGGACGTGGCTGACGTGAAGCTCTGGCTGGACGTGGCTGACGTGAAGCTCTGGCTGGACGTGGCTGACGTGAAGCTCTGGCTGGACGTGGCTGACGTGAAGCTCTGGCTGGACGTGGCTGACGTGAAGCTCTGGCTGGACGTGGCTGACGTGAAGCTCTGGCTGGACGTGGCTGACGTGAAGCTCTGGCTGGACGTGGCTGACGTGAAGCTCTGGCTGGACGGTCTCCAGCTGGACGGTCTCTGGCTGGACGGTCTCTGGCGGTGAAGGCTCTGTGCTGGACGGGACCAGCGGTGAGGGCTCTGTGCTGGACGGGACCAGCGGTGAGGGCTCTGTGCTGGACGGGACCAGCGGTGAGGGCTCTGTGCTGGACGGGACCAGCGGTGAGGGCTCTGTGCTGGACGGGACCAGCGGTGAGGGCTCTGTGCTGGACGGGACCAGCGGTGAAGGCTCTGGGCTGGACGGGACCAGCGGCGAAGGCTCTGGGCTGGACGGGACCAGCGGCGAAGGCTCTGGGCTGGACGGGACCAGCGGCGAAGGCTCTGTGCTGGACGGGACCAGCGGCGAAGGCTCTGTGCTGGACGGGACCAGCGGGGAAGGCTCTGTGCTGGACGGGACCAGCGGTGAAGGCTCTGTGCTGGACGGGACCAGCGGTGAAGGCTCTGTGCTGGACGGGACCAGCGGTGAAGGCTCTGTGCTGGACGGGACCAGCGGTGAGGAAGGCTCGGGTGGTGGAGTGGGGCTGGTGCCGTCATCGATGGTGAAGGGAGATCCGCAGGACACCAGCACCCACTCCACATAAGCTGCGAAGCTCACCTGGGGAGCCTTCCCAGACAACAGCTCTCTGGTGGCGGTGTTGAGCCCAGCATAGAGGAAGCTGCAGAGGCTGTCGTCCGGGAAGGTCGTGGCGGGAACGAGGCGGAGGAAATCCGCCAGATGATCCTCCAAGGGACGATCTTCTTGCTCTAAGCAGAGCAATTGGACTGCAACGAAGGAATCCATTACCTTGGGGTCGGTCAATCTGTCACGGTGTGGTTCAGGCAGAGGAACGAGGAGTCCGGAATATCGGTAAAGATCACTTTTAATATATATACAACACAGGCAGAAAGTCAGGAACACGGGCGCCACACGGGCTAACAACAAACATTGACCGACAAAGACTGAATGAACCAAGGGAACTAAATACACGGAGGAATCAGACATAACAAGGTGAAAACAGGTGACACTGATGATGATAACGAGGGACAGGCTGGTAAGTGAGGGAGTGAGTTCAGGTGTGGAGACAAGGAGGATTCTGGGGAGTGTAGTGAAGACGAAGACAGACAGGTGCAGACGAAGACTGTGACATGATAAAGGATTTTTAAGGACGATACTGATACAAATATTTGGTGATTTAAAAATCCGATACATCGGCCATATATATATATATATATATATTTAAATCCAGAAACGTGTAACAAAACATAAACAGATTTGTAGTTATTTATGAGTCCTCAGCCTCACTAAAATAATATAATGCAGTTTAAAAGTAAACGTGTTTGTTTTATTGTCACAACAGAACAGAGGAACATCAAAATATATTAAAGTTCTGATAAATACAATGTTTAAAAATACAAACTTAAGATATGAAACTTAAAGTCCTCTGAACGAATTACACAATTACAAAAGAAAGCACAAGTGAATTTCGTTTTGTATTAATTGTATCAAATCAAATCAAAGTTTATTTATAAAGCACTTTTAAAACAGCAAGTGTTTGACAAAGTGCTGTACACTTACTTCCTATATCACTGCTACAAACAATCAATGACACAAAGATTAAAAACAATAACACAAAAGCAATAAAACAACTCTCACATAGCGTCAAATGCCAAACTGTAATAATAGGTTTTAAGACTAGATTTAAAAGCAACAAGTATCTTAATTTTAATCAATGTTTCATCAACCAATTGCTTGATTTTAATAAATAAGTAGCTACATATAGGCTATGTATAATCGGACTTAGCTGCGCGCTTGCAATAGTCACAACTTGTAGCAATAGAATGCACTGCGCAAATCAAAAGTAACGTTAATAGTACCCACCGGATGAAGAAGTTTTGACTTTCCACAGAATAAAATATTTATTTAAATTTTCGTGTTCGCATTTATGAGGAAAAAACAACGGAGGTGACCGCTCTGAAAGCGGCACTAAAAGTAAAAGACTGAACATGTCTGTCACTCCAGCCGGGCTAGGGCTTCTTTGATTTGTCGTGCTGGTGCTGATGCTCAGATTCATCTAAAATAGCAAGGCTGGATGTTGTGCTAAACTCCTTACTAGCATCACCGCTGGCGCCGGCGCCGCCAGGCTCTTTATCTTCGTCGAGCCGACTTTTGAAAAAAGTAGAGATGGTTGGAATATTTGCCTACTCCTATTAAATCCTCTTTGCTGTCCTTCTCCCTTTTAGCTTTCCGTTTTGTGGCTCCGCTGCTCCACCGTTTTTTATCCATGTTGTTTGTTTTTTCGATGTCCTCAACTCTGTTTTTCACACTATCTTCTACCTCCTGTTTTGCCGCTATCAACAGTTTCTGCGGTAAGCTGACTCGTCATCATCCGACACAGCCGAAAAACTGATCATGATACTTTTTTGTGTGTAAATAAATTGTTCACACACATACACAATCACACACGCATTAGGCCTAATGATTTTTTATTTAATTTAATAATAAAAAATAAAAATAAAAGGACGAGGCCACACAGTTAGTGGGGTCTTGGAGGCCCCCTAGAGGTCGGAGGCCCCCGGGCACCGGCCCAATCGGCCCGGTGGTAAATCCGGCCTTGACGGAGGCCACTAGGCAGATTTGGCCAGGACACCGGGTTACACCCCTACTCTTTCGAAAGACATCCTGGGATTTTTTGTGACCACAGAGAGTCAGGACCTCAGTTTAACGTCTCATCTGAAGGACGGTGCTCTTTT
The DNA here is from genome assembly GCA_031834385.1 of Semotilus atromaculatus. Taxonomy (NCBI): domain Eukaryota; kingdom Metazoa; phylum Chordata; class Actinopteri; order Cypriniformes; family Leuciscidae; genus Semotilus; species Semotilus atromaculatus. Next base: position 3,607,540 of record JAULUF010000057.1, read on the forward strand.
GACAGTATAGTGTCCCCATCACTACACTGGGGCGTTAGGACCCACACAGACCACAGGGTGAGCGCCCCCTGCTGGCCTCACTAACACCTCTTCCAACAGCAACCTGTTTTTCTCAGAAGGTCTCCCATCCAGGTACTAACCAGGCTCAGCCTTGCTTAGCTTCAGTGGGACCAGTCTTGGGCTACAGGGTGATATGGCTGCTGGCAAATGCATCCAATGTGAGATAAATCAGATATAGAAAGGCGTACACATAATAAACTATTACAACTTACATTTGCACAAAACAAAAGGCTGCGAATGCACACGCAAACTTATAGTCATGATGATGAAGGTGTAAAATAGCCCCAAACATAACTCCGGCATGACATAACAAGCATGAACCTGCTTAATCGATGATCGTTAAGTTTAATCGATTAAATGTATTATCGACAATTAATCGATGGTCGTCATATGAAAACAAGCTATTATACTCCACAAATCATCTTCTTGAGGACGATAGTTCACCCACACACGACCTGCCTGAAACGCTAACGATAGCATAATTGTTCTTTCTGGCTCTTTGAAAAAAACTGAAAAAAATCTTTGACCTCTTTTAATCCTGCTGTGTAATAATTCGTAATTTCTTTGTAGCATTTGTTCCGTTTATTTTTTAATTAATTTTATAACACTTAAAGCAGGGATCACCAATCCTGGTCCTGGAGGGCCGCTGTCCTGCAGAGTTTAGCTCCAACCAGGTTTAACACCTCTGCCTGGAAGTTTCTAGTATGCCTAGTGAGACCTTGATTAGCTTGTTCAGGTGTGTTTAATTGGGGTTGGAGCTAAACTCTGCAGGGACAGCGGCCCTCCAGGACCAGGATTGGTGACCACTGACTTAAAGGGTAACTCCACCCCTGGTCAGAGCCTGACTCCACCCACGGGCAATATTTGAAAACCTGAGAGGTGTCTCTCTGTAGGCCAGGGCTGTGAGCTTGTAATATTTCACACACACACACACACACACACACACACACACACACACACACACACACACACACACACACACACACACACACACACACACACACACACACACACACACACACACACACTCTCCCCTGCAGTAGCCACCGTTCAACCTGTAGAGGGCAGCACTCAGACGCTTTTACACCATATATTGTAGAATTAAAACACTTTATACCCAAATGTCAACAAATTTACTTGAATCAATGAACCACATTAATAAAGCCCCAGTCATACAGATCATTAACTAAAACAAGTTGTTTTAGCCTTTAAAACTGTAGTTATAAAATAGTAATGTTCAAAGCATTATTTCCTGCGATTTTAATTCCTGTGTAAATGCATTTATGCTGTGTCAGAGAAGCAATTAACATTCTGTGTAAATGTTTTTGTTTTTTTTAACGTTTTTTTCCCGCCAATTCATATTTGGTTTCTGTGCCGCTTTTTCTGTGTAAAGACGCCTTATGTGTGTGATAATCTGAGATTTGGGGTGTTTGTTATTAACTGATATTAATTTTGTAGTGAGTGTAATGATGATTTCTGCTGGTTCTGTATCAGCGGTCCGTTGTGTGAAAGTGACCTTACATGTGCTTTTGATTTTGTAAAGTGACTTTGATCATCAGATAGAAGCTATATTATCATGTTTGAGAATAAATTAATATAGATTATCTAGTTAGTTTTCTTATGAAAAGATGTGACAGATGTAATATCTCATCCTGCACATGTGACTGTTTGTGTGTTTTATTTTAGTTTATAGATGACAGTCTGATCTTCTGATGATCATCTGATGGTGAATAAGATCCACTACAGAGACTCACAGGCAACAGAATCAACAGAGACTGAAGATACAGTGACTTCACTGTTATAAATGAACACTTCTTTAGATTTCAACGATCCTCTGACAGTCCTGATGAGGCGGCAGTGAAACACCTTTAATTCACAGGAACAAAATACAGTTTCTCATTCATAGAATAACCTAAACTGTATCTGTGTATCTGTAATAAGCTGTAAATGTTAATTAGATATTTTTCACAAATGTTGTTGCTGCTTTTTCACGTAATTAATTATTATTTTTTTTTTCTCCCTCTTCTTCTCTGATGACAAAGGCAGGGCAACCTGTCACTCACACCAATAGCAAACCACAACCAGCCAATCAATTCCCCACAGACACAATCAAGCCCCGCCCACATGTGTTCTTGTTCCAGAAGCGTTTCACTCTTATACGGCACAATAGAGGAGAAAAGACAAGCTCAACTTTCCTTTCATGACGACTTTAACATTGACTTTAAGCCTGAGGAAGGGCAAAGCTAATCATATTTTGATATGTAAGTGTGAATAGTGTGTGAGATTAATAGTCAAGTCAAGTCAAGTCACCTTTATTTATATAGCGCTTTTTACAATACAAATTGTTTCAAAGTAGCTTTACAGAGATAACAGGAAAACAATGTTGTAATAGTATTGTTAAATTCAAAATTAAATGTTAAATGTCCCCAACTAAGCAAGCCAAAAGCCAATGGCGACAAAAGCGAAGAGAGGCGAAAAAGGCAACAGTGGCAAGGAACCAAAACTCCATCAGGTGACAGAATGGAGAAAAAAACCTTGGGAGAACCCAGGCTCAGTCAGGGGGCCAGTCCTCCTTTGGCCAACGAACGAACAGTGTATGATTATGAGTTAGGCAGCATAATGTCAGGAGTCAGATGTGATCAGAACTTTCACGATATTTATCCAGTTCATCTGGTTGGGTTGGGTCATCCGGCCGGTGAGGAGATGAGTGTGTTGAGGTGTCCATGGGCCTTCACAGTGTTGATGGGCCGGCTCATCAGGGATGCGTTGTCGTCGTGTCCATGTGATGGTCCTTCCTCAGATCTGGATATGGCCTGGATCCGGCGGTTCGCGGTAAACCTCGGGATAAACAGAGAGACTAATATTAGCGTAGACTCCTGACATTATGCTGCCTAACTCATCTAACTAATCATACACTGTTCGTTTCCTTGGCCAAAGGAGGACTGGCCCCCTGACTGAGCCTGGGTTCTCCCAAGGTTTTTTTTCTCCATTCTGTCACCTGATGGAGTTTTGGTTCCTTGCCACTGTTGCCTTTTTCGCCTCTCTTCGCCTTTGTCGCCATTGGCTTTTTACTTGACATTTAACATTTAATTTTGAATTTAACAATACTATTACAACATTGTTTTCCTGTTATCTCTGTAAAGCTGCTTTGAAACAATTTGTATTGTAAAAAGCGCTATATAAATAAAGGTGACTTGACTTGACTTGACTAGACACCATCCTTCTTATGATGTACAAAGTACATCAGGAATTATGGGAAGTGTTCCCGGTTCCGGCTGATCTAAACTATGCAGCCTAACATTGAATTATAGAAATCTATAATGTGTTATGTGTATGCTAAGCCAAAGAGATGTGTTTTTAGTCTAGATTTAAACTGACAGACTGTATCTGCTTCCCGGACTGTGTTAGGAAGATTGTTCCAACGTTTTGGTGATAAATAGGAAAAGGATCTACCGCCAGCAGTCGATTTTGATATTCTAGGTATTATTAACTGGCCAGAATTTTGAGATCGCAATAGACGTGAAGGACTATAATGCGTTAAGAGCTCGCTCAAGTACTGGGGAGCTAAACCATTTAGTGCTTTGTAAGTAATCAGCAATATTTTAAAATGTATACGATGTTTAATAGGCAGCCAATGCAGTGTTGACAGAACCGGGCTAATATGGTCATACTTCCTGGTTCTGGTAAGAACTCTAGCGGCTGCGTTTTGAACTAGCTGTAGTTTGTTTATTAAGCGTGCAGGGCAACCACCCAGTAGAGCATTACAATAATCTAGCCTTGATGTCATGAATGCATTAACTAATTGTTCCGCATTTGTCAGTGAGAGCATATGACGTAATTTAGATATATTTTTAAGATGGAAAAATGCGGTTTTACAGAAACTAGACACGTGACTTTCAAATGAAAGATTGGTATCAAAGAGCACACCCAGGTTCCTAACTGACGACGAAGACTTAACAGAGCAGCCATCGATTGTTAGACAATATTCTGGGTTATTACGTGTGGCAGTTTTTTGTCCAATGATTAGAATCTCTGTTTTTTCAGAATTTAGTAGTAGGAAATTACTGGTCATCCAATTTTTTATATCAGCTATGCATTCCGTTAATTTTGAGAATTGGTAAGTTTCGTTAGGTTTTGAAGAAATATACAGCTGAGTATCATCAGCATAACAGTGAAAGCTAATTCCATATTTCCTAATGATATATCCTAATGGTAGCATGTACAGAGTGAACAGCAGCGGTCCTAGTACTGAGCCTTGCGGTACGCCATACTGAACTTGTGATCGATAAGACATCTCTTCATTTACTGCTACAAACTGAAAACGATCAGATAAGTATGATTTAAACCATGCTAGTGCAATTCCACTAATGCCAACATAGTTTTCTAGTCTATTTAAAAGAATGTTGTGGTCGATAGTATCAAATGCAGCACTAAGATCAAGTAACACTAATAGAGAGATACAACCACGATCGGATGATAAGAGCAAATCATTTGTGACTTTAATGAGAGCAGTCTCAGTACTATGGTATGGTCTAAATCCAGACTGAAAATCCTAGCAGATATTATTTCTTTCTAAAAAGGAACACAGTTGTGAGGATACTGCTTTTTCTAGTATCTTTGACAGAAAAGGCAGATTCGAGATTGGCCTGTAATTGACTAATTCTGTAGGATCAAGTTGCGTTTTTTTAACAAGCGGTTTAATCATAGCCAACTTAAAGGTTTTTGGTACGTATCCTAGAGACAAAGATGAATTAATGATATTTAGAAGAGGATCTATGACATCTGGAAGCATCTCTTTCAGTAGCTTAGTCGGTATAGGGTCTAGCATACAAGTTGTCGATTTAGATGAATTAACAAGTTTGCAAAATTCTTCCTCTCCTATAGCAACAAATGAATCAAAATGTTCCTCACGGAGACTACAATGCACTCCCTGATGCGCTACTGTAGTAGACGGTTGCATAGTTATAATTTTGTTCCTGATATTATAGATCTTATAAGTGAAGAAGTTCATAAAGTCATTACTGCTGTGTTTCTTGGAAACTTCTGGGCTTGAAGCTTTCTTTTTCGTTAGTTTAGCCACTTGTTCAAATAAATACCTAGGATTATGTTTATTTTCTTCTAATAGGGTTGAAAAATAATCCGTTCTAGCATCTTTTAATGCCTCTCTGTAAGCAATCGAGCTCTCCTTCCATGAAATCCGAAATACCTCTAGTTTTGTTTTCTTCCAGTTTCGCTCGCTTTTTCTGGCTGCTCTCTTAAGGGCCCGGGTGTGCTCGTTGTACCACGGCGTTGGACTATTTTCTTTAATCTTCTTTAAGCGCAACGGAGCAACTATGTCTAAAGTGCTGGAAAAGAGGGATTTAAACGTTTCTGTTGCAAAATCAAGTTCTTCTAAGCTATCCGGGATGCTGAGATGATGAAACTGATTAGGAAGATTATTAATAAAGCCATCTTTAGTGGCAGAAGTGATAGGTCTAACATATTTATAACACGAAGTCGGCTTTGCAGCCTTGGCTAAATGTAATTTACACAAGACTAGATAATGATCTGAGATGTCGTCGCTCTGCTGCAGAATTTCAACGGCATCAACATCTATTCCATGAGATAATATTAGATCTAGAGTATGGTTACGACAATGAGTAGGTTCTGACACGTGTTGTCTAACTCCAATTGAGTTTATAATGTCTTTAAATGCCAATCCCAATGCATCTTTTTCATTATCTACATGTATATTAAAATCACCAACAATTAGGACTTTATCGGCAGCCAATACTAATTCTGATAGAAAGTCAGCAAATTCTTTGATAAAATCTTTATGGTGCCCTGGTGGCCTGTATACAGTAGCCAGCAGAATTCTCAAACGTGATTTATTGTTTACACTATATATTTTTACATTAAGCACCAACACTTCAAAAGAAGTATATTTAAAACTAGATTTCTTAGTGGTTTTGAAAATATTACTATAAATTACAGCAACACCTCCCCCTTTGCCTTTCGGACGAGGCTCATGTTTATAACAGTAATCTTGCGGAGTGGACTCATTTAAAGTAATGTAATCGTTTGGTTTTAGCCAGGTTTCTGTCAAACACAGCACATCTAGCTTATAGTCTGTAATCTTATCATTAACTATGAGCGCTTTTGAATTAAGGGATCGAATATTCAACAACCCAAGCTTTATCGTTTGCTCATCTGTATTATATCTGTTTTTTATTTGTTGAACATCAATTAAACTTTTAACCTTAGAAAGGTTTGGCAGTTTTTTGGATTTCCAAATTCGGGGAACAGACACAGTCTCTATATGATGATATCTAGGTGAAAGAGCCTCTATGTGATGGGATTTATCTGACCTTGGTGACGTGAGGCCGCTAGCAGACGGTCGGTTTAGCCAGTCTGTCTGCTTCCTGACCTGAGCCCCAGGTTGTCATGTTTTATCTCTAAGACTATGAGCCAAATTACTAGAGAGAAGAGCAGCACCATCCCAGGAGGGATGAATACCATCTCTTTTCAACAGGTCAGGTTTGCCCCAAAAACTTTTCCAATTGTCTCTGAATTCTATATTAAATTTTGCGGACACCAATAAATTTTTCAAGTTCATATTGGATTTTTATCCGACGCATCGATGAATGATTCTGGTGTGCGAGGCATCATATTTTCTATAATGTAATTATTTTGACAGCACAGTGTACACGGGAATTATTACAGTAGGGGAGACCGGGGACGGTTGTAACACGGGGCTAGTTGTAACACTACCAATTTCACCAATCAGGGATAAGATAGGAGTCATGTGACAGTTTCAGTTTCCTCAGGCTTCCTTTACGATCGCACACGGAGGTTTTTAAGTCTGTGTTGCAATCTCTCCTGAAGCTACAGCAGAAAATCAAATTCTGAGGCAAGAAAGTAAAAAAACATAACAAGATAATTAATTGTTTAGTACTTCTACCGTTGTAGATAATGTTGTATGAGTTATATCAGGTAAAACTGTAGTTTCTATAGTAAAGAATGGTATGTCAACCTCCTGCTAATTTCAAAGCACCATGCTAATACAGCCTGTTAAACAATAGTGACGGTGGCGGGGTAGGTTGTAACACCTGTTTTGGAGATAAAGCAAAATTATGTGAGTTGTTGCTTAAAAAAGCAAAATTATCTGCCAACTCACTTAATTTTGATTTTTTTTTCTCCAGAAAACAAGACATAATGTCTTATGGCATTTTACTACTTTAGTAAATGCATCTTAATTTAAGATTTTTTTTAGATATTTGGACTGGAAACTAGACAAAAATACTAAGTAAGAATTTTTTTTTTTTTTTGCACATACAGACATGCACACACAAACGTACACTTGTGCATGCACAAACACACAAAAATGCACATACACTCCCCATATTTTATTGTTGCAGCCAATAATTTAAAATAAAATATTGTTGTGGCATATCACTTGGAGTACCCTTAGTTTTTGTGCATTTTGCCTACCTGTTACAACTTACCCCAGTATGTGTTACAACGTACCCCAGTAGTGGGGTAGGTTGTAACAAAGGACCACCCTGTATTCATGATCATCTCACAAAGTCTGAGATATATTTGAAGCAGTGTTGTAGTCGAGTCACCAATTGTCGAGTCCGAGTCGAGTCTCGAGTCCCAGTGTTCGAGTCCGAGTCCAAGTCCGAGTCACCAAAGAAGAGTCCGAGTCGAGTCCAAGTCGAGTCACCATTACCTGAGTTCAAGTCCGAGTCGAGTCTCGAGTCCCGTGTTCGAGTCCGAGTCCCCAGTGCCTACATGTCTCCACTCTGGCACCTTTAAAGAGCTGATAAAATTTATAAAAGAGGTTCATTGATTTTTAACTTTATTCAAAACATTGATTTTTTGGATGATCAGGCAACTGGAATGGATAAAGAAAACAAAAAATAAAAGCCTAATTGGACAGAGGAGGAGAAATGCATTCTTCTTGACGAATATGGTAAAAGAAAAACTATTTTGAAATTTTGAAAAGCAAACTAAATCCCAATGTAACTGCGGCAAAAAACAGAAAATGCAGTGCTATAAGCAGTTGTAACACCGCAGGTAAAGAGTGGTTGCGATGTGTGACATAGTCAAGGTCGCCGTCTAGTTTGTTAGCTAAAATAAACATGATTGTGTTATTGTATGATAAACGGGATTAAGCGCTGAGCGCGTCCGACTTTGGCTCAGCGCCAGCCATAGCACGAAAGCACAGTTTAAATCTGGCAGTTATGTCACGTCACTGTACATTCGCTCTAGTGGTCAGCTCAGCTGCTGCAAAGCGTGCCAAAAATTGCTGATTAGATGTAGAGGAACTTATCTATTGTTAAATGAGTGTTACGTTATCTCTCTCCCCCGCGAATAATGCACGAGAATGCAGCGTAAAGTGAGTGACGTCAGTGAGTGTGTTGTCAAGCAAGGAGAGCGAGCGGTTAGCAGTGTCTGTGAGGGAAAAAATTTATCACGGCTGGTCTTGGACCCCGAAACAGGAAAAGTGTAACATCTTATATAAAATTTTTATAACCTATTTAGTCAGAAAAAACGTCATTCATTTAATGAATGCTCAAGTCCGATTTTATATATTCTCGAGTCCGAGTCCAAGTACTAGTCATCAGTCTGCGAGTCCAAGTCGAGTCACGAGTCCAGAGAATGGAGTCTCGAGTCGGACTCGAGTCCAGAGAATAAGGACTCGAGTCGGACTCGAGTCCGAGTCCAGGACTCGAGTACTCCATCACTGATTTGAAGACATTTAAATTGTTGCCATTTGTAGTAGACAAATATGGACGAGCGGGAAAAAGAAACACAGGTGAGGATGAGCGGGTAAAGGAAACACAGGTGAGGATGAGCGGGTAAAGGAAACACAGTTGAGGACGAGCGGGAAAAGGAAACACAGGTGAGTAAACTTCTGCCTAGCCCCCCTAAACAATGTAGGCTTCACAAATTCGTGTTCGCTTCAATCTTGTTATGTTTAGATTCAGAGCGATCTTCATCTTCAATCCACAGCGGTGCCGAGCAGAGAGCACGTCAGAAACAGAGGACAGGGTGTGTGTGTGTGTGTGTGTGTGTTCATCTGAGCCTCATTGGTCTGTCACTGCTCGTCAATGTCAGAATATTTGAGATGACCAACCAAATCAAAGTAGGCGGGCTTTATGTTCACGGACGCTCCTGAGTGTGAATTTTAGCAGCGCGACTCGACGCTTCAGTGTACAAGTGCGAGATAAGATGTAAGTAGCTATTGAACCTATCAACCTTCAGTTGACCCTGGCCTTTCTTCACTGACAGACAAAAATGAAAAGTCTATATCTAAATCATACATACAGTAACTTATAAGATGATTTAATGGTTTATCACTTTCGACCAATAGGTGGCGCAGTTACAAACTCGATGTGATGTGGTCAGAGTGAAGTGACAATGACACATACAAAGTTTGGTGTCAATATGTCGAGGCATTGCAGATATAAAGCCTGAATAGTCATTTTTGCATCATGCCTCAACTTTGCTGCTGCGGTATACGAAAACGGTTTCGTCTATCGACACGAAATCCATAACTTTTGGTCGGCACAGTCTGGAGATGATACGATTCGATTTTGGTGAAAATCGGACAAACGGTCTAGGAGGAGTTCGAAAAAGTAGGTATTGAATGAAAATCAAGATGGCGGACAGGAAGTTCAGCCAAATACGGCAAAATTGATATCTATGCTCTCGTAGTGACCCAAGGAATCTATTAAGGCTATTAAGTGTCATTACAATAGGAAAACTTATTCAAATGTTATTAGCATTTTTGGAAATTTGATTTTAACTTTTGACCAAAAGGTGGCGCTGTCTGGAAATCTTTTAAGTACCTTCAAGGCATGGTGCCGATGGCACATTCTGAGTTTCGTAATGTTACAGCAATGCATTCATTAAATATAGCATTTTACATCACAAAAATGTATTAAAGTCAATGGGAATTTCATGTTTTGTTCTATTATAGCGCCACCAAGAGGCAAAATCCCACTTTTTTTTTTATGTGTCCTCAGAGTGAGCCCATACATATGTGTCAATTTTGGTGAAAAAATCTCAATTCGCTTCAGAGTTATAGACATTTATGTGAAAAAACGCATAAAAAATGACTGACACGTGACTTTGATTGAATTGTACGACCCCTTACTATCAATATTTAGGTATTTGGGCAGTAGTGTTTATCTATCGACCTATGTTTCCAAACTCCTGACTGTGGTTTCGTCTCGATCGGACTAGCGGTTTCGAAGATATCGGCAAATGTTTTTTAAGCTCTAAATCACAGCGCTACACCAACCGTAAGTCGAAACCTATCGTGTTAGGTATCGTTGGACTTGGCAAGGATTCAGGACCTCAACGAGATGACTCCTGTGAAAATAGGTCAACCACAGCCAGAGTTATAAGCATTTGAAAAATAAAATTTTCCACCAGGTGGCGCTGTTTCGAAACTTCTCAGGCTCCTTCAGGGCATCGTACTGATGACCCATACCGAGTTTCGTAACAATTCGTTCATGCGTTAAAAAAATACAGCATTTTAGTATGTAATTCAAAATGGCCGACAGCCAAAATGGCCGATCTGGGAAAATTGGATATCAGTCGACTCGGCATGACGCCCTGAATCTATCGAGACCCCTTTTATGATTTTTGGACAAACCGTTCAGAAGTTATGAGCAAAAATAGCCTTTTTTTGTATCTCCGGACCAGTAGGTGGCGCTGTGCCGAAACACAGCAGGTTGCCTCAGGTCATGCTTGTGATGACATGTACCAAGTTTGGTTGGAATACGATTAAGCGTTGCGGAGATACAGCCTTACGTCTGTTTTCGCAAGCGCTACGTAAAAGTTGTTTGCACGTTTATCAAAAATGGTTTGACGAATCAACATCAATTCCATAACTTTTTGTCGCTACTGCCTGATGATGATCTGGTGCGATTTTGGTGAGAATCCGACAAACCGTCTAGGACGAGTTCGCAAAAGTAGGTTTTTTGGACAATTCAAAATGGCGGACATATTTGTATGACGGAAAATGACGTCATAGTGTGTAATCGAATCTTCAGGAGCTCAGGAATCAGAAGAATTTTGTTGATAGGCCTTACGGTTCAAAAGTTATTAGCATAATATTTTTGAAACTTTGGACAGGTGGTGGCGCTAGAGGCAATGAGTTAGAGACACCAAAATTGGTGTATTTGATGTTGGGACTGTCCTCTATCAGAATGTCAAACCAAAACAACTTTCCCGCAAACGGTTCTATGGGCTGCCATAGACGCCCAGTCGGAAGAAGAAGAAGAAGAAAAAGAACTGGAACAGATACAATAGGTGCCTCCGCACCTTTGGTGCTTGGCCCCTAATAAAATATAATGTTAAAATGTTCTTAATATGAGAACAATTAACAATAAATCATCTTCTGCTTGAATATATAAGCAGTGTTTCTTTGAGTTTATTTTGTTTCTGTTCCTTGAAATAACAAAACATCCATAGTGTCAAACTTTAATTTAAAAAAGTGTTTTCAAGAATCTGTATGACTTTAACAACACACAAGTCACATTACAATTATCACAGAAAAAGCTTCAAACCAGACATTCAATAAACCCAATGCAACACTTCATCATTGCTATGTGACCCATTCTTCATTTAGTTCATTATACGATATATTCAAATGCACTAATTTAAACTAAATCCACATATTTGCTAAAGTGTCTTAATACAATTAAATTTAACATAATATTGACTGTTAACGCGTCACACAAGAAAACATGACATGGTATATGTGCATGAAAACTATCAGATAAATGTAAATCTTACTGATGGAAGGAGTCGACACTGTTGAGTTCTACATGTACATTAGTACAGCAATGCCTTGCAATAATCTTTTAGAAAGTTTTGAAAGATTGTTTTGTTGTTGCCTGGTTCTTTACCACTGCTGTAAAGCTGCATCTAATCCATTATTTCACTGAATAAGCTCCCGTACGAAAACCTGATACATTTATTAAGAGGAAAAGCTTGTACTTACACAATTAGCATATTGTAGTTAACTCATTGTCTCAGAAAATATATTTTTTTAAATAATAATAATAAAAAAAGATTCCTAAATCCTGTTCTGAGTAATTTAATAGAGCACTGTTCTGCTGTTTCTCATGTTCATCTGTGTTCAGTGTGTGTGTGTGATCATGAACAGCTCCAGTTCTTCTCTATATCAGTGTCAGTGTTTCTGAACTCCTGAAACGCCTCCATTGTAGTCTCGAGTTTCTTCCGGGAACACGTCACAATATTCCATATTATAATAATTCATACTCAGAATAAAGGGGCGGAGCCTGGTTGAGTTAGTTAGTAGTGTGTTAAACTGGCGGTTATGGTGAGGGGCGGGACTTTCCCAAACACACTCGAAGCGCTCGACCAATCACAACACACTGATCCAGCCGACCAATCAGAGCACAGTGTGCTTTTCAGGAGGAGGGGCTTCATAGAGACAGGAAGTAAACAGAGCGTTACTGACAGACTGGGAAGAGAGGAGCCGCAACAATGGAGAATATGAGGAGAATAATCAACATTACAGCAGGAAAACCTGTTCTAGTAGAGCCTGAAACTACATCAAGACTTTGTTAAAGGACAAAATAGGTCTGCTTTAAAAATTTAAAGATATTTCTGTTCTCCAAAATGTTGTCAAAATATATTTTTCATTTAAAATGCTCAGGACTATAATATATTAAATGTGTTAATATCCAATATTAATTCTATAATACTAGAACAACTCTCATTTGGTCAGGATCTCTATCCAGAAGAGTGTAATCTGAGCGTGAGCCTGAACTATTTTCCTTTTCAATGTGTTTTTCATTCATTTCTATAGACCGTACAGTGAAGTGCAGAAGTCTGAGAGCGTGAGCTGATGAAACGCTTCACACGTCTTCTCTCGGGCGAGTGTTGTGGGATTCAGACTCGAAAACATCATCTTCCATTCCTTCTTCTATTGGCTTCATAGTCGGGGATGATTTTGGCAGAGGATTTTTCTCTGGAGAGAGAGAGAGAGAAACACAACTCTAGTTGTCAATGTTCAACGTTATTTCATAATAACAGTATCTGGTTACATATTAAGATTCTAGTGTAATGTTTTATAAAGTCATATGGAGGCAAACCGTTGTATCATTCTCTTAAGGGTATTAACTGTTTCCACAGCTCAACAATATCATCACAGTAATGTGAATAAAATCACTCAAACAATAAAATGACCACTCTGTTAAATACACTCTGTGCATGTTATATATCACACTCCACTTTTTGTTCTGTTGACTTCCATTCATACGCATGTGAACGCGGGCGATCGGCATTGCAGGCAAGTGGAGAAGATAGTATTTTTATTTAAATGATTATTTATTATATGTTGAATTAATGGTTCACAGGACCGTTGGAGTGTCTGAAGAAATTCTGCATGCCCCTTAGTGTGACCCTGGCAGTGTTTTATACTATAGTGACCTTGATTACTAATGTCTGAAACACATGCTTTTACAGTGCATTAGTTTACACACCCCTTTCATAATCTTAAACTTAAACTCAGGAGACATTAAACTACAAGGTGCATAAATGCTTGAATTTGACTTTTGGCAATTGAAGTCTTGGAAAACAGTAATTTTTATGAAGAAGTGCTTGAAAAGTGCTTGAATTATTGAAAGACAATATATGGGAAATTTATTTAAATTGTATTGATAAAACACAGTGTATATTGCCACCTATTTTAGGGTTGTGCAATAATTTTTCAATCTTTTCATTTAATAATCTTTAATCACTGAATAAGTCATTTCACACAAAATTAACGCTGGAGCCCGTCTGATAAAGATATAGAGCCATTTCACATGGCTATGAGTGTGATATTGCTCATATCCAAATATATGATACAGCTTTCATTCTTCAAGTCAATCATATATTCATAGGGTGACCAGACGTCCTGAAATCTACGCTGTTGTCCCGAATCCCGAATCCAGCCCTAATTGTCCTGAAAATTATACTAAAACCACATCCTGAGTAGTTATTGTCTGATAAAACATTAAAAACTGTCCGTGGAGGTTTTTTGTTTCTTTTTTTTAAGTTCTACAAAGATACAGTAGGCGCGAATTTAGATATGCATTGATAAGCTAATTTTCATTAAAAAATATGAATGGCTGTAGCCTGAAAGGTCTGATTTACGCACTGTTATTTTTCACACTGCCATCTGAGTTCATGATTTTAATGTTGTTTATTTGTGACTAACACGGAATCTGCGCGCGCAGATTTCCGCAGATTGTAGTGCCCATCATTGACAAGTACGACGTGCGCGTGTATGATATATTTTGTATTATTTGCTACTGCAATACCGGCGCATAGCTAAAAATAACAGATCTGTCTATTCACTGCCGATCATAATATCAGATTGCTTGATTGTTCAGCGAGTCTCTGTAAATGAGTGCCACGGATTCATATACTACACATACCGTACTCAAGTACACGTTCATCTTCAGCATTTCATCATCAGATACACTCAGAAACCCGTCAAAATTGGTTTAACGTGAAGAAATTATCTATTGTACAATAGAATCGAACATACTTCTCAAAATATTAACACATTGTGTAGTGCTTTCATGCATAACATATATAAACAATAATATAGCTTATTGTGTGTGTGTGTGTGTATATATATATATATATATATATATATTCATATATATATATATAGCTATATAAAACCATTCCGCATAATTCCGCAGATTTTTCCAAAAATTTAGCACAGAAATCATAAAAAAAGTCAGCAGATTCCGTGTGGCCCTGCTGATGACAGACTGTTGATCTTTGAATAAAAATATGTTTGGTTCAGGTTTGAAATTCATTATCTTTTATTATAGGCTATAGGCCTACCCCATCCCCTTGTTAGTGGATAATATGTATAACTTTTATATCTAGTCTTCCATAACAAAATATATGAACATTGTCATATCTATTAAATACCTATTGCAATGTATCAAACCGTAATGGGACATGGTGTTGGGAAAAATGGAGGAAAAATATACTATATTATATTTCAACGCTTTCGTGTTCGTCAGGAAACTTTGTGTTTGCTTGAAAAAATTGGGTATAAATCTAAATTAAAGTTAAATTAAATCTGCAAGGGCTTTATAAACTTAGAAAACAAAAGCCTCAACTCAAACCTCAATTCTATATATGTTGAGGAACATGTACAGTACGTGAACAGGAGTAGCTGACTGTACATTATCCCTCATCACACTAATAAATAAAGATATGGACATGAAGAACTAATGTGAATTGAAAAAAAGAGAGTGATAGAAAAGACATGAAACGTACTCGGTTACTAACATAACCTCAGTTCTCTCTAGATGAGGGAACGAGTGTTGCGTAAGCTAGCTTGCACTACAGGAAAATCCCTTTTCTCGAGAATACTGAAGCCAAAAAATTATCCTTGATTTTTGCATTAATTTAAAGCGCATTGCTGCACAGAGCAGACCCAGGCAAGGCGGCTCGCGCGCCTATTGGTTGCTCTTGCAGCAACTGCTGCAACCTATCGATGGGCTGTTCGTGACGTAAGCACCAATGAGGGCGCGGGCACCCGTCCACGTCACGCCCCGCCAGATTGGCCGACGAGGAGTGGGCCTAGAATATAACATAGCCATATATAAATGCCATGTAAATAACATGGGTGCTTAGCACAGTATAACAGTCAGGATGAGGGAGACTCAGCCTGAGCTGTGTAAACATAAGCGTTTTAGACTGAAAACAGCTTAGCCTGTAGGGCAAGAACTTCCAGGTTGTAAAACCTCATAAATGTAGACGGAGAGGCCCAGCCTGCCGCCATACAAATATCCTGGAGTGAAACCCCATTGGACCAGGACCATGAAGAGGCCATGCCTCTGGTGGAATGGGCTCTGATGCTTAAAGGGCACTGAAGGCCTTTAGACTTATAAGCCAGAGCGATAGCATCAACTATCCATCTGGAAAGGCTCTGTTTTGAGGTGGCTAGCCCTTTAGAGTGGCCACCAAACGAAACAAAGAGCTGTTCTGACTGTCTGAAAGCAGCAGACCGTTCGATGTATATTCTCAGCGCCCTGACCGGGCAAAGGAGATATACATCGTTCTCACTATCAGATCCTGGGAGAGCTGACAGGGAAATGATTTGACGGAGTTATCCAGGGGGGCAGTCGCTGAGAGAGGCTCAGCAAGAGCCGCATTTGGAAAAATACACTTCTCCAGTCACGTCTGCTGAGGGAACTGAGAGAACGAAGCGCGCTGTCTTTGATAGCGGTCCGGCCGCGG
Source organism: Semotilus atromaculatus (assembly GCA_031834385.1). Classification (NCBI taxonomy): domain Eukaryota; kingdom Metazoa; phylum Chordata; class Actinopteri; order Cypriniformes; family Leuciscidae; genus Semotilus; species Semotilus atromaculatus. The sequence continues at coordinate 3,623,881 of JAULUF010000057.1, forward strand.
CAGGACTCAACCACCTTTGTCTTCTCTGGGAGGTCAGGAATTTTTTGGCTTCAGTATTCTCGAGTAAAAGGGATTTTCCCTACAACACGAGAGTACTCTCGTAAGAGAACTACCTATTTACCTATAACACACTCACTGGCCACTGTTGATGTGAGTGTACAGTGTAGTGCTCATTATATCATGACCAGATGAACTCAGGAGAAATTGTGGCATGATGTTATATGGGAAAATCAAATGCAGTTTGTCGTGTGTTAAAGGTTAACTTCATAACAGGTCTGATTATCAGAAGTCACGTGTTCTGAGCACTGGAAGGGAGTTAATCTACTTTCTGGTTATGTTCAAAATGACAATAGGGTCATTTTTGTTGGGGTTGAGGAAGAGAAAGACAGTGATATAAAAAGCAAGCATCTTACAGCCCATCAGGCCCGATCTGAGGTCACAGCTAGAGGAGGAACAGGAGAAACGTCAGGGATTGGCAGACAGCACAGGAAACATTTCGGAAATATACATATACAAATCACAGTTAGCTAAAAATGTAATCATTTAATGCAGAAACAGTTTCCTCAGATAACAGATCACTGTAAACTGTAATGTGGACTCTTGCATTTTCTGTAAAGCTGCTTTGAAATGATGCGTAATGTGAAAAGCGCGATACAAATAAATGTGAATTGAATTTAATATATTTTATGGCTACCAATTGAATAAAATAAATAATCATGTTCTCTGAATTAACATGAATTATCTTGAGCCTGCTGAAATGTTCCTATAAATATATTTTCTGCACAAATATAACTGTGCAATCTGAATAATAAATACATATATTTTTGCCAGCCAGTAAAATGTTAAATATTAATTTAATTTAATACTTTATTATAAAAAACCTGCATCAGTTCAGTGCTCGTCTTCTCATTAACAGTGTTTTTTTCTTACTAATCATATTTCATACCTGTTGAGTTCACACTTTTAAATTAATTTGACTAATAAAAAGGATTGCTTGTGTGTGCTGGTGCTTTTATTCCAGTCTTTTAAAATAGTTGAATGAATCAATGCACGGTACGTTCCTTAAAATAAATGTAATGATGTTAATATTGAATTAATCTTAAACAGTAACACACACACAGCGCAGAGGAGAATGACAGTCAACTACTTTGAATTTTAAGTATTTTGAGCAATGAAAAATGACAGAATAGTGATTAAAATGTTTAATACAAATAAATAAATGTTCATACTGATCTGATTCATCAGGTCTCACACTAGTTTAGACGATCGGATTAAAACCTCATGTTCCATTGAGTTTGGAAGATTTTGTTCACAATAATCATCAGAATATCTCTTTTCTTGTCTCTGAAAATGTCAACAATTTTTTTTTTTTTTCTTGCAGACACTCCTTTTAGTTTGCGGTTATTGAACTCGATGACTACAAGTACATTGAAAATATACATAACTGGAAATAATTGAGATGTATTATATATAAACGTAAGTGTGTCAGTGCAAGTAGTTCCACAAGTTTAGCATCTGTGAGCTCACGCTGGAACAGACGGAGTTCAGAGCGGAGATGAAGAATGAGCGTTAGAAAGGTTTATAACAGAGACGTGTGTTGTGGTTTATATCAGCATTTGTGGGCATGAAGGGTCTAATGTCAGGCACACAGTGGTTAGTAGAGTTGGGCATCACTTGAGTTTTAACGATTCCGATTCAGCTCATTTAATTTGAGCTGAATATCATGACCAGAAATCTACAGGATAAAGAACACTTACACAAGGAACGTTTGCCTGTGGTTTAAAAATACCACAGAAAAACTACTAGCCTGACTAATGTAAACTTCAGGCATTATTAAAGACAAGTAAACACTCAGCAATCAAAGTAAGTAAAAAATTAGCAATCGCAAAAAAGGTTACAACTGAACAAAGATACGATTGAAATAAACAGAGTTTTAAGATTTTCGGTTATTCAGAAACTGTAATCACATGTAAAATAACTGCACTTTATAAGTAAAATATACATTACAAATATAGTTACACAAAAATTATTCAGTCAAGAACGAGTGAATTTTCTCTTTGTCTTTTGTTGTTTTATTAGTGTTATTATAGAGACAACAGCAGGAATATTAGGCTGCTGTCACTTTAAGAGTTGCACAGATCCAATATACTGATACACATGTTCAGCACAGAAAACAGCGAGTCATCTCACGCTTGAATTGTTCATATTGAAAGTCATATTGAAATGCTCACAAAGGAATCAATAAGAGGAATCGAAATTGTAATTGTATTACAAGTATCCGATTCCTGACCTCAAATATTCGATTCCAGAATTAACCCTTCGCAGGGAGTTTGATTGAAAGGCGATCTGACCAGTCATAATCCGCCGAATCCGCCGAATCCGCCATTTTTGTCCGACAAAGCAGTCAGGAGAGTTAGTAGCTTAACGGTGGAGGATTTGAACTTGAAAAATGGTACTGACGTCTTTTCGCGGTTAAAACAACATTCCTTCTGATGTTCATTCATGTTTGTTTGATGCTATAAATGAACTAAAAGGAAGAGATGATCGGTTCACGAGCAGCTTTAACTGAGACTCTACAGCGATCTGTCAGACACTTTAAAGAGCCACAAAACGGCATTTAGTGTTTAATTTCTTTTAAAAATGACCAAATTTGAAAGTTGAGACTTTGTTTCATTTCAAAAGTAAGCTGGCCTGTCCTGTCTCAGTGTGTTGTCAGTGTCTCTGCTCCGTGATATATTTTTCACTGCGTGAGAACATGGTGTGGCGTGTGAGGGGCGTGGCTTGTCAGATATAGCAACAGTAACTAAAGGGGGCGGGTCTTTGCGAACGGTAGATTGGAATCGATTTTCGATACTCAACCCTAGTGGTTAGTGCTTGAAATCCAGTGGTTAGTGATGATACTGTAGCGCGAGAGACTTACGCAGTGAGGATCCGGTGGATCCGCCTCTCAGGATCTGGTTGAGCACGTCGTCGGTGTCGCTTGTGCTCGCCATACTGTTCCTCATCTGCATCATGGAGAGCTGAGAGCACAGGCTCGGCTGGCGGTCCATCTTCTTCACAGCCTACGGTACAGTCAGCATCACTTCAGTTAATCCCAGCTGACACACACATGAACCCAGACAGCAACATAAGCCACGTTTACACCACAGGAACTTTCCCCAGGAACTAGGAACTTTGGGCTGGTTCTCGGTATTCTAATCAACAATAGAGTTAAAAAAATACGACGCTGGAGCGACAACGAGGTTCAGGCTTTATTAAGCATAAATTCAGAGGATGAAATCAAACGGGAACTGTAAAGTAGCACGTAGTCCTATGTCACCGGACTAATTTCCCTAATATTCAAGGTACTTAATAAAACGGTTAGTTCCAATCCTTGATTTTGGTCAATAGCTATGAACACCGTGCTAAGTGAGATGAACTGTGACTTTATCAGTTTCATCGTCCCCGCATCCTGGATACCTTAGAAGAACTTGATATTGCAACAGAAACTTTTAACTCTCTCTTTTCCAGCACTTTAGACATAGTTGCTCCGTTGTGCTTAAAGAAGATTAAAGAAAATAGTCCAACGCCGTGGTACAACGAGCACACTCAGGCCCTTAAGAGAGCAGCCAGAAAAATGGAGTGCAAATGGAAGAAAACAAAACTAGAGGTATTTCGGGTTCCATGGAAAGAGAGCTCGATTGCTTACAAAGAGGCCTTAAAAGCTGCTAGATCTGCTTATTTTTCAACCCTATTAGAAGAAAATAAACATAATCCTAGGTATTTATTTGAAACAGTGGCTAAACTAACGAGAAAGAAAGCTTCAAGCCCAGAAGTGTCCAAGCAACACAGCAGTAATGACTTTATGAACTTCTTCACTTATAAGATTGATAATATTAGGGACAAAATTTTAACTATGCAACCGTCTACTACAGTATCGGATCAGGGAATGCATTGTAGGCTCCCTGAGGAAAATTTTTATTCATTTGTTGCTATAGGAGAGGAATAATTTTGCAAACTCATTAATTCATCTAAATCGACAACTTGTATGTTAGACCCTATACCGACTAATCTACTGAAGGAGATGCTTCCAGAGGTCATAGATCCTCTTCTTAATATCATTAATTTGTCTTTGTCTCTAGGATACGTACCAAAAACCTTTAAGCTGGCTATGATAAAACCGCTTGTTAAAAAAACGCAACTTGATCATACAAAATTAGTCAATTACAGGCCCGTTCTCGAATCTACCTTTTCTGTCAAAGATATTAGAAAAAACAGTATCATCACAACTGTGTTCCTTTCTCGAAATAAATGATATCTGCGAGGATTTTCAGTCCGGATTTAGAACGTACGTACCGAGACAGCTCTCGTTAGAATCACAAATGATTTGCTTTTATCATCCGATCGTGGTTGTATCTCCCTATTAGTGTTACTTGATCTTAGTGCTGCATTTGACACAATTGACCACAGCATTCTTTTAAATAGACTAGAAAACTATGTTGGCATTAGTGGAATTGCGCTAGCATGGTTTAAATCATACTTATCTGACCGTTATCAGTTTGTAGCAGTAAATGAAGAGATGTCTTATCGATCACAAGTTCAGTATGGCGTACCACAAGGCTCAGTACTAGGACCGCTGCTGTTCACTCTGTACATGCTGCCATTAGGAGATATCATTAGGAAACATGGAATTAGCTTTCACTGTTATGCTGATGATACTCAGATCTATATTTCTTCAAAACCTAACGAAACTTACCAATTCACAAAATTAATGGAATGCATAGCTGATATAAAAAATTGGATGACTAGTAATTTCCTATTACTAAATTCTGAAAAAACAGAGATTCTGATTATTGGAAAAAAAAACGTCCACACGTAATAACCTAGAATACTGTCTAACACTTGATGGCTGCTCTGTTAAGTCTTCGTCGTCGTTTAGGAACCTGGGTGTGTGTGTGTGTGTGTGTGCTCTTTGATGCCAATCTTTCATTTGAAAGTCACGTATCTAGTATCTGTAAAACCGCATTTTTCCATCTTAAAAATATATCTAAATTACGCCATATGCTCTCATTGACAAATGCGGAACAATTAGTTCATGCGTTCATGACATCAAGACTAGATTATTGTAATGCTCTACTGGGTGGTTGCCCTGCACGCTTAATAAACAAACTACAGCTAGTTCAAAACGCAGCAGCTCGAGTTCTTACCAGAACCAGGAAATATGACCATATTAGCCCGGTTCTGTCAACAGTGCATTGGCTGCCTATTAAACATCGTATACATTTTTAAATATTGTTGATTACTTACAAAGCACTAAATGGTTTAGCTCCGCAGTACTTGAGCGAGCTCTTAACGCATTATAGTCCTTCACGTCTATTGCGATCTCAAAATTCCGTCCAGTTAATAATACCTAGAATATCAAAATCGACTGCTGGCGGTAGATCCTTTTCCTCTCTAGCACCAAAACTTTGGAATAGTCTTCCTACCATTGTCCGGGAAGCAGACACACTCTGTCAGTTCAAAGCTCGATTAAAGACACATCTCTTTGACCTAGCATACACATAATACATTATAGACTTCTATAATTCAATTTTAGGCTGCATAGATTAGGTCAGCCGGAACTGGGAACACTTCCTTTAAATCATGATGTACTCGTTACATCATAAGAAGATGCCGGATCCAGGCCGTATCCAGATCTGACGAGGAGCTTCGCCTGGACCCGATGACACTGCAGTGCTGAAGTGCCAACTAGCCTCTCCCTATGGAGGACCCCTTTCCCACTCTACAGATAAAGCGTTGTGAATTTCGTTTCGCGTACCGACCCCGAAGTGATAAATAAAACAAAATTCTGTATCAAATTTATAGACAAGACAAGTAGTTTGTTTAGGCATGGTTTGTAGGAAATTACAAACCTGCGCACATATATCCAAACGCACATAACTATAGAATCAATTCTTAATGCGCATGTGAACGGCATCAGCGTTTATCACAGGTTCAGTTTAAAGTCTGTTTAGAGACATTCATATACATTTTTATCTTACAGTTACTGTAAATCCGGCCTCTAGTTCATAAACGCCAGAGGAGAACTGGCCCCCGACTGAGCCTGGGTTCTCACAAGGTTTTTTTTTCTCCATTGAGTCACCTGATGGAGTTTTAGGACACCATTGGGTCACTTGATGGAGTTTTTCGGCTCCTTGCCACTGTTGCCTTTGGCTTGCTCAGTTGGGGATATTCAAATTAATTAACCAATCATTAATACCATTGATCAGCCCTACCAAACGTGGATGTTTTTCCACTAAGAAACAAACATTGTTATGTTGTTTTGATTGATACTGTGAAGCTGCTTTGATGTAATCTATATTTTTAAAAGCGCTATATAAATATACTTGACTTGATTTATTTATTTTCTCTGTTGCGTTCTTTCTTCCAGAAACAATGGACCATATGAGATTCCAAGTCGCAGTGCAGCCCCTGAAGTCCGAGGCCCCCCCCGAAGCAGTTCGGCCTTCGTCCTCAGTGTGGCGCCACATGCACCCCGTCCCACTAACCCACTATTTGTCCAATATCCCACTATATTGGGCAAATGTCCCGTTGACTTGCACTCATGTCTACGTCTCATCTCCCTCTATCAGAATCCACGGTTTCGAGAAGATCCGGGACACTTTGACCCAAAAAATCGAGAAATAAAGTTTCTCGGATCTTCTTGAAACTCTGTATTCTGATACAGGGCAATGAGACGCAGACAGGAATGCAATATTGAAGACTCTAGAGCTTTCCAGAGCTGAGATATGGAGATCCCACGTAGCATTTATTACATTGTACAAAATAGTGGCTTCGCGGACAGTGGAATTTTGGGATGACACTTGGTGCTACGGACTTAGGGGAGTCCGCGGAGTGCTGATAAATGGGTTTCTTCAAAATATTTTTAAAACTAAGGTTAAAAACCCCAGTGTGTCCGTGAAGCCACTATTTTGCCGCCAGGTTTCGAGGACGCTCATTTTAATTTAAATTAAACACTGAAATGACTTGAAGAATCAGATATTTAAGCAATATTTTAAGTTTTATTTTTCAAAATGTATCACTGTCTGAGTGGGAGGATTTGAGCAAAATGACATGCAGGGGTGCGTTTCCCGAACGCATCGTTAGCCAATATGGTCGCAAGTTCTGTTGTTATTAGCAGTTCAACGAGTCTGTGTTTCCCGAAACCATCGTTCTAACAAACATTCACAAACAGCATCGCAGAGTTGTGTGTGTGAGCGACAGATCTCCTGTGGTTAGAAGCAGAGTTTCTTGTTTGCATGACATGTGACTCAATAAATCCTTATCTTGAGCAAAATAAGCAAGCCGTCTAGACTGTTTTCCAAGATGGCTCCTGCCTGTATACACGTAATGTACTGTCTTTATAAAGTATCTTCTTATTAAACTTATTCACGATACAGCACAGCCTCTCGTGCCTTATTGCTTACTTAGACCGCGGTGGAAAAGCAGACAGCAACAGGTCTGGGGGAAAAAACGTTCTTGGGACAAATTGTTCCGGGTCATTTCGGTGGAAACGCGGCTATAGTGTCGGCTCAGATCCGGCCCACATCTGGTAAATGTGGATTCCTGCGTGCCGGATCTGGGCCGACACTATGATGCTGTCTGGGTAACAAGTATGCATTGAAAACATTTTATGAATACGTTATTTCTGAATGTTCTCTGAAAACCAGTTCTTTGAAAATGTTTTTCTAGGGATGCACCGATGCGAACATTTAGTCCGATACCGATAACTGATAATTCTTTATATTTGAAGGCCGATAACCGATATATTGGCTGATAAATCTAAATCCAGATTTGTATGTAATTTTTGAGAGCCTGATTACAAAAACAAAAGTCTCACCATTAAAAGCCAAGACCCAAACACACGATTATATATAATGTTCTTATTATAATTGTATGTAGCCGATATGATAGACTTGCGTTGCACTGACTGTATTTTCCTTTTTTGAAGTGATTTCAATCATATTTCAAGCAATTTATAACCATCATGTTGAACGGTGCGCATCTGAAGAGTCTCAGCTGAAGAAAATAATACATTATTTATTGGCTTTCATATATCGACCAATTCTTCTTATCAGGCTGATAACGTTAAAATTAAAAATGATGATATATCGGCCGATACCGATATGGTGGCAGATATATCATGCATCCCTAGTTTTTTCTTGGTTATGTGAACGTTAAGGAAACATTCAATTTCATTGTTCTTCAAACATTCTGGGAACGTTACTTTAGAATGTTTAAAATAACATTTAAAAAATGTGCGTCCAATTTTTTTATATATAAATTTCATAATCTCTGAAGTCAGATAAGTGGTTAATCATCTTGAAACAATAGACAAGAACATCACCAGTCAGTGTTTGGTTCTCATTCATTACTATTTTCCATATTTTAGTTACTTTATGAGGAGCATCCATGCTTTTAAATATTGGACTGGTTTTGTTTTTAATATGTTTTTAACAATTGGATTTGAATTAGATTGAAATTTGTATGTAGCCAGAGATTATATTTGTCTACAAAAATCATTTTAGGAATATAAGTGGGCATTTAAGATCATGAGAAACACATAAAAGTCAAGTGTGTCCATTTTAATATATTGTAAAATGTAATTTATTTCTGTGATCGATTTTCAGCATCATTACTCCAGTCTTCAGTGTCACATGATCCTTCAGAAATCATACATAATACATGAATTTATCTTAGAAATATTTTGTAACATTACAAAGATCTTTTGATCAGTTAAATGCATCCTTACTGAATAAAACGTTAATAAAATGTTTCTTGAGCATCACATCATATTATCCTGATTTCTGAAGGATCATGTGACACTGAAGACTGGAGTAATGATGCTGAAAATTCAGCTTTGATCACAAGAATAAATTAGATTTTACAATATATTCACATAGAAAACAATTTTTTTTAAATATTTAAACGTACAGTATGTAATTTTTGGCCACCAGGGGTCACTCAATCAAAATAATAACAAAAGACGTACTTTGATGACGTTGGGAAAGAGCGTGGGCTCATGGCAGTTGTTGTCGTTGTCAATGACGTGCGATAGGTATCGTAGTTGATCTGATTCATGATCAGTACGGGTCAGCTGCTTCCTGTCCTGTAACGCTTGTGATTCACGGATTAATTGCGAAGTTTAACCATCATAGAGTGAAAGTTTATCATTCACATATCATTTACATGTGTTTTTAAGCCCTGTTAGTTTAAACATCAAGCGCAAGAAGTGTACGCACACAGAGCCGGGCAGACACAAAGTTCAGTGCTCTTTCTCTCAGAGCTTGACGGACACGAACATTCAAAATTAAGTCAGAATGCCCATCTCGGTGAATATCCTCATGACAACACAGTTCTTCAAACAACACGAGCGCTGTCTTGCTCTCTCTGCCTCACGCTCGCGCTTAGTAATCAACATCTGGTGACATATCGCAATATCGCAGGGAAAAAAAAATATCCTGCAGCCCTAGTGTCCGGTGTTCCCCTGCTTTGTGTTTGCAGTTTCGCCCGGTTCCGCAGGAAGTTAGAGACTTGGAGGAGTCAAAGGTTATATGACGCCATAGACGGGCGACGAAACGGAAATAAAGACACGGCCCGTGTCTTCGAATTAAACTATAAATTTCTCCGGATTTGAAAGTTGTTGGAAACTGTCGGGATAATGTAAGTACACAACTAAAAGAAATATATAACATAGATACAATTATTTTTGCTATTTTTAAAGCAGAAAAAGTACATATTGTGCCTTTAAAAAAATTTACTGTTTTTTTTTTTTTTTTTATAAATCAGAAGAAGAGACCTCTTTAAAAAAAAACATTAAAAAAATCTTTATCATTCCAGTAACTTTCTCATCACAGTAAGTGAATCTGACCTTGTCGCTCAGCGTCGGGTCGTTGAGCGAGTAGAGCTTGTTGGTGATGTCTTTGCCGATGAGGAACCGGAAGACCTCGTTCAGGAACGACTCGGACTCCAGGAAGTACGTCAGACGCTCCCTCGACCAGCACAGGAGCTTGCAGTTCTCCTCAGCACTGATCGTCACCTGGACAGACCATCATAAACACGGTGTATTACAGGGCTCGTACCAAGAGCTTGCATTTGACTTTTTGAAATTTAAATCTTGGAAAACCCTTGAAAACAGCTATATTTATTAAAAAAAGGTATTTGAAAAGTGAATTATTGAAAGAAAATATATGTGAAATAAGTGTTTAATTTTATTGATAAAACAATCTTTTCATGCAAAATTAACGCTGGAGCCCGTCTAATATAGATATAGAGCCATTTCACATGAGTGTGATATTACTCAAATATCCAAGTATATGATACAGCTTTCATTCTTCAGGTCAATCATATATTTATGAGAAAAAAAAACAGTTTGAATAAGAAAGCGATATCTTTGTCATAATATCCTTTCAGTGGTTAAAGTTACCGCTGTTATTGCATGTGCTGCACTTTATTGTACCATTTTGTTTTATTAGTTTATTTTTATTTTTCCATTTACCTTTTTTAGAATTTGAAAGATTGTGAAAGATTGTATTTAACAAGTGAGATCTCTGCAAAACCAAAGAATTAGTGCTTGAAAAGTCCTTGAGAATCCTGGTATTAGTTTCTTAAAAATGACCGGAAAATGTCAGGAATGTGATATCGTCACATATGTATATGTATATGTATATATATAGTGTCGGCCCACATCTGGAACATGTGGATTCCACGCATACCAGATGTGGGCCGGATCTGGGCCGACACTACGTTGCTGTCTGGTTTCTTTTACAATATATATTATGCAATATGATAAATACAGTCAAACCAACATTTATTCAGAGACCTTCAACATTTCTCACATTATCACAGTTTATTCTCTATAGTTTAGAAAATGTTGATAAAATATGACAGAACTCAGAGTTCTCAGATCAGTGTATATTTCAGTGGTTTTGTCCGTCCTTCTGTTAGACTCACACATGAATTATGTTGAATATCTGTCAGCTGTTAAATTTAACTACACAATTAGATAATACCAGTTTAGCTCCACCAGTGCCCAAGCAATGCTTCATGTTGTTCAGTCTGTGTGTAAAAGAGCATTAGTTATTACAGAAAAAACACTGAAGAAAACATGATCATCTCAAAGTGGAGGAATCAGTTTTGGTCCCAAATGTTTATAAATGTCACTGGTAGTCACTGTATGAAGAATGATGTGTATAATATGTCACAGTTTACTTGTTTTGCTCTCCTCACTTACATAATGAACTATAGTGTCCTGCACACACTAGTGAAACTATATCAACAATGATATCTGGTGTCTGAATCAGTCTTGGTTTGACTGTAACTATGCCAAATGCTGTGGTAATAACAAGAATCACATATTCAGGGGCGTCGAACCGGGTTGGGAAAAGGGTAGGGGCAGGGGCCCTTGGAAGTCGCAGAGCAAAAGTTGGAGAAGTCGGGGGCCCAGCAAGACGGTTTTATACCCAGGGCCCAAAATTTTGTGCTACACCCCTGCACATATTCAATGAATATTATGTTTAAATATCAGTCTTACCTGAAACCTCTCACCCCTGTTCAACTGAGTGGACCTGAACTCAGGAGAGTCGATGAAGGCGTTGGTGTAAATATTATGCAAGAAATGTCCGCGGTACGAAACCTTCATCCTGTGTGGAGTGCAAACGTGGTCATAAGTCACGCAACACACAGTATCAGCGGAGATCTACACTCGTAGAGGAGTAAAGCACGTACTTCCCCTTGAGGAGAATGCTGAGGCGCTCGTCCACAGACGTCTTGTCTTCGGCTGCGTAGATCTGGCTCTTCTTCAGGGTCTGGATGGTGCAGAACTGGCCGGTGAGTCTCTGAAACAGAGCTTCTCGTACGTGTAGCGGCTCGAACATGCGCTTGTACACCGACTTCAGCTCCCGGTCGATCTTAATCTGGAGTTAAACAGCAGAATGAGAGTCTAGCAGAATAAATCCACAGGGAACACTATCCAGTAGGGGTGTAACGATGCCCTCACAATTCGATACATATCCATAACTCACTATAGAATATTATGCGATACTCCAAGACATATGATTAACGGTTACCAAATTTTTTTTTTAATTTTTGTATTGTAATATATATTGTGACACGATATATTGTTACACCTCTACTATCCAGCCACTGTACAGAAATTGCAATTCCCACTCATGAAGAGAGACATTAGCTCGGTTTCTATCCACCTATTCCCAGACAGCCACATTCCCAGATCCGGCCCACATCTGTGCACGACGTGGATTCAACACGTACCGGATGTGGGCCGGATCTGGGCCAGATGTTGCTGTCTGGGTTTTTACCCAAAACAGTGTTAACAGGATGAATACTGAGGGTTTAAGCTTTTGAATAATACCTCATTTGTTAATAAACATAATGTGATAGGATAAAGAGGCGATGCCGTGAGTGTATCAGTGATGTCACGCCTGAACTCACCGGTCTGCGTTTGTAAAGCAGAAAGAAGAAGTGCATGAAGTTGACCAGCAGGAAAACCACGTTCCACACCATCACATCCAGTGTGCATCTGTAGAGCGCGGCCCAGGCGATGAGCAGAGAACAGCCTGAGATACAGATACACATGATCAACATCTCAACCTCTCGTGTGCTCTGATCAAACCGGATCAAACCTGATCAAACCTGATCAAACCGGATCAAACCTGATCAAACCAGCTTAAAACTGCAGAGCTTGCACAGGAATTACACTTTTTTCTTAATGGGACATACTTTTTTTCTGTCTAATAATAAAAATGAATTTTGTATTGTAACATTAATTTAGACTTTAAAAATAGTACATGTTTTATATATATATATATATATATATATATATATATATATATATATATATATATATATACAAAATTATGAAAGCAACACTTTTGTTTTTGCCCCCATTTTTCATGAGCTGAACTCAAAGATCTAAGACTTTTTCTATGTACACAAAAGGCCTATTTCTCTCAAATATTGTTCACAAATCTGTCTATGGCCCCGTTTACACGTACATGGTTATTTTGAAAAACTGAGACACTTCCCTTCGTTTGTGCCCTTCGTTTACACGCAAATGGAGAATTTGCCTTTGAGAATGATTCTTTCTAAAAACTCCGGCCAGAGTGGAGATTTTGGAAAACTTTGTTTGCACGTTTGCATGTAATTGCATGTAACTGAGAGAGACTGAGTTTTAGGCCGCCGACGTCACAGATGCGACAGAACTTGCACTGGGTCAAAAGTACGACTTATGTTTACATTTGCATTTGGCTATGGCCCTGTCCCAAATGGCACACTTCATATGCACTTTCAGTCTTGTGGACTTACAATGGCCGCTGCGTGCGCGTGTCCGTTAAGTCCGTGAGACCGTAGGGTGTCCCTTTTGTCATTTTAGGTCTCAGAAGGGTGCTCGCGAGCGCCCCCTCTGCGGTCGAGCTCTGCAGCAGACTTCTTCCCGACTGTCAAAGCGGTGTTACATCACAAAAGTGCGGAGTCAGAGGAAGACCGCGAGTGCTTAGGGTGCCATTTGGGACAGGGCCTATGGTGAACATGGATGCATTCAGAGTAGCAGTCGCATTTATGTTGGAGCAAACCCTTCTTATGTCAAGGTGTTGTTGTTATTTTGGGGATTCTGATTGGCTAACGTGGGCTTGAGATTCTCGTTACACTGCCACCTACAGGTCTGGCATGCTCTTGATGGCATATATACACGGGTTCATGTAAATGAACACTTTTCTGAAAACTGACAGGTGTGCACGATATTATTTTTGAAAACGGAGAGGGTGAAATATCCATTTATGAAAATAGCCGGCCACGTGTAAACATAGCCTAAATCTGTGTTAGTGAGCACTTCTCCTTTGCCGAGATAATCCATCCACCTCACAGGTGTGCCTTAGGCTGGCCACAATAAAAGGCCACTCTAAAATGTGCAGTTTCATCACACAGCACAATGCCACAGATGTCGCAAGTTTTTAGGGACTGTGCGATTGGCATGCTGACAGCAGGAGTGTCCACCAGAGCTGTTGCCCGTGAATTGAATGTTCATTTCTCTACCATAAGCCATCTCCAAAGAATGTGGCAGTACATCCAACCGGCCTCAGAAACGCAGACCACGTGTAACCGCACCGGCCCAGGACCTCCACATCCAGCATCTTCAGCTGATCGTCTGAGACCAGCCAGCCGGACCGCTGCTGCAACAATCGGTGTGCATAACCAAAGAATCTCTGCACAAACTGTCAGAAACCGTCTCAGGGAAGCTCATCTGCATGCTTGTCCTCATCGGGGTCTCGACCGGACTGCAGTTCGTCGTCGTAACCGACTTGAGTGGGCAAATACTCTCATTTGAATGTGTCTGGCACTTTGGAGAGGTGTTCTCTTGACGGATGAATCCCGGTTTTCCCTGTACAGGGCGGATGGCAGACAGCGTGTGTAATAATAATAATAATTCCTTACATTTATATAGCGCTTTTCTCGGCACTCAAAGCGCTTTACATAGATGGGGGGAATCTCCTCAACCACCACCAATGTGCAGCATCCACCTGGATGATGCGACGGCAGCCATATTGCGCCAGAACGCCCACCACACACCAGCTTACTGGAGGAGAGGAGATGGTGATGAAGCCAATTAGTATATATATATATATATATATATGGGGATGATTAGGAGGCCATGATGGACGGAGGCCACTGGGGCAAATTTGGCCAGGATGCTGGGGTTACACCCCTACTCTTTCGAAAGACATCCTGGGATTTTTAATGACCACAGAGAGTCAGGACCTCGGTTACTGTCTTTATGAGTGAGTCATTCATTCAAACTTCTCGTTCAAATCGAGAATTCTTTGATGAAACACTGTTGTGTTGCTCAGAAGAGATTGAGACTCGCGGTGCCAGGTCCAGAAGTAAGGCCATTAGGCTAAAGGTGAATACGATGGATCGTCAGACAGGCACAACTGTGACAGGTCGTCGTTAGGATGACGAATTTAACGATAACGGATCGCCAGGTAGACGTATATACTGCTAACAGGTTGAGTTGCAGGCACACATACAGTTTAACAATGTCCTGCCACAGAAAGACTTGGAGTGACGATTGATTAGCTAGAGGAGGAGCTGTCAATCTAGAACTAGTGGACCAATGGTGACGCTTAAGCCCGCCCTAATTTGCATGAAACTCCAACTGCAACATTTGGAAGAGTAAGTCCAGAACTTGGAAAGAAGAGCGGAGGGAAAAACAGCACAAGCGTACCAAAACAAATGACGTGCAGAAAATGCAAGAGAGCACAGAGTAATAAAACCAAGGAAAACATAATTTTAATTGGTGGTGGTTGAGGAGATTCCCCCCTTCCTTGTAAAGCGCTTTGAGGTCCCAGATAAAGCGCTATATAAATGTAACAAATTATTAATTATTATTATTAAAGAAAACATGAACATAAACTGAAGTTTTGTGCAAAACATTTTTAAATGTGTTTAAAGTTTTTATTCATGATTGTTATTTTTTGATTCACGCTTATTATATTTTGATCCGTGACCATGTTGTTTGCTATTCTGATCATTTTGTATTCTTTTTTTCAGTTTGTACAATAAATATTTTACATGTGTTTTTCAAATTTTGATTCAAGCTTGTTATTTTTTGATCCATGGCCGCAATACATTTGGCGGGATATTGATCCCATAGAAAACATCCCAGTTGTTGCACGGCCAGCACACTCACCGGACATGTCCCCCATTGAGCATGCGTGGGATGCTCTGGATCGGCGTATACGAGTGTGTTCCAGGTCCTGCCCATATCCAGCAACTTCACACAGCCATTGAAGAGGAGTGGACCAACACTCCTCAGGCCACAATCAACAGTCTGATCAACTCTGGTGGTCACACCAGATACTGACTGGTTTTCGGTCTAAAACGCGATTGCTCTCCTTTATTGCTGCAGGACAGCAAATGTGAGTACATTTTCTGTCATCTGTGCAGTAGGCTACTGGGATATGAAGAGTGTGCAAAGTAACATATTTAAGCAACAGTGTAAAAGTTAATAGCACATAACAGGCACAACACCGGTAAACATGAATATCTATTGGTACAACATGGATCACATGGCTAAACTTACGTCATCATTCTCAGATACCCACTAAGCATGTTTGGGTTGCTCTGGACCAGGGGTGTTGCTAGACCCCTTTTACTGGGGCACGTGCCCCACTATAAATCTGCTGTGCCCCAGTAAATCTGAAGTTTGAGTTTTGACAATTTATTTTATATTTCAGTGTATTTAAAAGAAATTATATTATAGGTTAATATAAATGATATATTTGCAACGCATTAATAAAACAATCAACGCTTGTAAAAGCAACACAGTTTGACCGAAAACAGAAGCTGACCCGCGCGACAGAAATCCTTGTCTGCTTGCGTGCGTCTGTGTTTCCTAGCAACTGCAGTGCGCACACATCTGAGCACACCGATGTCCGGTGTTCGCACGCTATTGAGGTAGGCTATGAAAACATGACGAAACAAAAGTTTGTAAATAATACAATCAAATTTTTATTCATTGCTGGCTTCTGTAGATGGACATCAAAAAATATTTGCTACTGCTGTCCACTAACATGCTTTTAATTGTTATCCAATTTTTTGGCTTTGAAACACCTTTAAATGCACATATGAAGGTCCGAGAAATCAAAATTTTCTCGGGGGAGAATTCGCCCGAACCCCCCTAACTTTCAGAACTAACAGCCTGGTGTTTTTAAAACAATCGCCCAGCCTTCAGCACTGTATAGCACATAAAATAAACACATTTTTGTGTTCTGTAGCCTACTATGTTTCATTGTGTGTGATAACAATGAATCATTAATAACAATTGACCTTTCGGTAAGCCCTGCCTTTACTGTTGCTATCTCAGACAAAAAAATGGGGGACCTGTGCCCCAGTAGAGCTTTATGTCTAGCAACGCCCCTGCTCTGGACTTTTATGATGGATAGATGCACTTTTATCATGGATAGATGCACTTTTATGATGGACAGATGCACTTTTATGATGGATAGATACACTTTTATGATGGATAGATGCACTTTTATGATGGACAGATGCACTTTTATGATGGACAGATGCACTTTTATGATGGATAGATACACTTTTATGATGGATAGATGCACTTTTATGATGGACAGATGCACTTTTATGATGGACAGATGCACTTTTATGATGGATAGATGCACTTTTATGATGGATAGATGCACTTTTATGATGGACAGATGCACTTTTATGATGGACAGATGCACTTTTATGATGGACAGATGCACTTTTATGATGGATAGATGCACTTTTATGATGGACAGATGCACTTTTATGATGGACAGATGCACTTTTATGATGGATAGATGTGCTTTTATGGACTTCAAAACAGAAACAGTCATTCACTGCCATTATAAAGTTTGGAAGAGCCAGGAATATTTTTTAATATAACTGATTGTATTCGTCTGAAAGAAGAATGTCATAGGATGACTTGTGGGTTAAGTAAATCACGGCTAATTTTCATTTTTGGGTGAACTATCTCTTTTACTATATTTTACTTCTAAATAATAAAATTGTTTAAGCGCATTTGAATGGCATTTTTAATTTTCATGTTAATAAAAGGCAATGTTCTGACTTCAGAAAGTAGGGACGTATGCGCAGTTGAATCTGCAGTGTTGTAAGTTGTGTACCCGTGATCAGCAGCAGTCTGAGGAGGATCATGTGCAGTGTGAGGGTGGTGGGGATCAGCAGACCCACACCGAGGCTCAGGTGGGCCAGGTGGAACAGCAGGTGGTGAGACTGGTCCCAGTGCTGGCATGACGTGGCGTTCGCGTCACCGGGGAGCGCGGGCACGCTGGAGAGCAGTGGAGATGAAGTGTAGGACAGAGACACGGACATTCTGTCGAGCTGAAGAGGAGATGCAGGGAAACGGTTACAACTCACACATGCATGAAGCACAAAACACGCCAGAATGGTTCTTTACAGAAGAGGTTTTATGGTGCGTCGAGTGTGTGTGTTTCATGTCAAATGGTTATCGTGGCTTGATCTAAATTTGATTCAACTTCGCAAACATTTATCATACGTGAATAACACACACATATACTAATTTATTTACAACTGACACATTCATAAAGCAAAAAAAAAAAAAAAAAAAACACTACAGAATGGTTCCTTACAGAGGAGGTTTAGTTGCATCTGTTCTATTTTTATTCCGGTAATTCACTTCATTTATTTGTATCGCGCTTTTCACAATACACATCATTTCAAAGCAGCTTTACAGAAAATGCATGAGTCCACATTACAATTTACAGTGATCTGTTATCAGAGGAGACTAAGTTATGTATATCAGAAATGTACAAAATCACAGCAAAATGTATTAATTTAAACAATGTAATAATTTAAGGCAGAAAGTTAAAGAGCTCATTGAAGTAATGAATATTACACAAGAATGTTCGTTTCATGTTAAATTGTCCTCATTGCTTGATTTAAATTGATTCAACTTCGCCAACATTTATCTTACTTGAATAACACACGCATACTATAAATATCAGTCTGCGCTCCGCAATAATTAGTGACGTGAAAACACTGAAAAGTCACAAACCGAGAACGCGCACAGAACTATCCAAGAGTCATTCACTGACCTCCAGTACACTTTCTACGGACACACACGTGGTTTTTCTGCTGTGAATCTCACACAGCTTCAGATGAAAGAAGATGGCACTTTAAAATACGTTATTAGGCCTATAGACTAAATTATATTGTCTACTCACCGGAGTTGTCGGTTGAAGCTGTAATGTGCGCGGTCTGGAGGAATGTCCAGCAGAAGATAACAGACTGTGTGTGTGTGTGTGAAGCACAATGACAGGCATTGACTTAAAATGGGCACAAACCAAGCGGCCACTCCTCTGCGCGTGCACGCGACTCCATCGCTAGAGGGCGTCTGTTTTTCCTCTATTTAATAGGTTTATCTAATCTAATACACACACACATACTTACTAACCCCCACACACTCACCCTCACAGACACTCACATAAATACATACATTCACACACACTCACCCAACGCAATTTTCAAGTCAGTCCTGGAATACAGTTCGAGTGTAACGCAACAGAAAAATAGTGAAACAGAACAATCTGAGGTCAATGTGTTCTTCATATGACGGACGTAAGATTATGTAATGATAATACAGAGGAAATTAATATGAGAGCTTATATTCAGCTAAATGAATCTGAAGTGAATCTCTCATCCATCCAAACAGACACAGACACACAACGCGCAACCACTTCTCCTTCAGAACAGTTATTCTCGTGATGGTTCTACTTTGATTTGTGATCATCAAACAATTAAATAACACAAGGACAACATCCATTTGGGAAAACATCCCAAGTGCACCCCATAAAACTTATCTTTGATCACTAGAATGACATATTTAAAGTTTTTTCCTTCTTCTTGCCTTAAAATATAGATAATCAGATGTCAGATCCGTGTCAGGTCTTAAAGTGACAGCAGCCTAATTATCTTACTCCGTGTCATTAATGTTAATTAAAGTACAAAAGACAAAGAGTAAATCACTCACTGCTCCTAACTGAATCACTTTTGTAGCTTTAAAGGTGCAGTTAATGATTTCTGAGAAACAATCTAAACAATACAAGGACTTGATTTTTTGGGGAAAACATCCCAAGTGCATTCAAGATTAAAAAACAAAACAAAACAATGCATGAGTGAAATTAATAATGACCATCGATTAAGACTATAGAAATGTGGCGCGCGCTTCTCATGAGTCTCTCTCCGCCGGTTTGGCTTCACTCTCCTCCAGCACTCGACAGGATCCACTCATGTTTTCTCCTGCCGGCTCTGGCGCGTGACAGAAGCTCGGTAACCGCAGATCGTAGCGGAACCCGCGCTCGTCGAAAGCCCTGTCGTTCAGAGAGAAGAGTTTCTCCGCGATGTCGTTGCGCACGAGCAGCGCGAAGATCTTGGCGATGTAGCGGTGGCGCGCGAACAGCAGGTAGAGCTTCTTCCTTCGCCACGACACGAACCTGGAGCGCGTGTCCGCGCGCAACGTCACCTGAACAACACAACACCCACGTTACAAACCACACAGTGGCAACACATAATGGGCTATTTAATAATCATTCACCTGGAAAAATCCTTCTTCTGAGGGTCTGAGGGAATCCCACTCTGGGGAGTCCAGGAACTGAAATGGATGGATGAAGTGCAGAAACTCCCCGTTCACCGTCACCCGGATCCTATTTTAGAGAGAGAGATGCGATGTATCATCTGCTATAATGTGCTGATAGTTGTTTTAACGATGAGCGGTGACATTATCGAGTATGTATATTTTAAAGAAACCTAGAGCATGCACGCATACACTAGGCTACATGATGTAGTCAATAGGCTCGTGCTTGCGCATTTAGAGTGAACGCTTTCACTGCCGCTTTAGTAGGCTATATTAAAATGCATTTAAATGCACCCAATATTCAAGATAAGGGGCAAAATACCTCTGTATATATTTATATAATTTCATATAATTAATCAATATCACAAAAAGAGTGCCGTTTTTTCTCCAAATAGTATCAGCATGATTAATGTGATATTAATCTTATCCAACGGTTCAATAAACAAGAAGTTAATATATAACAACACTAGTTCCAAACAAAGACACAGGCAGGACTGTTTTGCATCTTTGTGTTTCATTACTGAATGAACGATTCAATGACTCGCTCATTATTAAGACAGTCAAATGCTTCGTTCCTGAATGAATCAGCCGTGGCTTGAATGAATCGGTTGAAACTCAATGACTCACTCATTAACAGTGACTTGCTGCATCTACTGGCGGTTTTAATTTCACTTTTATATAGTTTTTTTTTTAAAGTTTTTTATCATTTCAACATATCAGTATTCAATGTTTTATGTTTAAAACATCAAAACATTATTTATGCATTTGTAACTGCAGGTTAAATGCATTCACGTCCCTCTGAGCTGCATTAAACAGTCTGGAAATGCTTCTGTTCATTGCAAAGATGAATTTTGTTGATACTGATTTCATTTCCTAGACAGCAACATCCGGGCCACATCTGGGCCGACACTATGTTGCTGTCTGGGGTAACAGTCCTTGTGTCTTAACTGATTAAATGTAAGAATTTGACACAAAATATAAAGCACACTTTTAAACAGGTTAAAAAAATGGCTTTAAAAAGGTTTTTAAATCATATAAAAGGTTTTTTTTTTTTTTTTTAAGGGATTTAAACTGATTGGAAAGGATTATTTCTGTCAATGTCACGGTGAGACACGGAGATGAACCCAAACGCAGACAGTATAAAATAAGACACGGTTTAATGACAAAAACAGGAAAACAAAACCCATGAGGGGGCAAAACAGATGGAACACAGAATACCAGACTGACTAGACTTAACTGGGAAACGAATGAACAAGAAAACAAACAAGACTTCAAGAGATGCTAACAATGACTAGATGTACACAGGGTACTCACGATCAACGTATAACAATGAACCGACCCAAGATAGCAAACACAAGGGAATTAAATAGGAAGACTAATCAAACATAACAGGTGACACGGGTGAAACACTAATGAGAATCAGGATAACAAGGGGGCGGGGTGACGAGACGAGACAACACAAGCACATGACCAAAACACAAGGCCATGTGCTTGCACACAGAACATGGGTCTGTCATGATCCTGCCACAATACTAAAACTCACAGACCTGATGGCAGAATCATGACAGTCAATGACCAGCGCACATAATATGAAGAATATCAAGAACTCTGTCCTCTGTTCACAGTCGTCCTCAACCTGCCAAACTACAATAAACACACTCAGCAAAATATTGTCTAATTATTGTTAAAGATAAAATCCCAGAAAATATGAAGATATATTTTTTTGTCAATATCGAACACCCTACATTTACATACAGTCAGAAGTATCTTAAAGGAGTAGTTCACTTTAAAATGTAAATTAGCCCATGGTTTACTCGTCCTCAAGCCATCCTAGTGTATATGACATTCTTCTGTCAGACGAATACAATAAGAGTTATATTAAAACATGTCCTGGCTCTTCCAAGCTTTATAATCGCAGTGCGTTGCTGTTTCTGTTTTAAAGTCCATGCCTTTGGTTTATGTAAGAAAAATATGCCTTTTTAAACCTAGTCATATTTAAACCTAGTCTAAAGCTAAACATATACGAGTAATGCGACGCACTTCTGATATTTAGATACGCCGTGACGTACTACGCTACTTCTGACGGCATGAGTTGCGTAAGTTGCGCTTAAGTGTAAAGTGGACTGTGTATGTTCATTTGGCTGGAAGCTATAATTTTACTTTGTAATGTGTTAAATATGGATATTGTTTCTTATACAAAAGCATGACTTCGCTTCAGAAGGCCTTTATTAACACTTTTATGATGGACAGATGCACTTTTATCATGATCAATGCACTTTTATGATGGATAGATGCACTTTTATGATAATAGATACACTTTTATGATGGATAGATGCACTTTTATCATGATCAATGCACTTTTATGATGGATAGATGCACTTTTATGATAATAGATACACTTTTATGATGGACAGATGCACTTTTATGATGGATAGATGCACTTTTATCATGATCAATGCACTTTTATGATGGATAGATGCACTTTTATGATAATAGATACACTTTTATGATGGATAGATGCACTTTTATCATGATCAATGCACTTTTATGATGGATAGATGCACTTTTATGATAATAGATACACTTTTATGATGGACAGATGCACTTTTATGATGGATAGATGCACTTTTATCATGATCAATGCACTTTTATGATGGATAGATGCACTTTTATGATAATAGATACACTTTTATGATGGATAGATGCACTTTTATCATGATCAATGCACTTTTATGATGGATAGATGCACTTTTATGATAATAGATACACTTTTATGATGGACAGATGCACTTTTATGATGGATAGATGCACTTTTATCATGATCAATGCACTTTTATGATGGATAGATGCACTTTTATGATAATAGATACACTTTTATGATGGATAGATGCACTTTTATCATGATCAATGCACTTTTATGATGGATAGATGCACTTTTATGATAATAGATACACTTTTATGATGGACAGATGCACTTTTATGATGGATAGATGCACTTTTATCATGATTAATGCACTTTTATGATGGATAGATGCACTTTTATGATGGACAGATACACTTTTATGATGGACAGATACACTTTTATGATGGATAGATGCACTTTTATGATAATAGATGCACTTTTATGATGGACAGATGCACTTTTATGATGGATAGATGCACTTTTATGATAATAGATGCACTTTTATGATGGACAGATGCACTTTTATGATGGATAGATGCACTTTTATCATGATTAATGCACTTTTATGATGGATAGATGCACTTTTATCATGATCAATGCACTTTTATGATGGATAGATGCACTTTTATGATGGACAGATACACTTTTATGATGGACAGATACACTTTTATGATGGATAGATGCACTTTTATGATAATAGATGCACTTTTATGATGGACAGATGCACTTTTATGATGGATAGATGCACTTTTATGATAATAGATGCACTTTTATGATGGACAGATGCACTTTTATGATGGATAGATGCACTTTTATGATAATAGATACACTTTTATGATGGATAGATGCACTTTTATCATGATCAATGCACTTGTATGATGGATAGATGCACTTTTATGATGGACAGATACACTTTTATGATGGACAGATACACTTTTATGATGGACAGATGCACTTTTATGATGGATAGATGCACTTTTATCATGATCAATGCACTTTTATGATGGATAGATGCACTTTTATGATAATAGATACACTTTTATGATGGACAGATGCACTTTTATCATGATTAATGCACTTTTATGATAATAGATGCACTTTTATGATGGACAGATGCACTTTTATGATGGACAGATGCACTTTTATGATGGACAGATGCACTTTTATGATGATAGATGCACTTTTATGATGGACAGATGCACTTTTATCATGATAGATGCACTTTTATGATGGACAGATGCACTTTTATGATGGACAGATGCACTTTTATGATTGATATATGCACTTTTATGATGAATAGATGCACTTTTATCATGATAGATGCACTTTTATGATGGATAGATGCACTTTTATGATGGATAGATGCACTTTTATGATGATAGATGTACTTTATGATGATAGATGCACTTTTATGATGAATAGATGCATTTTATGATGGATAGATTCACTTTTATGATGGACAGATGCACTTTTATGATGATAGATGTACTTTTATGATGGATAGATGCACTTTTATGATGGATAGATGCACTTTTATGATGGATAGATGCACTTTTATGATGGATAGATACACTTTTATCATGATAGATGTACTTTTATGATGGACAGATGCACTTTTATGATGGATAGATGCACTTTTATGATGGATAGATGCACTTTTATGATGATAGATGTACTTTTATGATAGACAGATGCACTTTTATGATGATACACTTTTATGATGGACAGATGCACTTTTATGATGATACACTTTTATGATGGACAGTTGAACTTTTATGATAATAGATGCACTTTTATCATGATATGCACTTTTATCATGATATGCACTTTTATCATGATAGATGCACTTTTATGATGGACAGATTAACTTTTATGATGATAGTTGCACTTTTATGATGGACAGATGCACTTTTATGATGGACAGATGCACTTTTATGATGGACAGATTAACTTTTATCGTGATAGATGCACTTTTATGATGGACAGATTAACTTTTATGATGGATAGTTGCACTTTTATGATGGATAGTTGCACTTTTATGATGGACAGATGCACTTTTATGATGGACAGATGCACTTTTATGATGGATGGATTAACTTTTATGATGGATAGATGCACTTTTATGATGGATAGATGCACTTTTTTGAGCTTCAATCTGATGATTGCAATGGTTGCAATCCACTGCCATTATAAAGCTCGGAATTAAGCGTCAGTGTGTTTATTACAGTGGCATAACTTTGTTTAAAAAAGTGGGTGGGACAAGTGTGTGTGCGTGTGTGTGTGTGCGTGCGTGCATAAATGAATGAATCACGTGAATAAATACATTTAAACAAAATAAAAACAAAGAGTCTCCGAAACGGATTGAAGCGCGCGCGCATGTGATGACTGTGCGTGACGAGCCACGAGATAACACTGTAACCGCGCAACCAATCACAGGCGGCAACAGCACTTTGATCACTTGATTAAAAAAAACAGGTATTTCATCGCTAGATCGCCTCTTATTTATTAACAAACGAACGAAATGAATGCTCCGCCAGCTGGAGATGTTTTATTTATTTCTATTGGTAGGCTATATCTGTGCCGCGAGAGGTTTTAAAAAGTGGTGGGGACAATATCGACCCTGGCAAAAAGTGGTGGGGACATGTCCCACCTGTCCCACCCGCAAATTACGCCCCTGGTTTATTAATATAATAAATATAATTAATATTTTGATTGATTCGTCGGAAATAAGAAAGTCATATACACCTAGGATGACTTGAGGGTGTAAATCATGGGTTAATTTTCATTTTAAAGTGAACTATTCCTTTAATACTCACCTGCCTGAGAGCAGAACTGAGAGTTTGTCGATCGGGGTTTTGCCTTCTATGGCGAAGCATTGCTCTTTATCTATAGTGTGGATATCGCCCTCACAACACTCAACGATCTTCCCAAAGTTAATTAAGGACACCCCCAGCTTCTTGAACATGTAATCGTAGAGATCCTGGAACTCCTTCTCGAAAGTGACTCTTCTTAGTCGGTAGGACACGTGCACGAGCTGCGCGAGACTGAAGGCGAAGAGCGCGAAGGTCCACGAGAACGAGTCGCTCGTGCACGGGTCGGACCACGACCAGATCGAGCAGCACAAAAAACCCAGGGATAAGAAGCAGAACATGTAGAGTAATCCATAAAAGCCACTGCCTCCCATGAACCCTAAAACCAGCAGGATATGAGCGAGATGAAACATTGATCCTTCGGGATTTTCCTTCCATTCTGAGCACACTGGATATTCCAGAGACTCGGTCGCGTTATTCTCTGGGAAATCAGTCAAAGGATCCATGATGGGAAAGAAGAATCAACACGCGCGCTGTATATTTCTCTCTCTCTCTCTCTCTCTCTCTCTCTCTCTCTCTCTCTCTCTCCCCCCAGAGATGTGATCTACTGTGAACACACACACACACAGAGAGAGAAACCCGAGCCTGCAGACACACACACAGGACAGTTTTGGAAACGTAGTGGACTTCGAGTTGTCAGTTGTCATTAGTTCGAGTGTGTATGTTACTTTGTCTGGGATGTGTTTCTCCTGGAATCCCTGCTTGAGATATAAGTTGTGAATACTTCTGGAACATTAGATCTAATTTTAGTATGATGGCATGATTTAAATCAGCTGAAATACAGACAAGCCGAGTAGCCTATATGACATTGTTCAATCACTAGTAGGCTACTATTATTATTATGTAGCAGTGAATGAAGTTATATACATGTCAGAAATAACATGTTTTTTTCTTTTTGCAATTAATATTTTCAGTTCACGTTAAAAATATAGGTAACACTTTACTAGGTTCCATTTGTTAACATTAGTCAACTTGAACTTACATGAAAATGTATTCTAAATCATTTCATAATCTTAGCTAATTATTTTTAAAATTTAGGCCTATAACACATTATTAAAATCGAAAGTTATGGAGCTACTGAGCTAACATAAACTAGCCTAAAAATGAACAGTATTTTTTATTAACTATACATTAGGCCTAACAACGATCAACAAATACTGTAACAAATGTAGGCCTATCGTTGTTTGTAAGTTATGTTAATTAATGCATTAAATAATGTTAATTAATGGGACCATATCATAAAGTGTTACCAAACTTTTTATCGCGATTAATGCAGCTACCGCTTTTTTCCTGACATCCTTTTAATGGAAATGGAATTACAGTATAAGGCTGTTTAGGCTCCTCTCATCAGCGCCGAGAAGCGCGCGAGAGAGAGAGAGAGATAGAGGATGTTCTGCATGTAAGCCTGTCCTGATCAGCCAATCATTCATTCAAGTGCTTTTCACCATTCCAGCGCGAAAAGACGCAAAAACTCAATGCGGCTCAATAGAAGCGGCTCTCTGTGACACACATCTGACACACGTGGACAGTGTCCTCGCAAGCACAGGCTTAAATTAGTTAAAAAGTATTAAATTAACGTAAAGGTTTAGGCTAAAATGGGATTCGTGTCAGATCCGTGTCATGTGCATCAGGTCTAATATACAGCAGCCTAATATACTTGTTGCTGTCTGTTTCTTTAAAGTTAAAGGTGGGGTATGTGATTTCCAAAACGGCCGGCAGATTTTTGAAAATACACAACTCAAAAGGTCCTCCCTTCTGTCCTCCAACGCTGGGCCTGACTCGACCCATTCGAAGAACATGGACGCGCAATCATGACGAGCGAAAACTCAGATGCGCAAGACTCAGCCCTGGCGTCTGTACAGCGGTCTTCTATTCAAAGCAGGATTCAAAGCAATGTGTTTTGAGTGTGTGCACGACGGGGTCACGGCACGCGTGCGGGTGAGGGGGGATGGTACGACTTACTGTCCAATGACTCTAGGTGGTCTTGGAAATGATTGGCTGGAGTTTTTCCGAGTCCTGCCCGTTCCACAGATGATTAAAGGAGCCGTGTGTAAGATTGTGGCCAAAACTGGTCCTGCATTCACTTTCAAATTACTGTAGAGCGGTGTATCCCCTCCCCCTGACTCGAGGTTGCCAGATAGGCTGCAGGATCCGATTCCGACACGTGTGTATCTGCAGCTGTGGGAACTAGAGCAGATGCTGCAACACTACTGACTCCGTGATTGGTGGATCAGTGGAGGGTGGCGCATCACTACTGACTCCGTGATTGGTGGATCGGTGGAGGGTGCCGCATCACTACTGACTCCGTGATTGGTGGATCGGTGGAGGGTGGCGCATCACTACTGACTCCGTGATTGGTGGATCGGTGGAGGGTGCCGCATCACTACTGACTCCGTGATTGGTGGATCGGTGGAGGGTGGCGCATCACTACTGACTCCGTGATTGGTGGATCGGTGGAGGGTGGCGCATCACTACTGACTCCGTGATTGGTGGATCGGTGGAGGGTGCCGCATCACTACTGACTCCGTGATTGGTGGATCGGTGGAGGGTGGCGCATCACTACTGACTCCGTGATTGGTGGATCGGTGGAGGGTGGAGCATCAGACCAAAACACAACATGACAACATCAACATCAGTTGAGGGCTGCATCTTCACTTTTTAAATGACAATATCCCGGCCGGACTACTGTTGTCAGTGATATAAGTATTTGAAATTAACATGATTTTTTAATGTCTAGTGACATATCAGGGCCATTTTATGATTAATTGAAATACATTTCTTACATACAGCTCCTTTAAATTGCTTAATTTTCATTTCAGTGCTTTTAACTCAGTGGCTGTAAGTGGGTTATGAATAGGATTTCAAGTGATTTTGAAAAAATGGACAAAAAAGAGAATCACATACCCCACCTTTAATTACAAAACAAAAGACAAAGAGTAAATCCCTCACTGCTCTTGACTGAATCACTTTTGTAGCTTTAAAGGTGCAGTACGGGATTTCCGAGAAACAATCTAAACAATCAACCCAAACAAACACACCAGATGTAGATGCTTCCATAAAGAGTTGAGAGAATCATACTTCATTAAAGCCGAGACGATGGTACGGTACAGTAGCTCTTTCCGTTGAGCGTTGTCGGCCGATGCCCTCTGCTAGCCGCTTATCTCCTTTGTTGCCCCCTCTTTCTGCATTTTAGCTGAAGGTAAGAGTATGTACTTCATGCTTTCATGTGACAGGTAAGGTGATGAAGTAAGAAGTGGACAGAAGTTGCCGGCAGACGCAATTGGCCTATCGGTAAGCCCCTCCCCTCGAACACAGATCAGCCAATGGCAGTCGAGTGTCAGTTGCACAGGAACTCGGACATCTTTAGGTTTCAGCGCCATAAAGAAACATTGGAAGATCTGAAGCTCTCGTCGGTTTGATGGTGTTCATAAAATTTGGTGTGATAAAATTTGATCGAACAGACCAATTATCTGCTCAATATGACTGAATCCTGGTTTATTTATAATATCAGTGATGTGGGCGCAGTAACCTGGTTCCCTAAGGATTCAATCCCAATCCCAATGAAGACGAAATTTGAGTTCATTTTCTGCTTGTCATCCTACCATTAAGTTACAATTTAAGTTAGTGGGCCCTATCTTGCACCGGCGCAAATGACTTTGTTCACTGACGCATGTATATTCCTATTTTGCACCCGCGCAAAGCGGACTTTTCCCTCCACAGACGCACGTCGGCAAACTAGAGAATAAACTTGCACTCCCGGGGCGGGTCGGCGCAAAAATGGAGGCGTGTTTCGGCGCAAACAATCCCTGGTGCTATTTTACAGTTCCAGAAAACAATTGCGCCACTGACCAGAAAAAAACTAGTCTAAAGTCAGTGGCGCGTTGAACAACGAGTGTGAACAACGCCATACACTGTAGTAGATGATTCTCTCATCTACACAGATGCATTTTCCTTTTGCAAATGATACATTATTATAAAGAAAAATATTAAAACACGAGGGAAATCATTGTTGTCCAGTCAAGTCAAGTATATTTATATAGTGCTTTTCACAATAGAGATTGTATCAAAGCAGCTTCACAGTATCAATATGTTGTGTCCATGACGATCGGAAAAATAGGCATAAAGCTTACATATTTACCCAAATTATTATATGCATGTATAACCGAAGCTAATTTGGGTGGGTTTGTCCCGTCTCCAATGTCACTTCTCTTTCTTTTACGGCCCTGACGAGAACATCGATCTCCTCGGCTGTGAACCGATTCTGAAGCGCTCCTGGTAAATGCGCCGTAGTATTGCGCCATGGAACAAGCGCACCTCGTTCATCACGCTCTTAAAGGGGATGTGATATGACGCTCTGATTGGTTTATTTCACGTTACGCCCAAACCAACCCCTTTTAGATTTGCGCCGGGCGCAAGAGGCCTTTATCCCGCTGGTAAAATAGCAACAGCGCCGGGATCCGCCCACAAAGTTACTTGCTCTTTGCGCTTTGACACTTGCGTTTCAGATCGTTAAAATAGGGCCCAGTGAGTCCATGCTAACGTAAAAACCTAAATTAATCTTGTAACCCACCATATTTATTTTAAAATCATTTATATATCCCTCCATGGCATATTTAAGCAACTCTTGATACTCCTCGACAAGAGGTGGTCCTTCTGTGTCCAAATGTACCAAAAACATCTTGGGACGAGGTTTTCACACTTGTTTGTCTGAGTTAGCAACAGTAACTAAGGGGGGGCGGGGCTTACGATAGGTCAATTGTAGCTGTGGCTCCTTTAATGGGCGAGATCTCTTCCTCTGCTGCCTCCTTCAGCACTGTGGGGTGACGGTGAAAGTGTGTATGCTTTCGGTAGAGTTTAAAGGGTTAGTTCACCCAAAAATGTCAGTAATTACTCTCCCTCAGGTTGTTCCAACCCCGTAAGACTTTCGTTCATCTTTGGAACATAAATTAAGATATTTTTGATGAGTCTCACTCCTTCATAGGCTGCAAGGTAACTGATATCTGCCAGCCCAGAAAAGTTAGTAAAGACATTGTTAAAATAGTCCAAGTGACCTCACTTACAATTCATAAGTAAAACCATTGCTGAGTATTTTCTGCTTAAAACTGCAGTGAACCAAAGACAGTCTCAAAAACACCTTGAAAACAATCTGTGTTTCTGACGTCACAAACTACCTTGTAACCAATCAGATCAACGTCAACAAGTGGATCTCTGAGTGAGTGAGTGGAGGCGGGGCTCATTTGCATATTCATAGAGCCGTGCATACTAAATGAGGCAATGCTGTTAAGTTATACTCAAGATATTTTAAGGCATGAAGCTTTTAAATATGTCATTTTGGTGATCAGAGATACGTTTTCAGGGATAAAATGATTGACTATAGGGGACTTTAATTTATTTGACAAACAATAATGGAATAATTCATGCCCATGGTTATTTAAAAAAATTGTAAGAAGTATTCAACAATTCATCGATTTGGAATGGAATTTACATCACAAAATATTCCCAATTGCCCAAATAGGCTACTTGAGAATAATAATGAAGTAAATCGAGTGCTTTATACATACAAGATTACATCCAAAACATATCAACATTTGTTATGTTAATAAAGGTTGCATGTACAATCCAACATTTTTCAAGGACTTTGCTTCAGCTGTAAAGAAGAATGTCAGGCAGTGTTTTTGGCTGAAACATCTCAGTAATGAGGCATGAGATCATGACACCGGGACGCTACCGTTCTCCTTGGGACACAAATCAGGGTGTTTCAGTTTTGTTCTGGTTGAAAATAACTCCTGGTTAACAGGCCAACACACACACACACACACACACACACACACGCTCACACACACACACACACACACACACACACACACACACACACACACACACACACACACACACACACACACACCCCATTCCACAGTCTGGCAGCTGAAGGTGCCTTTCATTCACACTCTGGGATAAAACACACTTCACCTGAGGAGGAAATTGAGGACAAACCGTCTCTACAGACTCAGGGATCAGTGGAAGTGCTAATAAACATGACATCCTTTGAATCTCTGTGCTTTTCCTCTGTATAAACATGGAGATTGTAGTAGAGTGTGTTGTTCCGAGCTGAGTGTGTTGTTGAGAGAGTGTGTTGGAGGGTTAGACATGAACTGGCTATCAGACACCAGCACATCTATATATAGATCCACACCCCAGACCCCGGATCCTTGTGTGTATGTGTGTGTGTGTGTGTGTGTGTGTGTGTGTGTGTGTGTGTGTGTGAGAGAGAGTGTGAGTGTGTGTGTGTGTGTGTGCGAGAGAGAGAGTGTGTGTGTGTGTATGTGTGTGAGAGTGTTTGTCAGGGTTGCCAACTTTGGGACTTTGGCTGGAGTGAGACTGTAAAATTTCAGTGCGTGCGCGCAGAGAACATTTTTGGTAACCCTAATCCTAATTTTACAAATGTCAGTCTTTTTTTACTTAGTAGCTTTAAAGCCTGAAATGTAAAAATAAAATAAAAAAAACGGCGTGACATTTCTTGCGTGTGCGTGAGAGCGTGAGATTGATGCTGAAGGTGTCACGCCAGATGCGTGAGAGTTGGCAACCCTGGTGTTTGTGTGTGTGAGAGAGTGTGTGTGTGTGTGTGTGTGTGTGTGTGTGTGTGTGTGTGTGCGTGTGTGTCTGTAAGCTCCGTATAGCTTTCTGTTTTGAATCTCTATTTTACTATCATTCCTTGTTGTTTTTTTTTGCTAAATTTAACTTGCTCATCAACATTTATATTTGATACTGTCTAATATTGCCTATCACATTAATCTTATATCGCTAGCACAACGCGCTAGTATCTCGCTAGCCTGTTAACCTGCCATGCGTGCTTGCCATCTTTTTCTCTCTCACGCCTATTATATTAGTTTATTAAACAACTATGGTGAGTAGGATCAGTCAACAAACACGGTGAGTAATGTCTTCTGTTAATGTCATTTGCACTTCGTGTCACATGTATAGTATAACATTCTCTGTCAACACTGAGGGATTAACATGTGATAAATGCAGGTAGATAGTCAGGCTGACGGAGAAGACTTCAGAACTAGAGCCCGGTCAGCAGGGTAACTGGGTGACTGTGAGACGCTGTAGTCGTGGGACAAAACACTGCTCTTCCATACCGATTACCATAACAAATAGATTCTCCCCACTCAGTGAACCACCCACTGTGAATCCTGTTGAAAGTGTCCTAGTTATTGGCGATTCTATCACACGGAACGTGAAAATAGAGACACCAGCCACCATAGTCACATGTTTGCCGGGAGCCAGAGCGCCTGACATCAAAACAAATTTAAAAATGCTGGTTAACGCTAATCGTAAATTCTCTAAGATCATTATTCTTGTCGGCACTAATGATGTTCGACTCCGCCAGTCGGAGATCACTAAAATTAACGTTAAAGAGGTGTGTGAACTCGCAACTACAATGTCAGGCACTGTAATTTGCTCTGGCCCCCTTCCTGCTCGCAGGAGTGATGAGACTGTAGTAGACTGTCCTCACTCAATGGCTGGCTGTCTAAGTGGTGTCCGCATAATAATGTAGGGTTCATAGACAATTGGAAAAGTTTTTGGGGCAGACTTGGGGCCTCATTTATCACCGTTGTGTACGCACAAAACCGGCCCTAAAAGAGGCGTACACCACTTCCGACGCATAAGTTGTGATTTATAAAAACAAACTTGACAGGAAAATATGCGCACCTGCACACAAACTCTGACCCATGCATACAAATGTTTTGGAGATGGAGCAGTTTGGCGACACCGATGGTGAGATATCAGGAAACATGGCATTAGCTTTCACTGATACGCTGATGAGACTCAGCTGTATATTTCTTTGCGCCCTGACGAAACTTACCAATTCACAAAATTAACGGAATGCATAGCTGATATAAAAAATTGGATGACTAGTAATTTCCTACTACTAAATACTGAAAAAACAGAGTTTGTAATGATTGGACAAAAAAATGTCCTCACGTAATAACCTATAATACTGTCTAACACTTGATGGCTGCTCTGTTAAGTCTTCGTCGTTGGTTAGGAAACTGTGTGTGTGTGTGTGTGTGTGTGCGTGTGTGTGTGTGCGTGTGTGTGTGTGTGTGTGTGCGTGTGCGTGTGCTTGTGCGTGTGTGTGTGTGGGTGTGTTCTTTGACGCCAATCTTTCATTTGAAAGTCACGTATATCTAGTATCTGTAAAACCTAATTTTTCCATCTTAAAAATATATCTAAATTACGTCATATGCTCTCATTGTAGTGATGGGCAATCCGGCTCTTTTTCTTCAGCTGGCTCTTTTGACTCACAAACGGCTCTTTAAAAAATAAATGTTTTAACTCGGTCAAAGTCCACCGCACAACAGTGCAACGTGAATATTCACATTTGTAATTGTCCATAACAATCCAAATACTTGCCTGCTTGCCTAGCACATCTAATTAATGGGCAAAGTTTTCCGACTATTTTTCTTACCTTCTTTGTTTTATTTATTTTTTATGTGTATGTTGAGATTGTAGAAGTTTAGCTCTTGCATTCTTCTGAACATCTTGTGCTGCCATTGCCCGATGTCATTTCTGAGTCATAACACTCCATAATCTGCCTCACTTTTAAATGCCTATTCTAGACTACAATGACTGGCTGTTTTAAAATATAACTAATATAGAAACAAAATAACCCCGAGGCAGTCTCATCTACGAGACGTTTAGGCCTCCTCCAATACTGACAGCTGGGCTCATAGCTTGCAGGTTTGCTTACTAAGTTCAACAGCCACCTGCCCGAATTTAATTTAAATATGATTTTTCGTCACGTCATCCGCCCAATCCGCGGTTTATCCGCATCTCTAGTGTGTGTGTGTGTGTGTGCGTGTGTGTGTGCGAGTTGGCTCGGCCCTTCCTCATGCATTGGCTGAGAATGTGAGGCTTATCAGACAGTCGAAACGAATGTGTGTGCGCCTTTAGGTCTATATATTTTTTTGTTGTTGTTTGAATTAGTCAATTATTTTAAATAAAATTAAAATCATTCATTATTTCATTTTTACAAAATTTAATTTCTATGGGCTATATTTTTTAAAATAGAGTCGGCTCTTCAGATATGCGAGCCAGCTCCCGTCGTTCACCTACAAGAACCGGCTCTTAGATCCGGCTCATTCGCGAACGACCCATCACTATCTCATTGACAAATGCGGAACAATTAGTTCATGCGTTCATGACACCAAGACTAGATTATTGTAATGCTCTACTGGGTGGTTGCCCTGCACGCTTAATAACCAGGAAATATGACCATATTAGCCCGGTTCTGTCAACACTGCATTGGCTGCCTATTAAACATCGTATACATTTAAAAATATTGTTGATTACTTACAAAGCCCTAAATGGTTTAGCTCCGCAGTACTTGAGCGAGCTCTTAACACATTAATACCTAGAATATAATTTTTTTTATCTGGACAATAGCTTTATTCTAGAGCTGCTGTAAAGCCAAAACAATCTTTGTTACTTTAATTTCCTATTATCACTGTGAAGCTGCTTTGAAACAATCTATATTGTTAAAAGCGCTATATAAATGAAGGTGACTTGACTTGTGTGTGTGTATGTGTGTGTGTGTGTGTGTGTGTGTGTGGGTGTGAGGTCTGCAAAATGTATCCAGAACTTCCATGATAATGAAACACTAGGACAGTGTGTGAGTGTGTGTGTGTGTGTGTGTTTCAGTGACAGATGAAGCACCTGTTCGGTCATTAATCTACAGAACAGCTCTGAGTCCCGGGACCGAGGACACCTTCGCTGAGAGGAACACTAAACCTGTTCGATCCTCAGTGGTGGAATGTAACGAAGTAAAAATACTTTGTTACTTTACTTAAGTACATTTTTCACGTATCTGTACTTTACTTAAGTAGAATCAATAGTGCATACTTTTTACTTTTACTTCGTTACTTTTTGCAGCAATTATTATACTTTCTACTCCACTACATTTCTACAATGTTTCGTTACATTTTCGTTACATTTTCTGATCAGTTTTTCCCCCTGCCAAAACAGGGATTGAAAAAAATCTCCATGTTTTCGGTGCTGACGCGTTCATGAAACATGTAACGGTGGCGCTGCCAATAAAGCACCTAAAAGCTGTCACAAAGAACCGGCGAAAGTAATGATTATGAATATGTAAAATATAACAAGGAGACATTTTAATTGTTTATTAATAAACAAGTGTTTCCTGCTGTGTCAGTGTCAGCAGCAAAGATGAAGTTGACGATGCTGACGCGCGATCTTTGCAGTGAACTCGCCAGAGATAAATGCACATTTCATACGGATTACATGCAGAGAACAGTCTGTTTTCTTTCTGTTTGAATTGTTCTATTTAAAAGTAGACATTTCAGGTTCTCTTACGAGAGGTTCTCTCGTATTGCGTAAGCTAGCTTACGCTACGGGAAAGATTCATCTTTCTGAGAAATTGAAGCCAAAAAATTATCCTATAATTTTGTATCTATTGTCAACGCAGTTCAGCTGCAGCAGAGCATGAGCGGGCTAGCTAGCAGCTCATTGGCTCGCTCACAGGGAACTGCTTAAGCCTATGAGGAGACGCGATTGAACTCTCGTCCAATGAGAGTCGTGATGCTCTCATTGCGTCATAGCCCGCCTGAGCGGGCGAGGTCAGAGAGTATAAATACTGGCGTCTTAGGCTGTAACTCTGATTTTCATCTCTTCAGCGAGGCTACACGCATCTGCTGATCCTGAGAGAAGCCGCCGCCGCCGCCGCCGCCGCCGCCGCCGCCGCCGTCGTCGTCGTCGTTGAAAAGGCACCTTCTAGCGAGCATCTGGGAGACTGAGGAAGCCGGCCGTCTTCGCCACCTTCAGCCGTCCTGCAAGCTAGCGCCATCCGACGACGTATCCTTTTCAATTGTATATTGTTTGTGTACCTTCACAAAAGAGCAGCGAGCGTCTTTTTTAAGATGCCTCGCACACCTGCGGCTCATGCCGCATCCCTCTCAGCGCCAGAGCCCGCCTTCTTCTGCGCTCTCTGCCTGGGACTGGAACACGCAGAGTTTTCTCTCGCCGACGGCGGATGTTTCCTCTGCGAATGGGCTTCTGTTGTCGACCCTGCGGGCTCGACTCGAAGCGTTAAGCCGCCTCCCCTTCTCACCGCCCACGAGCGCTGAATGGGGGACGAGCCGCTTACAGCTGTGCCAACCGCGGCTAGCTTTCTTACTTTACAAGAGAGCTAGCCCGACCCCGTGCATACGCGTCACCGGCAAGTGGGTTTATAGTGCGCTAGTTCCGTCGAGGCCGAACTAGTCGCTGCTATCACGCCCTCTTATCTGCTCGCGCTTTTAAGCCTGTGTCTTCCCCCTAGCTCAGTGGTGGAACACAAAGCTTTTCGCGCCAGAAACCCGTGTTCGATTCCGGCTCTCGCAGATAATTGTTTATGCAGCTCTGAGCTCACGGCCAGCTTTCTTACGTTACAGAAAGCGGCCGCGCTCTCCCGCCTGCATATAACGCCGCTACATAAAGCTGGACAAATGGGTTTATAGTGTATCAGTTCCGCCGAGACCGAACCTGTTACTACTATCACGCCCTCTTATCTGCTCGCGCTGTTATGTTTGTGTCTTTACCCCTGGATCAGTGGTGGAACACAAAGCTTTTCGCGCCCGAGATCCGTGTTCGATTCCGGCTCTCGCAGATAATCTTATGCAGCTCTGAGCTCGCGCCCAGCTCTCTTACGTGACAGAGAGCGGCCGCGCTCTCCCGCGCTCATGAGAAACGTTCTCATTTCCGAGCATAAAGCTGGACAAATGGGTTATAGTGTGTTAGTTCCGCTGAGGCCGAACCTGTTACTGCTATCACGCCCTCTTATCTGCTCGCGCTATTGTGCTTGTGTCATTACCCCTGTGGCTCAGCGGTAGATCACAAAGCTTTTCGCGCCAGAGACCCGCGTTCGATTCCGGCTCTCGCAGATAATTTTTTATGCAGCTCTGAGCTCGCGCCAGTTTTCTTACGTGAGAAATTGGCCGCGTTCACGACACGGCCGCGCGCATCACAAGTCCAGCCTCTGCAGGCTAAAAATAGTCTCGTGCCCGCTTGCTGCGCTCACGTTTCTAACACGCACTTGCATGCGACGCGCGTCACAAGTGCAGCCAATTCAGGCTATATATATATATCCCGCCTGACCAGCCTTAGCTGAGAAAAGGACGGCTATTTCTCGCCGCGGCCGAACCGCCGTCAAAGTTTCGCCCTCTGTCAGTCCCCGTTCACACGGCTACTGCAGCAGTGTACACCGCCATCAACAAGCCGGTCTCTTTTCCCGCTTGCATGTGCACAAACGCCGTTTTCACCGCAACCCAGAGAAATCTAAAGAGCATAAAAGCCTCCTGTGTAGAAAATGTGCCCACAACACTGTGTTCACTCATACACAAAGCACTGCAGGTGCACAAACACCGTTTTCACGGCGACCCAGAGAAATCTAAAAAAAAAAGAGAGCATTAAAGCCTCTTGTGTAGAAAATGTGCCCACAACACTGTGTTCACTCATACACAAAAGCACTGCAGCTCCCGTGTCTCACACAGAGTCCACTCTCATAGAGCGGTTCCTACCCGCTCGAGTTTCAGAGTGCATAAGCGCGCCCACGAGCCCGTGTGCGCGTCCCCCCTCTGCTCACTTTGTTACACGGCCCATAAACTCCTCTCTGAGTGTAAGTTCCGCTGTCATAAACACTATGAGCGCGCTCACACAGCCCGCTATGTGCAGCGACGGGGACCATGTAGCCATTCACCCCCTAGCGTTACGCTTCAAAGCGTGGGAAGCTATTCCGGGAATTTCCCAGTGGGTGCTAAACACAATAGGCTAGGCTATCGTTTACAGTTTCACCGCCGCCCTCCAAGTTTTCGAGCGCGGCTAGAAACTACTGTGAACCTAGATGCGGCGACGCTGCTCCGTTCAGAGATAGCAAAACTATTGTGCAAAAGGGCTATAGAGAGAGTGCCTCTGTCTATGAGCGAGTCAGGGTTTTACAGCCGTTATTTTCTTGTTCCCAAGAAAGACGGCGGCCTCAGACCAATCTTAGACCTCAGAGTGCTGAACAAAGTTCTCATGAAGAGACCATTCAAAATGCTCACTATCAGAAAACTCCTCGCGCATGTGCGCCAGGGGGACTGGTTCATTTCACTAGATCTGAGAGATGCTTATTTTCAGATTCAGGTAAATCCCCTTCACAGGCCATTCTTATGTTTCGCCTTCGAAGGCCAGGTTTATCAATACACAGTCCTTCCGTTCGGCCTATCCTTGGCACCTCGTACGTTCACGAAGTGCATGGATGCGGCGCTCGCCCCCCTGAGGAGTCAGGGGCTGCGAATACTGAACTATTTGGACGACTGGCTGATTTTGGCACAATCACAGAGAGAGATACTGTCTCATCGTACAGTTCTCCTCGACCATCTGAAAGGTTTGGGCCTCTCTGTCAACTGGACAAAGAGCGCACTTCAATCCAGTCAGACTATTTCCTTCTTGGGTATAGAGCTAGACTCGGTCATGATGACGGCTCGCCTATCAACACAGCGCGCGCGCCGTGTTCAGCGTCTCGCCGCATCTTTTCAGATGAACAGACTCACACCTCTGAAAACTTTTCAGAAGGCGTTGGGCTATATGGCCTCAGCCTCCGCGGTGCTCCAGCTGGGGTTACTGCGCATGCGCCCGCTTCAGCTCTGGTTGAAGAGCCGTGTGTCTCACCGTGCGTGGACCACGGGCCGCCAGCTGATAAAGGTAACGCAGACCTGTATTATAGCTCTGCAGCCATGGACCGTGACAGAATGGTTTCAGCGGGGCGTTTCCAGGGGGACTTTTTCTCGCCGAAAAGTCATCTCGACAGACGCATCCAACACGGGTTGGGGTGCGGTCTGCGAGGGCTCACCGGCCTTCGGCCCCTGGTCAGCTCAAGAGAGCCTCCTTCACATAAACTGTTGGAGATGTTGGCGGTCGAGAACGCGCTCACGCGTTTTCTCCCGCGCGTTCACGGTCACCACGTGCTGATCCGTTTGGACAATATAGCCGTGGTCTCCTATCTAAACCGTCAGGGCGGAGTCAGATCCAGAAATCTTTTCAGACTGACAAAACGCATATTAGTTTGGTCGCAGTGTCACCTGCTCTCGCTCAGAGCGATGCACGTGCCGGGCCATCTGAACGACGGCCCAGACAGTCTGTCCAGGAACCCCATTCCCCCCGGGGAATGGTCCCTGCACACTCTTACAATCCAAAAGCTGTGGCGAATATTCGGCAGAGCAGAGGTGGACCTCTTCGCCTCAGAAGAGAACACCCATTGCCCAATATTTTTCTCAAAGAGCGACGACGCGCTAGCCCAGACCTGGCCCAGCCGCCCGCTTTATGCATTCCCTCCGGTTTCTCTGCTACCACAGGTGCTTCAGAGAATCAGGGAAACACGCCACTCGGTGCTCCTCATAGCTCCGTGTTGGGAGGGTCAGACTTGGTTTCCGGAGCTCACTCAGCTGTCACAGACAGCCCCGTGGCCCATTCCAGTCAGAGCAGATCTCCTCTCTCAAGCTCGCGGCACGATCTGGCACCCCCACCCAGAGCGCTGGGCGCTACACGCGTGGGTGATCAACAACTACCCGTTGCTTTGCCAGAGGGAGTGTTAAACACGATCATGCAGGCTAGAGCGGCCTCTACGAGAAGGCTCTATGCGTCTAAATGGTCTGTGTTCTCAAAATGGTGCACCGACAAAAATTTGGACCCACGGTCATGCGAGGTTCCTTCCTTGCTAAGTTTTCTCCAAGAGATGCTGGACAAGGGCAGGTCCCCGTCCACTCTCAAGGTGTATGTGGCGGCCGTCGCAGCGTTCGTTGAACCCCGGCGCGGCCAGTCACTGGGCAAAGACGGTTTGGTCATCCGCTTCCTCAGGGGAGCTAGAAGGATGAACCCCTCACGCCCCTTCGGTGCCGATTTGGGATCTTTCCATAGTTCTCGAAGCTATGAAAGCCCCCCCCCATTCGAACCACTAAACACCGTGGACCTCAAATACCTCTCGTTCAAAGTCGTTTTTCTGCTTGCGCTCGCATCAGTAAAACGTGTGGGAGACCTTCACGCGCTGTCAACTAGCGCTTCCGGTCTTGAGTTTGGGCCCAATGACTCCTTAGTTGTTCTCAAACCTAGACATGGTTATGTCCCAAAAGCGATTGGTACCCCGTTCAGGGCACAAGTTATTTCTTTATCGGCTCTGCCTGCATCCGATAGCGAATCTGACTCTAATCTCCTGTGTCCGATCAGGGCCCTGAGATTATGCATTTCCCGCACTGCTCCGGTCAGACGATCTGAGCAGCTGTTTGTTTCGTCCGGTGGGCGCACCAAAGTGTTGGCCGCCTCGAAACAGACACTATCTAGATGGATAGTTGATGCCATTGCAGCCGCATACGCGTCAAAAGACCTGCCATGCCCTCTGGGCATCAGGGCTCATCCCACTAAAGGCATGGCCTCATCGTGGGCATGGTCCAGCGGAATTTCCATTCATGACATCTGTGTGGCAGCAGGATGGTCTTCCCCTTCCACCTTTGTCAGATTTTACAATCTCGAAGTTCCCGCCTTGCAGGCTAAACTACTAGCTATCTAGTATGTTACAGTTTCTCTGGTAAGCTGCACAAAAAGAGTTATTCACACAGACCGGTTCCCGCTCTGTCTCTCTTATCAAGTGCTTAGTACTACACAATCACCGGCCCGCTCTGCTGGCCCTGTCACATGTACATATATTTTTTCTCACTATTAAGGGTTCCCCCGGGTCTCCCCTGGGACTCATAAGTGGATGCTTAGCACGCACGGCGTTGACCAGGTGTTCCCGTAGCGTAAGCTAGCTTACGCAATACGAGAGAACCTCTCGTAAGAGAACGAATCGGTTACCTAACGTAACCTCGGTTCTCTCTAGATGAGGGAACGAGTATTGCGTTCCCGGCCGTGCTAGTGCTACTAGCGTTCTCGCTTCATTCTATGAAAACCAGAGTTACAGCCTAAGACGCCAGTATTTATACTCTCTGACCTCGCCCGCTCAGGCGGGCTATGACGCAATGAGAGCATCACGACTCTCATTGGACGAGAGTTCAATCGCGTCTCCTCATAGGCTTAAGCAGTTCCCTGTGAGCGAACCAATGAGCTGCTAGCTAGCCCGCTCATGCTCTGCTGCAGCTGAACTGCGTTGACAATAGATACAAAATTATAGGATAATTTTTTGGCTTCAATTTCTCAGAAAGATGAATCTTTCCCGTAGCGTAAGCTAGCTTACGCAATACTCGTTCCCTCATCTAGAGAGAACCGAGGTTACGTTAGGTAACCGATTCGCTTTCTATACACGTCTCAGGTCTGTGAGGCAAGTAGCTACAGACCTGAGTTTTGGTTTATTTCTCCAGTTCACGCGCTGGCGCCTCCATGACCTGATTATCTATTTTCTGCTATATTTACTTATTTATTAAATCCAGGCAATTGGTTGATGAAACATTGATTAAAATTAAGATACAATACAAAACGAAATTTACTTTAAAGAAGGGCTTTCTATTTGAGTTCTCTGTGAACGTTTTAAAGCAGTATTTTAGTGCCGCTTTCAGAGCGCTCACGTAATGGAGAACTGACACGTCTGTAACATAGTTTTTTCCTCATAAAATATTCATTTTATTTTTTGTGTTCACATTTATGTTCTGTGGAGAGCCAACCCTTCTTCATCCGATGTGTATATTAGCCTACTTTTGGTGTGCGCAGTGAAATTCACAAAATTACAAA
Organism: Semotilus atromaculatus; assembly: GCA_031834385.1. Taxonomy (NCBI): domain Eukaryota; kingdom Metazoa; phylum Chordata; class Actinopteri; order Cypriniformes; family Leuciscidae; genus Semotilus; species Semotilus atromaculatus. The sequence continues at coordinate 3,666,377 of JAULUF010000057.1, forward strand.
AAAATATTTTGCCACCTAAAAGTTAGAGATGTTTTTGTGTTACGTCCCTTATGGACCTCCCTCATATTAAATATAAAATGTGTCTGTAGACTGATATTTTTCTAATGTCTGGACTTCTTTATTAAGGGAATATGGATATATAAGTTTCAATTGGTATTAAATGCATTTTCTGAGAAGTTATATTTCAAGTTTTTACTGCAAATGTCACATCCATAACGCTGGGATTGCCCAATTTGAACGAATTTATCCTAAACTAGTTTTGTGGTGTAGGTCTACGTATTGTATAATGTTAACTTCAAATAAGGGGTGTGTCGTCTGCCTTCACACCGCGACACAGGTTCGTGGATCTGAGTGTCGCGATTTCGGTTTCATATTGCATATTGTTACAGCCCTAATTAGGCCTATTAGAATATAGACATTAAGATAATAAATTGTTATGCAAGTACTTTTACTTTTAATACTTAAAGTACATTTAAAATCAGGTACTTTTTACTTTTTACTTAAGTAGGGTTTTCGTTGTGGTACTGTAACGATGCGGCAAGGATGAAGCGAGAAGTGAATCCAATTGCAAGCACATTTAATGATAAAACAAACAAAAGACACTCAGACCAGGAACACGGGAACAGCAACCATTACAACATTAAGATCTCACAAAGACTGGACTGAAACACAGGGTTCTCTTACGAGAGTATCTCTCGTACTGCGTAATATCTTACGCTATGGGGAAAACCTCTTTTCCACGAGATACTGAAGCCAAAAATTATCCTTAATTTTCTATTAATGTAAAACGCTTTGCAGCAGCAAGCAGACCTAGGCGAGACAGCTTGCGCGCCTATTGGCTGCTCTTGCGGCAAATGCAGCAGCCTATCGAGAGGCTATGTGTGACGTAATGACCAATGGGGGCACTTCGCGCCCATATCGTCACGTCCCGCCAGAAAGGGCGTGGCCTTGCCTTAAAAATAGGCTCGATAGGCTGATACAAACTGATTTTCATCTCTTCAGCGAAGCTCACGCATCGCTGGATCCAGAGTGGGAAGCCGCGCCGTCGACGCAAGCTTTTCAGCGGGACGAGCCTTTGGAGTCGCTGGCCTCGCCGCCTTCAGCCGCCGTACCTGCTGCGCTTTCCGGCGTACTATATCCTTTATATCATGTATATTTACTCTGCTGAGAGTGTGAGATCGCTTACGTGACGCGACTTACACTTCTCCTCACTAAAAGAGCTGCGTCTTTTTAAAGACGCCACAGCCCGCCGTGGTGCCGCGCCGCAAGAAGCGCCGCGCCCAGCGCGCTCCCGAGCTATCCAGCCCGCCAAAGCTCGCCGGTTCGCCCGCCAGCTTCGCCGGCTTCGCTCGAGTCGCTCACTGACGAACAACGGCCGCCGTCTGCCGCCGCGTCCGTCTACGAGCTCGACGAACCCACCAAGGCGCGGCTAGCTTTCTTTACGTTACAAGAGAGCTACCCCGTGCGCATGCGTCACTGGCGAAAGGAGGAAGGAGTGTGTTATTAGTCCCGCCGCGGCCGGACCAAAACTCCACTTCTCAAACTTTTCTCAGCTCCTCTCAGTTCGAGCGGCTGGAAACGTCAATACTGCGGCAGTGTGTCTGTGATTTACACGCACGCCCGCAAACTAACGCCGACGACGCTCCTTTATCTGCCCGTGCTAACTTAAGCTTACGTTGTTTCCCCTGTGGCCCAGTGGCAAAACTTTAAGCTTTAGCGCCAGAGACCCGGGTTCGAACCCGGCTCTCGCAGCAGATAAACTTTATGCGGAAATGAGGAAAGAGTTGTTGTTTAGTCCCGCTGTGGCCGGACCAAGACTCCATTACTCAAACATTTCTCAGCTCCTCATAGTTCGAGCGGCTGAAAATGTCAATATTGCAGCAGCGAGCCTGTGATATACACGCACGCCTGTGTAGCGGTTGTTCCTCTGCGTTGTGTTAATTTTTAGATGTTGTGAATAAAAGAAATTTTCCACACAAAGCTGGTTGCACTGGATGATGAATTTATTAATGGTGCCTGTGTGACAAAACACATAACAGACAGGCACTCTTTAACTGCAGCTCTTTCGCCTCTCCTCAAGTGACATTGCAGGAAAGAGCACAGCAGACACACACTGTGTCACACAGATATGCAATATATGTAATAGCAATATTATAAATAATATTAATTATTATTATTATAATCATTCTTCTAATCAATTCACAATTGTTATTGTATATAAATAGTTCAAAACAGCATTACAGTGTCTCTTAGATCCCCATTAACATACCTGTGTGACAAAACACATAACAGACAGGCACTCTTTAACTGCAGCTCTTTCGCCTGTTAACCACAAAATACATGTTTTAAATACACCAGTTAGTTAACTACAGAACACAGTAATTGCAATGTGAACTAGAATATATCTTTAGTATGTGTACCAAACATACACATCTATCTATCTATATAATTTAATCGAGTCGTTAACCGCTTAGCCATTACATATCTCTCACTCGTGACGCACACACCGCGCCGCCATTTCACGCAAGGCACTATTCACTCATTAACAGCACACAAATAAACTTAATTTAACAGATTAATGACTCGAACTAATAGTCAAATATCACATCTCAAATAGGGCTGGGTATCGTAACAAAATTTTCGATACCGATACCGATACCGATACCTTGACTTCGATACCGGTTCCTGAACGATACCTTTTTCGGTACCAATTTTAGGAAATCCGTTTTAACAATATTACATTACCTTTCTTGTTTTTTTCAGTTTGTTGACTTTTTTACACTCATATTTTGAGTCTGTAAAAAAAAACAAATGCTAAAGTTTTCTATGTTTCCTAATCATTTAACAACATGTAGGCTTATTCTTTACTTCAATGAGCTCATTGTTTCTGCCTTAATGCCTTGTTTAACAATGAAACAATTAAAATTTATTGAAATGCATTACACAGTCACTCACCTCTAACAGATCACAAATTGTAATTTAGACACATGCATTTTCTGTAAAGCTGCTTTGAAACTATACGTTTTGTGAAAAATGATATACAAATAAATGTGAATTGAATTTAATTAAATATACCGTAAAACTTCAAATAATAGCCGAGTCCCAAATAGACGCCTGTCTCTTTTACACGCCTGTTGTGGCGACAGGTTTGAGTAAATAGAGGCCGGGTCTGTTTTTTAGTTTCGGGTTGTATTTAATCCTCTAAAACCCGTCGCATCGTCCGCTTTTTGGCGGCCGGGTTGGTGAATGATGTAGAATAGAATAACTGCTGCTCTTGACAGGGCGCAAACGAGCAGAGAGAGAGCGCGCGCGAGAGAGAGAGAGCGCGCCCTCTCACGTCTTCAAACAACACGAGCGCTGTCTTGATCTCTCTCCCTCGCGCATATTAATCAAAATCTATTGACACGATAGTAAAAGGTCGGAAGACCGCAGTTTCACGTGGAGCATTTGGAGATTTTTAGAGATTAGAGACTCTAGGAATAACATCTCAATGAACAACATCTCAACACTAAATTATAAAGGCCTGTGTCATATAGACGCCTGTCTCAAATACAAGCCGGTGCAGTTCGGCGATTTGGGAAAATAAAAGCCCGGGCTATTATTTGAAGTTTTACGGTAGGCTACTGGGGTGCGAAGTATACCTCGCGCTAAAAAACAACAACAACAACAACAACAAAAAAAACAACAACGCATAAAGCTTGCCGCAAGCAGTGGCGAAAGTAGCCTAATGATTATGGATGTGTCGGGAAAAAACAGCAAGGATATATTTAAAATATATGTTAAGATGAATATGGCGATGTTGACTCGATCGTCATTCCTGCAGTAGTTAGTGAACACGGACGCGCGCCTATGGATTATAATCAAACTCTTTATTTCTAATGGTTTCGTTTTAAAGTAGACATATTTTAACCTATATTTAAGTCTATATGCCTATTTCTCGTGTCTGTGAGTCAAGTATCCTATACGCTTAGTTTCGGTTCGTTTGTGACGCGCTCCAGTTCTTGCAGTCGAAGATGGAAAAACGCTCTCAAGTGTTGCCAGTCTTGGCAGCAATTATCTTGTCGAAAATATTGGATCGCGTGCTTCTGGCATCGAGAGTGGTACATAGGTAGGTACACTGTTGATCTTTTCCACATATTTTCTATCTATCTGGGTTGGGACACACACACACACAACAGCCTCACGTGCGACGAGCCACGTCTGGGCAACCGCGTAAACTAACGCTAGTGTTTTTCCGCCACAGCCAATCATGCTGCATGCTTATTCATTGTTTCACTGACGTTGACTAGATTAACCCCTTAGGTATCGAAATGTGGTACCGAAAATCAAGACATGTTTCGATACTCGGTAGTATCGAGACAATTCGGTCGGTACCTAAAAAGTATCGAACTCGATACCCAGCCCTAATCTCAAATGAATACTCTTTCACAATTGATTATTTAAACCTGACATGAACATTTGTAACTCAATTTAACATCAAGTGCACGGAGCTCATGAAATCGTACCTCTCCTCAAGTGACATTGCAGGAAAGAGAACGAATCTCCGATTGCACTGCTATTTGAACCTCCCTCCGACGTATGACGTCAGCCGACGTGCATACTGTGATGATTACCCTTAGTAAGAGCACACAAAACGGCTTTCAAAATAAAATGCCCCGAAACAAATAATAAAAACCAATTAATACAAAATGATTTCTAATCTGGTGTAACAACATATCCCTGCTACACCTGCAAACAAACACCGACACACAAAAACTGTGATCGCGTGCGTCACCAGCGAAATGAGAAGGGAGTTTCTAAGTCCCACTGAGGTCGGACCAAACCCCTCTTTGTCTCATACATTTCTCAGTTCCTCTTGGTTCGAGCGACTGGAAATGTCAATATTGCAGTAATGAGCCTGTGATTTAACACGCACACCTGCAACAGACGCTGTCACACAAAACTGTGATGACGCTCTTTTATATGCCCGCGCTAACTTAAGCTCTCGTGTTCCCCCCTGTGGCTCAGTGGCATAACTCGAAGCTTCCACGCGGGAGACCCGTGTTCGATCCCGGCTCTCGCAGCAGAATAAATTTATGCACGCCCCGTGCGCATGCGTCACCGGCGAAATGAGAAATTAGTTTTTCAGTCCCACTGAGGTCGGACCAACTCCCTTTTCTCATACATTTCTCAGTTCCTCTAGTTCGAGCGACTGGAAATGTCAATATTGCAGCAATGAGCTTATGTAACATGCACGGCTGTAATCAAATGCCCATACACAATTGTGATGACGCTATGATCTGCTCCAGTGTATTTTGCAGTAAACAAGCCGGTACCACGGCCCGCTTGCCTGCACAAAAACGCTGCGTTTATGGCGACCCAGATAAATCGCATCACGGCTCACACGCATAAAATTGACACAGATCGATTGTGAAGTAAGTGTAGTGAATGTGCCCACAAACACTACACATTACACGCCCCACAGCTTCTGTAAAAACGAAGCCTGCAGTCGCTCGTTCAGTCCCAAGCATTGTGACTGTTCCAGTGTATTTCGCAGTGAGCCAGCCGGTGTCTCAGCCCGCTTGCCTGCGCACAAAAGACGTTTTTACAGCTACCCAGATAAATCCATTAAAAAGTGCATTTTCTGGTGTTCCGGCCACGGCCGATGGTGTTATGAGTGTTGTAAGAATGCCCACTCCCCCAGTGCCCATTCCCACACCCAAACACAGCCTGCCACGGTGCAGAGCTAGCACAAATAAAATCGACCCCGATCGATTGTGCACACTATGTAAGTGAACGCGCCCATACCACAATGCCCGCTTACACTACACGCCGCGTGTCCCTTGGTTTCTGTAAAAAAACGAAACCAACACACACTCAGTCGGCTCTAACCTACAGTGTTTTGAATGTAGTAAACGTGCCCGCAATCCCGCACCCACGTTTTCTCACATACACAACGAATCCTACGGGATTCGCCCCGCTCACTTTCTCTGCACTATCTGCCATAGAGAAACTGAGCGCGGCCAGGTTGCCCGCTGTGATCAGCGCGCCCCCCGCCTCGTACGCTGTAAACACAGTGTTTTGTTCCTAGTATGCCAGGGCTCTCGAGCTGCCAGTTTGCCACAGCCAGAGCCCGGATTTCATTCTACCTCTAGCTATTCACGCAGACGCGTGGTCAAAGCTTCCCGGGGTATCAGAATGGGTGCTGAACACTATAAAGAGAGGCTATTCGCTGCAATTCGCTCGACGCCCTCGCCGTTACACGGCGCGCGTCGAAACTACGGTGAGAAATGAAGTATCTCATCTACTTCGAGCCGAAATAGCGAAGTTACTGAGCAAAAGGGCTATAGAACCTTTATCTCAGAGCGAAGGGGGTCTATACAGCAGATATTTTCTGGTACCAAAAAAAAAAAAAAAAAAAGATGGGGGCATCAGACCCATTTTAGATCTGCGACAACTGAACAGAGCGCTCGTCAAACGCCAGTTCAGAATGCTTACGACCAGGAAAATCCTTTCATAGATCTGAAAGACGCCTATTTTCAAATACAAATAGCGTCCCATCACAAGCGATTCTTGAGATTCGCCTTCGGGGGCCAGGCATATCAATACACAGTCCTACCGTTCGGCCTGTCTCTAGCACCTCGCACATTCACGAAGTGCATGGACGCGGCGCTCGCACCCCTGAGGCTTCAGGGCATGCGAGTCCTGAACTACTTGGACGATTGGCTAATTCTAGCTCGATCACAGTCAGAGCTTATAGAACACAGGACCACATTACTCGAGCACCTCGAGAAGCTGGGCCTCACAGTCAATTGGGCGAAAAGCTCACTGTCTCCCAGCCAGAAAATTTCCTTTCTGGGAACAGTGTTGGACTCGCTATCCATGACAGCACGCCTGTCACCGGAGCGCGGACTAAACATTCAGCACGTCGCGAAATCCTTCCGCCACGGCTCGATAGTTCCGCTCAAAAGGTTTCAGAAAATGCTGGGTCTAATGGCCTCAGCAGCCTCTGTACTCCAGTTGGGCCTGCTTCGCATGCGCCCACTGCAGATGTGGCTGAAAGCGCGGGTTCCACCCAGGACATGGACAGCGGGTCTGTTTCGTCTCAGGGTCGACCTACAGTGCGTTTCAGCTCTGGAACCTTGGAAAAGAACCGACTGGTATCAGTCAGGTGTGAGTCTGGGGACCGCTTCGAGTGTGAGGGTGGTGTCCACGGACGCCTCCACCTCGGGGTGGGGAGCACTGCTCGAGGGCAGACCGCTAGCTGGCCTGTGGTCAGAACGGGAGAAGCTCCTTCACATAAACTGCTTGGAAATGATAGCAGTCGACAAAGCGCTACGGCGCTTCTGTCCCCAGTTAAAAGGCCACCACGTCTTGGTCCGGTCGGACAACATGTCAGTGGTGGCATACATAAATCGCTAGGGCGGCATCAGGTCCTGAAACCTTCACAGGCTGACGGAACGCCTCCTGGTCTGGGCTCAGCGCAACCTGCTCTCACTAGAGCAGCGAATGTGCCTGGCCACCTGAATGTGGGGCCAGACAGACTGTCCAGAAACAATGTCCCAGCAGGGGAATGGTCGCTGCACCCGCGATCCAGCTGCTGTGGGAAACATTAACCAGATGTGGTTCCCTGCCCTGATGCAGCTGACCAGCACTGCCCCATGGCCTGTACCTCTGAGGAGAGACCCTCTCTCTCAAGCGAGGGGCTCGATCTGGCATCCTCACCCGGAACTGTGGTCCCTGCACGCATGGGCCATCAACGGGTACCCGCTAGCCTCCCAGAGGGAGTGTTAAACACGATCGCGCAGGCTAGAGCTCCGTCTACTAGACGTCTCTACTCCTCGAAATGGTCTGTGTTTTCTGCGTGGTGTCAAGCCAAGAGCTTTTCACCCGTGGACTGCGGGGTTTCGGAAGTGCTTTCCTTCCTTCAAGAGCTATTGGATAAGGGCAGGACCCGATCCACGCTCAAAGTTTACGTGGCGGCCATAGCAACGTTTGCAAAACCGGTGTCTGGCCAGTCACTGGGGAAGAACGACTTAGTTGTACGTTTCCTTAGAGGAGCCCGGAGGCTGAACCCTCCCAGGCCCCCTTCAGTCCCGACGTGGGACCTTTCCACGGTCCTGGAGGCCATGAAAGGCGCCCCGTTCGAGCCAATCCAATTGTCGGACATGAAACACCTGTCTTTCAAAACAGTGTTTCTCACGGCTCTCGCTTCAGTGAAGCGCATAGGGGACTTACAAGCGCTCTCAGTAAGCGCGTCATGCATGGAGTTTGGGCCTAATGACTCGAAGGTCATTCTCAAACCTAAGCACGGATACGTGCCGAAATCCCTCAGCACACCGTTTAGGGCCCAGGTAATTTCCCTGTCTGCCCTTCCGGTTCTCAATGAGGAGAAGGACGCGAGCCTCCTTTGCCCTGTCAGGGCACTAAGAGCTTACATGTCCCGCTCGTCTGTTTTCAGACAGACCGAACAGCTTTTTGTTTTGTTTGGCGGGCGTTCCAAGGGACTCGCCGCCTCAAAACAGAGCCTATCCAGGTGGATAGTGGACGCCATTGCGCTGGCTTACACTTCAAAGGGCCTGCAGTGCCCCTTGGGTGTCAGAGCGCACTCCACGAGAGGCGTGGCCTCTTCGTGGGCTTGGTCCAGCGGGGTTACCCTGCAAGATATCTGTACGGCCGCGGGCTGGGCCTCGCCGTCTACATTTATAAAATACTATAACCTGGAGGTGCCCGCCTTACAAGCTAAGCTTCTGGCGATCTAAAATTCAGTGCTATCTGCCCCCCTGTGCGGCCCAGATGCTGAATCTGACCTGCGTACTGTTCATTAGACAATACAGCAGCCCCACGAGTGTTAACACAGCATGACCACCCAGATCAGGCCGAAAGCTTTCGCCCTGGCTGCGCGTTTTGGTTAAACATATAATAAAGCCCCTCTGGGTGCTAATTCATAAGGAATGATGCTTCCAGCCTCTCTTCCCCGCTCTATATGAGTTTATGGTGATTGTGCACTATATGCGCCCCGGGCTTCGGCCCCGGGACTTTGGTGTTGGATCCCTGTTTGCACGGCGTGTTGCATGGTGTTCCCCATAGCGTAAGATATTACGCAGTACGAGAGATACTCTCGTAAGAGAACGTACTCGGTTACTAACGTAACCTCGGTTCTCTCTAGAGAGGGAACGAGTACTGCGTATCTTGCCGTGCTTAAAATACGCTCTGGTTCGCTTCGGCGATGAAAACCAGTTTGTATCAGCCTATCGAGCCTATTTTTAAGGCAAGGCCACGCCCTTTCTGGCGGGACGTGACGATATGGGCGCGAAGTGCCCCCATTGGTCATTACGTCACACATAGCCTCTCGATAGGCTGCTGCATTTGCCGCAAGAGCAGCCAATAGGCGCGCAAGCTGTCTCGCCTAGGTCTGCTTGCTGCTGCAAAGCGTTTTACATTAATAGAAAATTAAGGATAATTTTTGGCTTCAGTATCTCGTGGAAAAGAGGTTTTCCCCATAGCGTAAGATATTACGCAGTACTCGTTCCCTCTCTAGAGAGAACCGAGGTTACGTTAGTAACCGAGTACGTTTAAATACAGAGGACCGGGTGAGTGAAACAAGACACAGCTGGGCAATTAACTAAGAACACAGGTGGAAAACATGAACACCAACGAGGAGCGGGAAAACTAGACAGGACTAAACCAAATACACAATAATGGGGGGAACACAAGACAGACAGGAACAAGACATGAACCCACACCGTGACATAGCCCTCCCCCTATGGGCGGCTCCTGAAGCCCATATCAATAACAAAGTTCAGGAGGGTGGTGAAGCGGAGGCGGTCTTGGGGGAGGGACGGAGGGCCAGGCCCGTGCAGGGGAACGGGACCAGGAGATAGCCAAGGCGGGCCTGGGCCGCAGAGTGTGAGCGGACCAGACTGGACCGGTGACCAGGGCGGAGCAGGATGAGGCGAAGGCCAGGGCGGAGCGGGCAGTGCAGCTGACCAGGGCGGAGCAGACAGTCCAACGGGCGGCCGGGGCAGAGCAGACAGTCCATCAGGCGGCCACGGCGGAGACGACCAGGGTGGCACCGGCTGTGCAGGCGACCAGGACAGAGCAGACACTTCGGGCAGCCACGGCGGTGAAGACCCCTCGGGCGGCCACGGCGGTGAAGACCCCTCGGGCGGCCACGGCGGTGAAGACCCCTCGGGCGGCCACGGCGGTGAAGACCCCTCGGGCGGCCACGGCGGTGAAGACCCCTCGGGCGGCCACGGCGGTGAAGACCCCTCGGGCGGCCACGGCGGTGAAGACCCCTCGGGCGGCCACGGCGGATCCGGCAGTGCAGGGAGCCAGGGCGGATCCGGCAGTGCCTTCATGGTCCCATCAATGGACCTACTGCCCCCCCCCAAAATTTTCTTGGGGGCAGCTATAGGGTTAAGGGCAGGAACAGACACCGGCTCAGGAACAGCAGACACTGGCTCCGGCTCAGGAACAGCAGACACTGGCTCCGGCTCAGGAACAGCAGACACTGTGACGACGACCATCCTGTCCGTAGACACAGGCTCGGAGGCGGCCATCTTGTCCGTAGACACAGGCTCAGAAAGAGGAAGAGGCTCAGGCTCAGGCTCAGGCTCCACAGGACGAGACTCTGGACGGGCGGACGTGACGTGACGCTCAGTCTCTGGATCGGCAGAAGTGACGTGAAGCTCAGTCTCTGGAACGGCAGAAGTGACGTGAAGCTCAGTCTCTGGATCGGCAGAAGTGACGTGAAGCTCAGTCTCTGGATCGGCAGAAGTGACGTGAAGCTCAGTCTCTGGATCGGCAGAAGTGACGTGAAGCTCAGTCTCTGGATCGGCAGACGTGACGTGGGCAGTCTCTGGCTCGGCATGAAGCTCTGGCTGGACGTGACTGACGTGAGGCTCTGGCTGGACGTGACTGACGTGAGGCTCTGGCTGGACGTGACTGACGTGAAGCTCTGGCTGGACGTGGCTGACGTGAAGCTCTGGCTGGACGTGGCTGACGTGAAGCTCTGGCTGGACGTGGCTGACGTGAAGCTCTGGCTGGACGTGGCTGACGTGAAGCTCTGGCTGGACGTGGCTGACGTGAAGCTCTGGCTGGACGTGGCTGACGTGAAGCTCTGGCTGGACGTGGCTGACGTGA
>JAULUF010000057.1:3682500-3687500 GCA_031834385.1 Semotilus atromaculatus
GATTATAGATATATAGATATATATTATCTATAACACTAGATTGTAATTAGTTTATTATTTTCAGATGCCTTTTTAAAAGGACTACAATTTATTCAAAAATGTATTAGGCCTGTATAAAATTCAGCCCGCCAAAGTGGCTAGTAGGAGTGACTGCGTTACACGCCACTGCTGAAATCCACCCGCATTTGGCAGGTTAATGCCCTGTTCCAGATGTGGTCCAGATCTGGGCCGACACTATGTTGCTGTCTGGGTGGGGTCTTCATTTATTTGTAATTTGTAGCTGCTGCTTGGTATATTGACTAATTTACTTTTATTTAGAGTAGTTGTATGGTAGTTGCTAAATCAGCGAAAGCAGTTCAAACTATTATCACGTAAATAACGTCTCTATGCTGATTGGCTGATCAGTGTTGCAAACTATTTTCAATGGAGAGTAGCTAAAGCCTGCTCAAAAAGTTGTTAAATGTCTTTAGATGACGCAGTGCAGCAACTGTTTTCTCTGCTCATCCGTGCTCATATACTGTATTTTAATATTATAGCCGAATCTACAATAAAGCTGTTCCCATTTGCATATTTTGTCAGACAACGGAATAAGTATGATATAGTGACTGACTACATGTTACCCAGCAGTTCAAAATGTTGCTAGATTTTACGTTTTCAAGACAGTGTCAGACTTTTACATTTTTTTTAAAAAGTGACTATCCCAGACAGCAACATAGTGTCGGCCCAGATCCGGGCCGACACTATGTTGCTGTCTGGGATAGTCACTTTTTAATTTTTTTTTTTAATTCTCTAAAGGGGTCTGAAAAGTTGCTAAGTTGGTGGTTTATATACCTGTCACAAACTGCTCAGAGACACAGAGGTTGAGGATCCAAATGCAGCTGTTTACTGGGGCAATCCAGAATCATAATCCAAAAGACAGGCACATTTTCAAAACCATAAGATAAAAAATCCAGATAACAACAGGGTAGAAAACATAGGGAAAATCTAGAAAACCAGACAGAAGATCAAAAACCATGACAAGGAAAACCAGAGCAAGCACTCAGAAATGCAGTGTGACCCTAACAAGACATTGCAATGAGTGAGAGAAAACTTTGATAAAACTTGTTTAATCACAACATAAGTCCAAGCAATGGGTAATAGGAATTGAAGTGCCCTCAGGTGGATATTATGGACACTCCAGCCAGTGGATGAGACATAGCCACACCTTAATGAGAGTATTCCAGATGCTCCTCAAACAGTGACAGAAATCCAAGAGGGAGGTGGAGCGGGTGGGCTCGAGGGCGGGACAGAGGGCCAGGTAGATGAGACTGGTGACTACCAAGATGGAGCAGATGACCACCACATCAGAGTAGATGGGACTGCAGATTCCAACAGCAGTGCAGGACAACAGCACAGCAGAGTAGACGACCACCACGGCGGAGCATGTGGAGGTGGCGACCACTACAGCAGAGCTGGTGGGCTGAAGACCACCAAGGTGAAGCTGAGGACCACCACAGTGGAGCAGGCGGCACTAGTGACCACCACAGCAGAGCAGGTGTAACTGGAGCAAAGAGCACCTCTGTGCTCCATGGTTGAGGTTAGGGTTGGCCTCTAAGGGCGTGTCAAAGCAGGTGGGAGTTCAGTAATGGCCTCTGAGGTTTTATCAGGGCAGAAAGAGAGATCAGGGATAACCTCCAAAGTTGTATCAGGGCAGACAGAGAGATCAGGGATAACCTCCATGGTTGTATCAGGGCATACAGAGAGATCAGGGATAACCTCCATGGTTGTATCAGGGCATACAGGAAGATCAGGGATAACCTCCATGGTTGTATCAGGGCATACAGGAAGATCAGGGATAACCTCCATGGTTGTATCAGGGCATACAGAGAGATCAGGGAAAACCAGACAGAAGGATAACCTGGCATAACCTGGCATCTCTCTGTAAGGCATACCGAGAGATCAGGGATAACCTCCATGGTTGTATCAGGGCATACAGAGAGATCAGGGATAACCTCCATGGTTGTATCAGGGCATCCAGAGAGATCAGGGATAACCTCCATGGTTGTATCAAGGCATACAGAGAGATCAGGGATAACCTCCATGGTTGTATCAGGGCATACAGAGAGATCAGGGATAACCTCCATGGTTGTATCAGGGCATACAGAGAGATCAGGGATAACCTCCATGGTTGTATCAGGGCATACAGGAAGATCAGGGATAACCTCCATGGTTGTATCAGGGCATACAGGAAGATCAGGTATAACCTCCATGGTTGTATCAGGGCAGACAGAGAGATCAGGGATAACCTCCATGGTTGTATCAGGCCATACCAAGAGATCAGGGATAACCTCCATGGTTGTATCAGGGCATACAGAGAGATCAGGGATAACCTCCATGGTTGTATCAGGGCATCCAGAGAGATCAGGGATAATCTCCATGGTTGTATCAGGGCATACCAAGAGATCAGGGATAACCTCCATGGTTGTATCAGGGCATACCAAGAGATCAGGGATAACCTCCATGGTTGTATCAGGGCATCTAGAGAGATCAGGGATAAACTCTGTGGTTGTATCAAGGCATACAGAGAGATCAGGGATAACCTCCATGGTTGTATCAGGGCATCCAGAGAGATCAGGGATAAACTCTGTGGTTGTATCAAGGCATACAGAGAGATCAGGGATAACCTCCATGGTTGTATCAGGGCATACAGAGAGATCAGGGATAACCTCCATGGTTGTATCAGGGCATCCAGAGAGATCAGGGATAAACTCTGTGGTTGTATCAAGGCATACAGAGAGATCAGGGATAACCTCCATGGTTGTATCAGGGCATACAGAGAGATCAGGGATAACCTCCATGGTTGTATCAGGACATACAGAGAGATCAGGGATAACCTCCATGGTTGTATCAGGGCATACAGAGAGATCAGGGATAACCTCCATGGTTGTATCAAGGCATACAGAGAGATCAGGGATAACCTCCATGGTTGTATCAGGGCATACAGGAAGATCAGGGATAACCTCCATGGTTGTATCAAGGCATACAGAGAGATCAGGGATAACCTCCATGGTTGTATCAGGGCAGACAGAGAGATCAGGGATAACCTCTGTGGTTGTATGAAGGCATACAGAGAGATCAGGGATAACCTCCATGGTTGTATCATGGCAGACAGAGAGATCAGGGATAACCTCCATGGTTGTATCAGGGCAGACAGAGAGATCAGGGATAACCTCCATGGTTGTATCAGGGCATCCAGAGAGATCAGGGATAACCTCTGTGGTTGTATCAAGGCATACAGAGAGATCAGGGATAACCTCCATGGTAGTATCAGGGCATACAGAGAGATCAGGGATAACCTCTGTGGTTGTATCAAGGCATACAGAGAGATCAGGGATAACCTCCATGGTTGTATCAGGGCATACAGAGAGATCAGGGATAACCTCCATGGTTGTATCATGGCAGACAGAGAGATCAGGGATAACCTCCATGGTTGTATCAGGGCATACAGAGAGATCAGGGATAACCTCTGTGGTTGTATCAAGGCATACAGAAAGATCAGGGATAACCTCCATGGTTGTATCAGGGCATACAGAGAGATCAGGGATAACCTCTGTGGTTGTATCAAGGCATACAGAGAGATCAGGGATAACCTCCATGGTTGTATCAGGGCATACAGAGAGATCAGGGATAACCTCTGTGGTTGTATCAAGGCATACAGAGAGATCAGGGATAACCTCCATGGTTGTATCAGGGCATACAGAGAGATCAGGGATAACCTCCATGGTTGTATCAAGGCATACAGAGAGATCAGAGATAACCTCCAAGGCACACAGAGAGATCTCTGGCCTGGCATCCATGACGGCTGAAGACTCTGGCCTGGCATCCATGATGGTTGAGAACTCTGGCCTGGTGTCCAAGACGGTTGAGGACTGTGGCCTGGCATCACAGATCGGCGCAGATTGTAACAGCTTGTTAAATCCATAGCAGACATAATCAATGAGAGCAAAGTCTGGGAAGTCAGTGAAATTAGCAATGTCCAGAAAGTCCAGGATGTGGTCCTTGAGTGAGCGAGTTCCTTGGCAAAGGCGGACTAGAGTGACTGCTGGATCCATTTGTGGCAAAGTCTTCTGTCACAAACTGCTCAGAGACACACAGGTTCAGGATCCAAATGCAGCTGTTTATTGGGGCAATCCAGAATCGTAATCCAAAAGACAGGCATTGATCAAAACCATAAGGTAGAGATGTTTCAGAAGAATTGATAGAGAAAGACAACATTGCCCATGATGCAGTACAGAAAATTCCAAACAAGTCGAAACAAGCAAAACATGTCAAAAGAGCTCTTTAGCTCCGCCCACTCCCATGAAGCACTGCAAATGACGTAATCAAGTCTCTCTACGCTCTCAAAAGTTCACAGTCTTGTATCTTTGTATTTTTTTCAGATTTTCTAATACTTGTTTGGTTCAAATCAAAGTTTGTAATATTGTGATTCTCCTCCTTGCTTTTTTAATCCCAATGGGAGAAATTAATGGAAAAAAATACTTCGGGCACTAATCTATACTCGACAGTGATTGGCTATTTCTCTTATTATTTTTACCAATTGAGAGAAAAAGATCTGGCTATTGATTTTGGCTCCTGTCCTCTTCTCTATTCACTCAGACTCGCCGTATAGAATAGTTTTCCGAACGGTTGTAATTACATCAGCATATCTGACACGATCACAGTAAAGAGTAGACACTGTAATTTCACTATTGTAACACTATAAAATGTTAAAGAAGAAATACACATTCTGAGACATGAAATTAATAACTAGGAATTAAAAAGTAAATCATTCTTCGCCCATTTTCCAAATAAGTGTTGGGTACGCTGTGATGATCCGTCACTGATTTTATACCAGATTAGCTTGAATGCATTTGGGTCTTGAAGAAAAGATAATTTTGGTACGCTGATGTCATACAGGAAGTGCTCACTCACCTCCAGCTGTCGGATATTGGTCTCTCTCTCTTTAATAAGCTCCAGGTCCT
>JAULUF010000057.1:3692500-3705000 GCA_031834385.1 Semotilus atromaculatus
AGCAAATACACACTTTCTACCCTCATTCTCTCTGCTTTCAGAGGCAGAAGTCTCCAAACTACTCCTTTCCAATCGCCCTACTACCTGTCCGCTTGATCCTATTCCTACTAACATACTCCAAGCCATTTCTTCCTCAGTTATACCCGCACTCACGCACATCATAAACACCTCTCTTCACACTGGTACCTTTCCCACAGCATTTAAGCAGGCTCGGGTAACCCCACTGCTTAAGAAACCTACTCTTAATCCAGCACATCTGGATAATTATAGACTGGTATCCCTTCTTCTATTCGTCGCAAAGACACTTGAACAAGTTGTTTTCAACCAGATCTCTTCCTTTCTCACACAGAACAACCTCCTGGACAACAATCAGTCTGGTTTCAAAAGTGGACACTCAACTGAGACTGCGCTGCTCTCAGTAATCGAAGCTCTGAAACTGGCAAGAGCAGCTTCCAAATCCTCAGTTCTCATCCTGCTAGATCTGTCTGCCGCCTTTGACACAGTTAACCACCAGATCCTCCTGTCAATCATAAAGACGAAGGGAATCTCGGGAACCGCACTCCAATGGTTCAAGTCTTACCTCTCAGGTAGGTCCTTCAGGGTGTCGTGGAGGAGTGAGGTGTCGAAGTCACAACATCTACCTACTGGAGTGCCTCAGTGCTTGGACCACTTCTCTTCTCCATCTACATGACATCACTAGGAACTGTGATTCAGAAACATGGCTTTTCCTATCACTGCTACGCTGATGACACACAAATCTACCTCTCATTTCAGCCTGATGATCCGACGGTAACTGCTCGCATCTCAGCATGCCTGACAGACATCTCTGGCTGGATGAAAGACCACCACCTTCAACTTAACCTTGCGAAGACAGAGCTACTTGTGATCCCGGCCAATCCAATACTTTGTCACAACTTCACTATTCAGCTAGGCCCGTCATCCTTAACTCCATCACGGTCAGCCAGGAACCTTGGAGTTGTTATTGATGATCAATTGAACTTCACAGACCACATCACTAGAACTGCCCGGTCCTGCAGATTTGCTTTGTATAACATTAGGAAGATCAGGCGCTTCCTATCAGAGCATGCTACACAACTCCTTGTTCAAGCGCTTGTTCTATCCAGACTGGACTATTGCAATGCTCTCCTGGCTGGTCTTCCAGCTTGCACGATCAAACCTCTGCAGCTAATCCAAAATGCTGCAGCTAGAGTGGTCTTTAACGAGCCGAAGAGAGCACACGTCACTCCTCTCCTCACAAAATTGCACTGGCTGCCAGTTGCAGCTCGCATCAAATTCAAGTCACTGACGCTTGCTTACAGAACAACCACTGGCTCTGCTCCCTTTTACCTAAACTCATTATTTCAGACTTATGTCCCATCCAGAAATTTGCGCTCTGCAAGCGAACGTCGTCTTGTGGTGCCACGTCAAAGAGGCACAAGATCTCTTTCTCAGACCTTTACCATGACTGTTCCTTGCTGGTGGAATGACCTACCCAACTCAACCAGAGCTGCTGAGTCCGTAGTCATTTTTAAGAAACGGTTGAAGACGCATCTCTTTCGGCAGCACCTGTTCCAGTAATACTAACACTTTCTCTTCCTTTCTATTAAAAAATAAATAAATAATGTACGGGTTCTACGTTGGATTAAACTGTGAAAGGTTATAGCACTTACATTTTGTTGTCCTGCTGTTAGTTTAACTGCTTCTATGGTTCTCATTTGTAAGTCGCTTTGGATAAAAGCGTCTGCTAAATGAATAAATGTAAATGTAAATGTAAACCCCTTCAGGTGTGTGTGTGTGTGTGTGTGTGTGTTATCTCAGAATAAACCCCTTCAGGTGTGTGTGTGTGTGTGTGTGTTATCTCAGAATAAACCCCTTCAGGTGTGTGTGTGTGTGTGTGTGTGTTATCTCAGAATAAACCCCTTCAGGTGTGTGTGTGTGTGTGTGTGTGTGTTATCTCAGAATAAACCCCTTCAGGTGTGTGTGTGTGTGTGTGTGTGTGTGTGTGTTATCTCAAAATAAACCCCTTCAGGTGTGTGTCTGTGTTATCTCAGAATAAACCCCTTCAGGTGTGTGTGTGTGTGTGTGTGTGTGTGTTATCTCAGAATAAACCCCTTCAGGTGTGTGTGTGTGTGTGTGTGTGTACTCAGAATAAACCCCCTTCAGGTGTGTGTGTGGGTGTGTGTGTGTGTGTTATCTCAGAATAAACCCCTTCAGGTGTGTGTGTGTGTGTGTGTGTGTGTTATCTCAGAATAAACCCCTTCAGGTGTGTGTGTGTGTGTGTGTTATCTCAGAATAAACCCCTTCAGGTGTGTGTGTGTGTGTTATCTCAGAATAACCCCCCTTCAGGTGTGTGTGTGTGTGTGTTATCTCAGAATAAACCCCCTTCAGGTGTGTGTGTGTGTGTGTGTGTGTGTTATCTCAGAATAAACCCCTTCAGGTGTGCGTGTGTGTGTTATCTCAGAATAAACCCCTTCAGGTGTGTGTGTGTGTGTGTGTGTGTGTGTGTGTGTATCTCAGAATAAACCCCTTCAGGTGTGTGTGTGTGTTATCTCAGAATAAACACCTTCAGGTGTGTGTGTGTGTGTGCGTGTGTGTTATCTCAGAATAAACCCCCTTCAGGTGTGTGTGTGTGTGTTATCTCAGAATAAACCCCTTCAGGTGTGTGTGTGTGTGTGTGTGTGTTATCTTAGAATAAACCCCCTTCAGGTGTGTGTGTGTGTGTGTGTGTGTGTGTGTGTGTGTTATCTCAGAATAAACCCCTTCAGGTGTGTGTGTGTGTGTTATCTCAGAATAAACCCCTTCAGGTGTGTGTGTGTGTGTGTGTGTGTGTTATCTCAGAATAAACCCCCTTCAGGTGTGTGTGTGTGTGTTATCTCAGAATAAACCCCTTCAGGTGTGTGTGTGTGTGTGTGTGTGTGTACTCAGAATAAACCCCCTTCAGGCTGATGAAGAGTTCTGACCCTGACGGGGGTTATTCTCAGGGATCAACCGTCTGTATGTACATTATCCCGTCTATACTGATATAGAAGAGCGAGAGCCGTCTCCTCACCTGTTCTGAAGGGGACCGGGGCTGTGGCTGAGAGCCCAGCTCTTTCAGATGTCTGTTGGTCTCCTTTGCTAACTGGTTTGTGTAGTGCTGCATTTGCTGGCTGTGTGCAACAACACAGAGATTTAAACCACCAGTGATTGTCATTATTTATTATTACACTCTCTTCCCAGCAAGCAATTCTGTGTTTAAAAGACGTCTAATAGCGTCCAAACACAGCCCAGACGTCTAGGCTAAACAAGGCACAATTTGGGCTGTCAGTGGAAATTGAATAGACATCTACTCTAAACCATATCCAAAGAATAGACTAGCCATCAATTAGATCACAAAGAAATCATGAGGGAAGAAATGAAGGTGAAATACCTTGTAATCACTTTGCTTACATAACTACTTGCAAGTTATTTTGGCAAAAACGACATGTAACCAAATTCAAAGTTATTTTGGCTAGAAGTGTTACTCACAGCCGGACTATATCGGGTCTAGAAAAATGTAGTTATCAGTCAGTCTTCATAGTGAAGTTATTGTTGTTTTTATCAAGCAGCTAGTCAAACGTGTTTAAGCATCAGCTTGCTAGGACTGACTGATATGACCATATATATATCATGGAATTGATTCAACTTTTTACATATCGTTTATATATCGCTGTATGCAAATATATCCATGAAGCTTTTAGTGGACAGAAGTTATTGACACATTAGAGCAAGAGTGGGGAGTGCTTGATGTTAAAAGCAGTTATTAAACGTGCAATATACCGCAAAGGAGAACTCATATTTAGTATTCGAACACTGACAAGGAGCTAAAAGGTCAAATACACACACAGTTGTTTGTTTGTTTTAAATCAGAGTATTCATGTAAACACAGTCAGTTTATGTCTTGAGTGAAGGTAAACAGATGTGATTCAGTATATTGGGTCTGTGCATAAGCTCTTAAAGTGACAGCAGGTTTATTTAAATAAAATAAAAAATAAAATATTCATTTATTTATGCTCCTCTCTGGATATACTCTGGATATACTCTACATTCAATCATGTAGTGAATGATTTTTAACAGTTCACATTAAATGTTTTTTTTTGTTGTTGATAAAGTTAACACTTCTGAAGAAGAATTTGAACAAGTAAAGCTATTAGTATTAGCAATTTCACTTTGGGTAAAGTATTTATTTCAGTATACTGAGTGCCTTAGCTCCGAGTGTGGGATAAATTCCCTACATACTATACAGTATATAATATATTTAATATAACAATATAATATGAGTGAGAGCAGCCTAGTCGTGAACTGGACTCACAGCCTGTCCTGAAGGTCCGGTGTGTCCGGTCTGGTACCCAGTTGGAACAGCATGCTCTTGATTTGGCCAGCTATGCACAGAAAACACACATAATGAGACATTATAACACTGAATTATGGGAAAAGACTGCAGAAATATGCTATTACAATTGAGTTTTATTAGAACATTTACGACAGACATCTTCTCTGTAAGTGAAATACTCACTGTTTTGTGTGATTTTCTGGATGTTTGAGCTGCATGTTTGAGTGAGATTGTTGAAATCTCTCGGCTGTGAGTGACAGCTGTCAATCATTCCGTAAGACATGATGACTGAAAACAACACAGCTGTTTGCATTAGATGAGATCCAGTTGATGATATAAATGTGCTTTTTTGGCACCATTATAACAGACATTAGTATTACAGGTCACATGCTTTCTGATATTAAAAGATAAAAAAAAAAAAAAAAAACGTAAATCATTAAGGCGATGAGAAAATCTGAAAATACTGCGCATGCAATGCAAGACATTTCATGTGGATCGGGCTGAACAGGCCTTTCGCCATGATCAAATATTTACTATATTTAATGTTATATGTCATCTTGTTTAATGCAGTAACACTTGAAGTAATGGCAACATAGCGAACAGTTTTTTTTTAAAGAAAGCGTGAGAGAGAGTGAATCGCGTACCTGTGATGCTGAGATGCGGGAACGCGCTGCTCTTCTCTCACAGAAATACAACACGCGTAGAATGACAAACACATGAACGCGCCCATGAGTGGGCGGGGCTTATCGGGAGGTTTCGACGGATCTAAATATTAATTCTAAAATATTTGCTTTGCTTAATATCTTTTAAACTTCTCAGAGCGTTATTAAGGTGTGCACTAATGTCTGTAACCTTGGTAAAGCAGAAAAAGTGCGAAATTGTCATGTGTTCTTTGTTACTTTTCTCAGCGCTTATCAAGGAGGACCAATCACAGTCGTTTGTGAATTCTGGACAGGCCATTGTGTTTAAATATTGTACAGAGTTTTCTAGGTCTTATTTCCGCTTATATGTCAGTTACCAATCTTTGGGGAAAAATAAACCTATTAATAAATATAATATTTATATTTAAATAATAAAATATTACCCGAGTCTCTACATAAACATGAATGTGTTTGAATGAAGGAGTCTGTGTTCTGACTGAGCCACCGCGCGCCATCTAGAGGATTTATATGGTTTTGTTTCTCTTAGAAGTCACTTTTCTTCTCTAAAATAAAGGATGCATTTGACTCTAGTCTCCTGTTTTCTCATTTATGTCATGAAAATCTTTTCTTTTCTTTTTTTTTTTTTTGTAGCGAATGTAAGGTTCCATTGGTCCTCTCTGCACTAATGAAGAGCCATAAATAACCGGCCTAAGTTCATATACTGTTTAAGATGTGGTTTAATATTGAGTGGCTGCTGGGTTTAGCTCTGGCAGAGTCAGGGCTCTGTCTCATGACTTCCACAGGATAATAATCTCTCATGATCACATGACTGCAGTTACACTGAGCCGCTCACACACACACACACACACACACACACACACACACACACACACACACACACTTATTTGTTAAAGTAAAGATTAGACTATGAAGGAAGAAACTAATAATCAAAACTATGTTTTGAAGAAAATCAAAAAGTCGGCCTAATAACGACAGTAGAACAGAAGTACAACAGTTATTATGTATTATTATTAGTTTATGGTATATTCAACTATTCTCACTTTAAGAAGTGGAACAGATGAACAGATACTCGTATCGCTCTTATTTCTTCTCTTCTTCAGATTCAGATTATCACTGTCATATGTAGGTCTATAATGCTAATGTATACTATTCTATTCTATTAAGGCTATTCTATTGTTATATGCATTATAGTTTAAAGAGCATGTAGTGTATCAGCTGCAACTATCCAATAGGGATAATATCAGCATCAATATGGATGTATCCATAAATAAATATAAATATTATTGATTTAGGCCTACATTTATGTGATTGAATGTAAATGTAATATAGGCTAACAGTCAAGTCCAGTCACCTTTATATAGCGCTTTATACAATAGAAATAGTTTCAAATCACCAATATTTCATAAAGACAGAATAAATACTTTAATGTTAAACTGGTTTAAGGGTGTAGGCCTCTGTTGTAATCTGTTCATATCTAATATTACAGATGATAATATTATACCTAAAGTGTGATATTCTTCTTCACTATGGGTTGTAATACTGTTTTTTTCCCCTCGCATTTCTTTTAAGTTATTTGAATGAGATTTAATGTAATATTACATGTAATATACAGTAAGTCACAGAGCAACACCGAATATGGCCACTGGAGGGCGAGCGAGCTCCAGCTTCTGTTCACAGGACACTCTCTTCCTTTCTGTAAATACTGCAGTAACAGAAGGGTTAGAAACTACAATCATATATATATATATGTATATATGTTCCCTGGAATTGATTTTTGAAAAGAAGTCTTGTTCGCTAAACCCAGCTTTAAAAAATAAATAAATTAAATACAGTAGATAATAGTAAAATATTTTTACAGTGTAAATCAACTGTTTTCTGTGAATATACAGTAAAGTGTAATTTATTCCTGTGATCAAAGCTGAATGTTCATCATCATTACTCCAGTCTTCAGTGTCACATGATCCTTCAGAAATCAGGATAATATGATGATCAAGAAACATTTAGGATTATTATCAGCGATGAAACAGTTGTAAAAGTTTTTTACAACCAATCGCACAATTTAATGCATCCTTTCTGAATAAAAATAATATATATAATATAGTAGATATTTTGAGATGGCACAATGCTACGTTGCAACTCTTACAGACATTATCTATCAGAATGTTTCAAATCCTTTTGCGCTTTTCAAAAGAACGCACTTCATAGACAGACAATGAGCAGAGGAGCGATAAATAACGTGTTAATGGAGGTTCATAGGATAATACATGTATTATTATTATTATTATTTTGTTAATCTTTCATGATGTTGCATGGCAGGATCATCAGGTCATAGAAACAGTCTTGCCTCTGTTTGTTTCTCACTGAGGTCAAAGGTCATAGTGCATTCCCACTTTTCTCATTGAGTCATTCATTGATAAAACATCTCTCCTCAGTCTCTCTCTCTCTCTCTCTCTCTCTCTCTCTCTTATCATTCCAGGTCGTTCATCACCTCTCTTTCTCTTTCAAAGTTCCTTCCTCTGTCATCAATACGACCTCAGCGTCTCCCGTTTGACCTCTGACCCCTGTTCCCTCTCCCTGTCCTTCCTCAGACATTCATCCGCGTCGATCAAACCTTTCACATAAAGTTAGTGTGTTTATATACGTGCGCGTCACTCGTGATTGGCCACACCGGACACTGACTAACTTCAGTGGGTGAGACGTGTGTGTGTGTGTGTGTGTGTTGGGAAAGTACCCTGAAGAGCTCATAAATCCCAGTGTGAGTGTGATCCGGATTCCTTGTGGGAATACACACTTATATTCTTGATCTACCTGTTCTTGTAAACGCCTCTGACACACTCAAGTGTTTTCCGAGACAGTGTAGTGACTCAGGCCTATAGATGTAGTTTCAGTACACTGGTGGGCCGTGACCTAATGTGGGCTCGTGTCATACGGTTACGACAGAGATAATAGACATATTTCAGCCCTCCGTATCTCCGCATCTCCTGATGTGTGTGTGTGTGTGTGTGTCAGGACTGTGTTCCTGCATTATTGGAGCTGTCACTTCATAAACTCTTCCTGAAACGGGAACATGAGTCCACAGAGGCTCAGGTAAAGGTGTACTGTATTCTGTTGGTTTTAACCCTCTATTTCTATAACGAGAAAAAAAAAATTTCCTGCTTAAAATTGGACACTATAAAAATATCAATAAACATTTTCATTAATTTTTTTATTTTATTTATCTTTTAAAAGTTTGAGGACACATTGAAACATTTGACATTTTCACGTAGAAAAAAATAAATATAATTATTGAAAAGATCAATTTCTTTTAACAGACACTTGAACAAACACATTTATCCAGTTTATTAAGTATTACAAATTTCATATTTCATTGCTCTCAGGCAACATTGTACCATCGTGGAACACACGTATTACCAAACCAAGTTATCATATCATATATAATATAAATATATAAAATACTCTTTTAAGTTTTGAAGGACACTACAACACAACGTCTGTGTTCCACAACTACAATCTCTTGATTATATTTTAAAATAAGGTTACATTTCTTAACATTACATATCGTCTCATTACATTAGACATCTCGAATTAGCAGTGAACTAAATAATTGATCATACTTTATTATATTTTACAGAACTTATTAAGGCATGTTAAGGTTAATATATAAGTATACAGTTGTTCATTGCTGTTTCATGTTTAAAAATAATTAATGTTAACTGTACATAATTTTTACAAACTTGATGGTGTTATAGATGTTATTACAGTTATGCCGAATGAAGGACTAACAGGTAAGTTTCAAATATTATAATGTTAAATATTAATATAATATAATATAATATAATATAATATAATATAATATAATATAATATAATATAATATAATATAATATAATATATATAACACAACACAACACAACATAATATACTACAACACAACACAACACAATATAACACAACACAACACAACATAATACAATATAATATAATACAACACAACACAATATAATACAACACAACATAATATAATATAATATGATATAATACAACACAACACAACATAATATACTACAACACAACACAATATAACACAACACAACACAACATAATACAATATAATACAATACAACACAACACAATATAATACAACACAACATAATATAATATAATATGATATAATACAACACAACACAACACAACACAATGTAATACAACACAACATAATATAATATAATATGATATAATACAACACAACACAACACAATATAATACAACACAATATAATATAATATAAAATAACACAACAACACAACACAACACAACACAACATAACATAATATAATATAATATAATATAATATAATATAATATAATACTACACAACACAATATAATACAACACAACACAATAGAATATAATGCAACACAACACAATATAATATAATAATAATTTTCGTGCATATATTTTGACTGTGAGTGTCTAATGTTTTCGGTCTCACTCATTTTAAGAACAATTTTGTTAATTTTGTATGATCAGCAGTTTTGGTCTAAAATCTGATCTAAAATCTGGTGTTATGAAGCAAATTAAGTTCCGATCCACTGATAAATGACGTCATTAGGCATTGAGTATCAGGCATTGAGTATTAGGCATTGAGTGTTAGGCATTGAGTATCAGGCATTGAGCATTAGGCATTGAGCATTAGGCATTGAGTATTAGGCATTGAGTGTTAGGCATTGAGTATCAGGCATTGAGCATTAGGCATTGAGCATTAGGCATTGAGCATTAGGCATTGAGTGTTAGGCATTGAGTATCAGGCATTGAGCATTAGGCATTGAGCATTAGGCATTGAATATCAGGCATTGAGTATTAGGCATTGAGCATTAGGCATTGAGTATCAGGCATTGAGTATTAGGCATTGAGTATTATGCATTGAGTATTAGGCATTGAGTATCAGGCATTGAGCATTAGGCATTGAGCATTAGGCATTGAGTATTAGGCGTTGAGTATCAGGCATTGAGTATCAGGCATTGAGCATTAGGCATTGAGTATCAGGCATTGAGCATTAGGCATTGAGTATTAGGCATTGAGTATTAGGCATTGAGTTTCAGGCATTGAGTATTAGGCAGTGAGTATTAGGCATTGAGTACCAGGCATTGAGTATCAGGCATTGAGTATCAGGCACTGAGCATTAGGCATTTAATATTAGGCATTTAGTATTAGGCATTGAGCATTAGGCATTGAGTGTTAGGCATTGAGTATTAGGCAGTGAGTATTAGGCATTGAGTACCAGGCATTGAGTATTAGGCATTGAGTATCAGGCATTGAGTATTAGGCATTGAGTTTCAGGCATTGAGTATTAGGCAGTGAGTATCAGGCATTGAATATTAGGCATTGAATATTAGGCATTTAGTATTAGGCATTGAGTATTAGGCATTGAGCATTAGGCATTGAGCATTAGGCATTGAGTATTAGGTATTTAGTATTAGGCATTGAGCATTAGGCATTGAGTATTAGGCATTTAGTATTAGGCATTGAGCATCAGGCATTGAGTATCAGGCATTGAGTATTAGGCATTGAGTATTAGGCATTGAGTATCAGGCATTGTGCATTAGGCATTGAGTACCAGGCATTGAGCATTAGGCATTGAGTATTAGGCATTGAGCATTAGGCATCGAGTATCAGGCATTGAGTTTTATGCATTGAGTATCAGGCATTGAGTATTAGGCATTGATTATTAGGCATTGAGTATCAGGCATTGAGTATTAGACATTGAGTATTAGGCATTGAGTATCAGGCATTGAGTATCAGGCATTGAGCATTAGGCATTGATTATTAGGCATTGAGTATCAGGCATTGAGTATTAGGCATTGAGTATTAGGCATTGAGTATCAGGCATTGTGCATTAGGCATTGAGTATCAGGCATTGAGCATTAGGCATTGAGTATTAGGCATTGAGCATTAGACATCGAGTATCAGGCATTGAGTATCAGGCATTGAGTATTAGGCATTGAGCATTAGGCATTGAGTATCAGGCATTGAGTATTAGACATTGAGTATTAGGCATTGAGTATCAGGCATTGAGTATCAGGCATTGAGTATTAGACATTGAGTATTAGGCATCGAGTATCAGGCATTGAGTATTAGGCATTGAGTATCAGGCATTGAGGATTAGGCATTGAGCATTAGGCATTGATTATTAGGCATTGAGTATTAGGCATTGAGTTTCAGGCATTGAGTATTAGGCAGTGAGTATTAGGCATTGAGTACCAGGCATTGAGTATTAGGCATTGAGTATCAGGCACTGAGCATTAGGCATTTAATATTAGGCATTTAGTATTAGGCATTGAGTGTTAGGCATTGAGTATTAGGCAGTGAGTATTAGGCATTGAGTACCAGGCATTGAGTATTAGGCATTGAGTATCAGGCACTGAGCATTAGTCATTTAATATTAGGCATTTAGTATTAGGCATTGAGCATTAGGCACTGAGCATTAGGCATTGAGTATCAGGCACTGAGCATCAGGCATTGAGTGTTAGGCATTGAGTATTAGGCAGTGAGTATTAGGCATTGAGTTTCAGGCATTGAGTATTAGGCAGTGAGTATCAGGCATTGAATATTAGGCACTGAATATTAGGCATTTAGTATTAGGCATTGAGTATTAGGCATTGAGCATTAGGCATTGAGCATTAGGCATTGAGTATTAGGCATTTAGTATTAGGCATTGAGCATTAGGCATTTAGTATTAGGCATTGAGCATTAGGCATTGAGTGTTAGGCATTGAGTATTAGGCAGTGAGTATTAGGCATTGAGTACCAGGCATTGAGTATTAGGCATTGAGTATCAAGCACTGAGCATTAGTCATTTAATATTAGGCATTTAGTATTAGGCATTGAGCATTAGGCACTGAGCATTAGGCATTGAGTATCAGGCACTGAGCATCAGGCATTGAGTGTTAGGCATTGAGTATTAGGCAGTGAGTATTAGGCATTGAGTTTCAGGCATTGAGTATTAGGCAGTGAGTATCAGGCATTGAATATTAGGCATTTAGTATTAGGCATTGAGTATTAGGCATTGAGCATTAGGCATTGAGCATTAGGCATTGAGTATTAGGCATTTAGTATTAGGCATTGAGCATTAGGCATTGAGTATTAGGCATTTAGTATTAGGCATTGAGCATCAGGCATTGAGTATCAGGCATTGAGTATTAGGCATTGAGTATTGGGCATTGAGTATCAGGCATTGTGCATTAGGCATTGAGTATCAGGCATTGAGTATCAGGCATTGAGTATTAGACATTGAGTATTAGGCATCGAGTATCAGGCATTGAGTATCAGGCATTGAGTATCAGGCATTGAGCATTAGGCATTGAGCATTAGGCATTGATTATTAGGCATTGAGTATTAGGCATTGAGTTTCAGGCATTGAGTATTAGGCAGTGAGTATTAGGCATTGAGTACCAGGCATTGAGTATTAGGCATTGAGTATCAGGCACTGA
>JAULUF010000057.1:3710000-3762500 GCA_031834385.1 Semotilus atromaculatus
TTCATCATTTCTTTGAATGACAGCCTGGACAAAAATGAGTGACCCAATATTTTAATGTGTCATTGTTACAGTGTAATTATATATTTAAGTACTGAGTAATATTAAGCAACTACATGTGCGTACTATAGGGTTTGGCTGAGGGTTAGTTGCATAATTTACTGTTATTACTATGGTAAGTACATGTAACATAACAAAGACACTGTAAAATAAAGTAATGTTTTTTTTATTATCACAACTAAAACAATCAACTCCAAGCTGAAATATGATTACAACATCTTTAATAATATTTGAATAAAAGGGGAATATTCTTACGCCGGACGTCACGTGACCAGCAGTGTGTCCTTCCCATGATGCAGTGCAGGACAGCGGATCTCCTTCCCATGATGCAGTGCAGGACAGCGGATCTCCTTCCCATGATGCAGTGCAGGACAGAAGAGCGAGAGGGAAGCAGGGAAGAGGAAGGCGGATATAAACGCTTGTGTCTGTTCTCCTCACACACTTTTCTTCCGGTCTCAGATGCATTTAGACTTCCTCTTCCACTGGGCTATTTCAGGCCTGTTGTTCCCGGCCAACATGTGTCCGTAAGCGAGAGGGACCGCGGATACGAGTCGGACCGTCTGAGCAGAGACTGGGATTGAGACCAATGATTGATTTGAGAATGATTTAAAGAGTTGTGTGTTGCCGGCCGACTCACATTCTTGTATTTCTCACACAGTTTCAGTATGACAGTGTGTATCGCCTACAGTTGACGTGCAGATGAAATACACAGAAAGAACCATAACAATAGTCATTTGTACATTGCTTTCATTGCACCTTCATTTATTTTTCAAGTGGCTGAGTAATAAGTGGAGTGTATCTCCCTGTTGATGTTGTTTGTAACCGGCTGACTGTACATTATCCCTTATATACATATATTGTACATTATCCCTGAATATAGTGTTTAAGACAGAGAAAATGACATGAAGGCCACTTTTGTTTTCTCTCTCGGTCACTGAGACATCCCCACACACACATCTTCCTGTGATTCTCACTCGTGATCCATATACGATCTGTTTTCCTGTTTATCAGAGTCTGGACCGACGTTTAGTCATCCGCACTGTTCTTCTTCTTCTCCAGTCTTACACACTATCAGATGTCAATAATCGTGAACATTATAAGTCTGTTACAAAAACAAAACAAATAACGAAGTGTTGGGATGTTTCCTTTCGGCATGACTGGAATATTTACAATATTTCAGCAAAAATCTCTAAAATAAAAAAACATGCGCTCTACATATACTAAAGCAGAGGGATAGTTCTTATAGCACTTTCACTACTAAGTAACATTTAAATTAACCATTTCATTTAATACACTTGTGTACATACATGTATTTACATTCTACTTGTTTTTAAAAATACCCATATATTATTACATCTGTAATTAATTTGTGTAATTGCTTCTATAATTCCTCTGTTAACCTTCCCTTACCCATTAACCCACGCGTAACCCTACACACACCAGCAGACAGTCGCTAACGGACCCGGTTTTATATCAATAAAACAAAAACTGAATATTGGTGCATTATTATAAGGAAGTATCTACTAAAATATTTCAGAAGAATATCCTGCTTTATTCAGAGTCATAAATATTGCTCCAATATAAGGCTTTATCTGCTTTTATATAAACATGACTTTCAATAAAACATTTTTTTTAACTACAAATCATATTGTATCATCAATATTTAATCAAATGAAATATGCCATGAATGTTGAAACAAAGGAAAAACACATTTTCCTTCAAGGGTTCCTTAACCACTGGCAAACTGGGCTTTCTATAAACTAGAGAAAAACTTAAACACCCATAATGCACTGGGCTATTGTGTCCCAGGCCACGCCCACCAGTCTGCTATGGACACGCCTACCAGAGTCAAATTATTTAAAAAAAACCTTGCTTTAGTAGGAAGTACTTCTTAGCAAACTTTCAGTCATAATACAGGTACAGGTAAGAAAGAGTTTCACCCAACCTTCTCTCTCGAATCACACAGAAGAGATGAAACTGCAGTTCCTCCACTGGCCACTAGAGGCCGGCTGCAGAAGAGACTCAATCCCATAGACACGCATGTTAAAACACACAACTGTACAGCAGAAAATAACATGTTAAAAGTGTTTTTGGTCTATACAGCTAATTCTGCCCAGACTGCCCTTCATAACGACTGCGAGGGGGTGAATTATTTTATAACTTAATTATAAAGCCTTAAAGTTGTGCATAATTAAGGGAGTGGCCTTGAGTGACAGGTGGATTGCGGCTGATGTCACTGCTAGTGTTTGTCTGCTAGCGTTAGCGTCACGTCACCTCAGCTAACCCGCCTCTGCACGTGTTCGTTTATCCGGCAGTGACGCGGCCAAGATGGCGACGGCCGGCTCCGCCCACTTTGGGCTTCAGAAACACTCTTCAGAAACACTACGGGTGACGACACACACACTACGCCCATATATTTTTTTTACAGTCGGTAAAAGTCGGCATTATGGTTTTAACATAATGCAATTTAAAGAGTAAAGTACGACACAATTTTCAGTGATAAGCCTGCCTGTTCTGTTAACAACCCTCTGCCGATCTGACGGAGAATAGATCTGTATTGGAGGAGCTCCAGTGACAGGCTTTAAACTGTCCTTTATAAACACAGTAGGATAAGTGTTGAGTTTCATAATTGCAGACAGTCTGGACAGATGTTTGTGACGGACCATTTTCTGCATCGTTTCAGGGGATGTATTCTTTATTCGAGAGCATTTGTGGCAAACCCCAACAAATGAAAGCATGTCCCAGTAAACCCACTGTATGTAGCCTATGGCCCAGTTCAACCATGCCTTTCCCCTCGCTGGCTCCCAGTGTCCCTCGTCTCCCTCCACAGACACTAATTACGGCCCTGCATGTTTGTGTGTCTGCAGGATCTTCCGTCGACAAAACAAAAAACCACAACAAACATTTTCCACTGTTTTTGCAAAGCTCTGATGTTATTTATAGGGCTGTTTATTAGTCACAGAGACAGAAGGAGCGCAGCATGGACTGACAGCGCTCGAGAACGATGTGCATGTGGAAATCATCATGCCAGATTCTTGCTTTGGTGTCATTGTTAGACTGACGCATCTCCGTCTGTGATATTCTGCAGGTTTATTGCCATCTGTGACTCTGCTTCAGCCGCTTATTTTAAAGTCTCAAGGTTCTCGCCTGTCATCAAACACTGTTGTTTTGAAGGCAAAAACTGGAAGGAAGCGTTTTGCCCAGGGAAGAATGGACAATACTCACACCGCAACAATGAGTTAACAACGTCCCGCTAGTAACAACGAGCAATGCATTTTTACTGTATTAATCTTTGTCTATATTAGTTAATAAAAAAACACAACTATTCATGTTAGCTCAGGTTCATTACAT
Source organism: Semotilus atromaculatus (assembly GCA_031834385.1). Classification (NCBI taxonomy): domain Eukaryota; kingdom Metazoa; phylum Chordata; class Actinopteri; order Cypriniformes; family Leuciscidae; genus Semotilus; species Semotilus atromaculatus. The sequence goes on from JAULUF010000057.1 coordinate 3,713,409, forward strand.
AATTTGAAAAAGTACAAGTTTTCATTCATAGCAAATGTTGAAATGTAACACAAATTAACTAAATAATAAACATGCTTTATAAGTATTTTTCATTGTTAGTTCATGTTAACTAATACTTTTGTGACCAAATGGAACCTCATTATAGAGCGATTCTCACAGTTTTTAATGCTAGATATTGACATTAATGGCATCTCTGATTGGATATTTTCTGTCTAATAATTATTCTTCAGTATTCTGGGTTAAATATTGTGGAGGCCTGCAAATGAGACGAAAGAGAAATAAATATCGCTGGAACTGAATTCCTAATTCGTGACCATGATATCTTGTGTTTTTGTCGTGAGCGTCTCCATACATTACAATTAATAGTGATACATTAATAACAAAATATGTTCCGAAAGTTGCTCTTATAGTGAGAGGTTTTCAAAACACTTTTGAAACTCTGTGAAACCATGAACCAGTGTCTGTATGTTTTTTTATACATTATTATGGAGCCCCACACGTGACATGTTTGTGAAAACATATGCATATCGTGGCCACGAAATTAACAATTCGTTCACACAACTTACTAACATGTCAGCACGTTTTACCAGTTCGTTTCCTCGTTTTACTAAATCTTGGCCACATTGTAATAATTTGTTCCCCTGTTTGAGTTCAATCAGAACGAGGGAACATATCAATTCAACGTTCCATCATTTACCAAAACTAGGCAATGCAATAAGTCTAGGAATAAATTCATTATTCGTGGCCACAATATACATATATAGTCTGTGTCCGCATGTCATTAGGGGTCCGTAATTTATAATGATACATTTGTATAATAAAAAGGAATAGTTTTAGTTAAGTCTCTGGTTGGGTCTCCATAAAACAAGCTCTACAGTTTGATCAAATAGCCTTTCACATTTTATAAAGACGCTTTATATTCAATGGTATTAGGTCAATTTTTAACTCCATTTAATAGATTACACTCTCTAAAAAACATTTATATTTGGTTTGTAAAATGAGTTTTTTTGCATATTTCCATGCATTTATATTAGGTTCATTCTGACCAGCGTTTCCAGCATTTCCAAAATATAATTTTACGATGCAATTGGTTGAATTGATTTAACGTTTTGAGAATCTTTGTTTCTCCCATCACTAGTTGCTCTTGCTGTCCTGAATAAACCTAAAAAGAACTTTAAAGGTGTAGTGTGTAATTTTTGTGGAATTACAAAATAGTGTTTTCAAACATGACATCAGTTGAGTCACTGTGCCTTGGGAAACTCAAATAAACACAGTAATGTTTTGTAAAAAGTCCAGTCGATTCATTGTTTACAGTGTTCAGAGCACTCATCCTTCCAGGCTTATTTATAATTGACTCATTAACCTGGGACAGGAGAAAGTATTTTAGCATCCCAAAAATGACACACATCAGCTTTAACAGTTCTTCGTGCTCATTTCTTGATTGTCTGGTTTCTTCAAGTACGTGTGTGTGTGTGTCATGAGTGTATGTCTGGTATCATGTTTGTATCCCCACGGACTGGAATAGGAATGGATCCCTCTTTTGACATTCCTTGAATTTATTAATCTTGCGCTGACATGTTTCCACATACCCGGAAACATGGATTACTCATCAGTGAGCACTCACGCCGGACCCTGGGTGGCTCCTTTCCCTCCAAACGAACAAACATGTGACCACAAACACAAGTGTAGACCAAACATCAGATGAGCTGGAAATGGTCAGTGTTTACGCTGTCAGAGAGAGGAATGACGCTCTGAGACTGTTTACTGTTGATGTTGAAAAACATGTCATTAATCAGTGCCTGTTATTATTTGTTGAAACGTGCCCACTGCAGCGTACTGTAATCGCTCTCAGAGAGATGGACGGAAGTTGCTTTGGATTTATTTGGAAACCGTGAGGTCACAGACGTTCCAGGGAATCTCGTCGTATTGGAAAGTGTTTTTGCATTTTTCCTTGATTCTTTGCTTTTCTTCTTCGTGTTTATCTGGTATCTGGGACCATCTGGAGGGGTGGAGAAATTATACACAATTAGTGGTTTTCGTGAAGGCAAACATCCCTATTACTATTGCTCATGCAGAAGGTTAGTCATTTAAACAAATTCCCAGGTAAACTTAAGCTTTGTGCTACGAAAGTGCATGAAGCATCAAATTGCGCTGCTTATTGAGGAAAGGTGTGCAATTATTTTTCAACTTATTTTCCACTTATATTTTTCAATATACGTTTTTCAACTGGCAGATGATAAAATGTGCAGCATCTCATAGACTAACATTGGCTGTGTTGAGATGCATCCTCAGGCCTGCTGCACATGAGTTGAGTTTTACGGTAGAGAGTTACGGTAGGGCGTTACAGTAGAGCATTACAGTAGGGCGTTACGGTAGAGCGTTACGGTAGATCGTTATGGTAGAGCATTACAGTAGGGCGTTACAGTAGAGCGTTACAGTCGAGTGTTACGATAGGGTGTCGAGTGTTACGATAGGGTGTTAGAACGTTATGGTAGATCGTTACGGTAGATCGTTATGGTAGAGCATTAAAGTAGGGCGTTACAGTAGAGCGTTACAGTCGAGTGTTACGATAGGGCGTCGAGTGTTACGATAGGGCGTTAGAGCGTTATGGTAGAGCGGTACAGTAGAGAGTTGCGGTAAATCATTACGGAAGAGTGTTGGGGTATATAGTTATGGTATAGCATTACGTTAGAATGTTACGGTAGAGTGTTTTCAGTAAAGCGTTGTTGAAGAGTGTTGTGGTAGAGCATTACAGTAGAGCGTTGCAGTTGGGCATTACGGTAGAGCATTACGGTAGGGTATTATGGTAGAGCATTACATTAGAGTGTTACAGTATAGTGTTTACGGTAGAGCGTTGCTGAAGAGTGTTGTGGTAGAGCATTACAGTAGAGCGTTGCAGTAGGGCGTTACGGTAGAGCATTACGGTAGGGTATTATGGTCGAGAGAGTTACGGTATAGTTTGACGATAGAGCGTTACGGAAGAGCATTATGGTAGAGCGTTATGGTAGAGCGTTATAATAGGGCGTTACAGTAGAGCGTTGCGGTAGGGCATTACGGGTAGGGTGTTATGGTAGAGAGTTACGGTATAGTTTGACGATAGAACGTTACGGAAGAGCGTTATGGTAGAGCATTACATTAGAGTGTTACCGTATAGTGTTTACGGTAGAGTGTTACTGAAGAGCGCATTACAGTAGAGCGTTGCAGTAGGGCGTTATGGTAGAGCATTACGGTATGGTATTATGGTAAAGAGTTACGGTATAGTTTGATGGTAGAGCATTACGGAAGAGCATTATGGTAGAGTGTTATGGTAGAGTGTTACAATAGGATGTTACAGTAGAGCGTTACGGGTAGAGCATTACAATAGGGCGTTACAGTAGAGTGTTACAATAGGGCGTTACAGTAAAGCGTTACAATAGGGCGTTACAGTAGAGCGTTACAATAGGGCGTTACATTAGAGCGTTACAATAGGGCGTTACAGTAGAGCGTTACAATAGGGCGTTACAGTAGAGCGTTACAATAGGGCGTTACAGTAGAGTGTTACAATAGGGCGTTACAGTAGAGCGTTGTGGTAGGGCGTTACAGTAGAGCTTTGTGGTAGGGCGTTACAGTAGAGCGTTACAATAGGGCGTTACAGTAGAGTGTTACAATAGGGCGTTACAGTAGAGCGTTGTGGTAGGGCGTTACAGTAGAGCGTTACAATAGGGCGTTACAGTAGAGTGTTGCGGTAGGGCATTACGGTAGGGTGTTATGGTAGAGCATTACGGTATGGTATTATGGTAAAGAGTTACGGTATAGTTTGATGGTAGAGCATTACGGAAGAGCGTTATGGTAGAGTGTTATGGTAGAGTGTTATGGTAGAGTGTTACAATAGGATGTTACAGTAGAGCGTTACGGGTAGAGCATTACAATAGGGCGTTACAGTAGAGCGTTACAATAGGGCGTTACAGTAGAGCGTTACAATAGGGCGTTACAGTAGAGTGTTACAATAGGGCGTTACAGTAGAGCGTTGTGGTAGGGCGTTACAGTAGAGCGTTGTGGTAGGGCGTTACAGTAGAGCGTTACAATAGGGCGTTACAGTAGAGCGTTACAATAGGGTGTTACAGTAGAGTGTTGTGGTAGGGCGTTACAGTAGAGTGTTACAATAGGGCGTTACAGTAGAGCGTTGTGGTAGGGCGTTACAGTAGAGTGTTACAATAGGGCGTTACAGTAGAGCGTTACAATAGGGCGTTACAGTAGAGCGTTACAATAGGGCGTTACAGTAGAGCGTTGTGGTAGGGCGTTACAGTAGAGTGTTACAATAGGGCGTTACAGTAGAGTGTTACAATAGGGCGTTACAGTAGAGCGTTGTGGTAGGGCGTTACAGTAGAGCGTTACAATAGGGCGTTACAGTAGAGTGTTGTGGTAGGTCGTTACAGTAGAGCGTTACAATAGGGCGTTACAGTAGAGCGTTACAATAGGGCGTTACAGTAGAGTGTTGTGGTAGGGCGTTACAGTAGAGCGTTACAATAGGGAGTTACAGTAGAGCGTTACAATAGGGCGTTACAGTAGAGTGTTGTGGTAGGGCGTTACAGTAGAGCGTTACAATAGGGCGTTACAGTAGAGCGTTACAATAGGGCGTTACAGTAGAGTGTTGTGGTAGGGCGTTACAGTAGAGTGTTACAATAGGGCGTTACAGTAGAGCGTTACAATAGGGCGTTACAGTAGAGTGTTGTGGTAGGGCGTTACAGTAGAGCGTTACAATAGGGCGTTACAGTAGAGCGTTACAATAGGGCGTTACAGTAGAGTGTTACAATAGGGCGTTACAGTAGAGCGTTACAATAGGGCGTTATTGTTACAGTAGAGCATAACGGTAGAATGTTATGGTAGAGCATTATGGAAGAGCATTGCAGTATAGCGTTACATAAAGCGTTGCGGTAGGGCGTTATGTTTCAAAAAACAAATTTGCAGATTTTCAATTTTGCAGCGATCAAGTAATGTGATCTTTTTTGAGCATGGAGTCAATTGTAGTATATGTGATATGTTCTGATGTTCTGAGTTTATGATTGTACAGGTAAGTGTGATTCCTGAAACTTTACTCATCATCTGTTGTGAAATAAAGTTACAACAACCAAACACTGATGGGAGTGTCCTCAGAAAGCCTGACATCCGAGAGGAGTGTACACACACACACACACACACACACACACACACACACACACACACACACACACACACACACACACACACACACAGCCTTTCCCAAGCTCATTGTGTATAAAAATCTCACCACATTAGTTTCCTGTAAGTGCATTATTATGTATTTCCGCTGCTTGCACCGGTTTAACATCTATAAATATATTTGGTTCCATTTTGCAGCGCTCGGGGCGTTTTACACACGCCGGAATGTGCAATTATTACCTTACATAATCCAACAGTGACAGTTGCAACATGCGGGACTAAAGCGTTTAAGACCGAGATTAACCTGAAACTGGAGAAAAGTGAAACAAACAAAAGTCTTAAAGCAGTTTCATTCAAACAGTGTAAATGGTTTGCTAAACATGGGTGTGTGTGTTTGAGAAAGAGTTACGCAGCAACATTCATGAGCCACGTCTGATACTACAGTAAATAGTGTAAATAAGAGCTAGGTTTGAAACAGAGAGGATTTACTGAATGGAAAACTAGACAAAGAAGAAAACGTTCTTTATACCTTCACAAAGCAACACTGAGAAAAGTGACAGTGTCATTTATTTAAAGTGCATTTTTATATCGGCCAAATCAAAAACATCATGTCTTCCGGCTGAAACCTGTTCTGTTCAGTTTCTCTACAAGTGAATGACACAGAAAAAAAATAAAGAAACTATTTTGTTTATGAAGTATTAACTCTTGATGTGCAGAACATACTGGCTTTACTGTATTTTTAACTTTTTAAGTAAGTCTTTTTTTCGTGCATAACAGAAAAGATGATTTCAAAAAGACATTAATGTGTTTTGGAGAGAATATTCCTGTGTATTTATTTATAGTAAATCAAATATTGACTGACAAAATGTGTTGGTTCTATCTTAAGTGAAACTTATGATCAAATTATGGTGAAATTAAGATGTGAAAAAGCCAGAAAAATGATATTGACCTATTAATATACCGTATATACAGTAGTGGCCACAGGTGATGTCCGGGCCAGGAATATTGGCATCTTCAACCTTTATTTAAATATTATTATAAATGAGTTAAAGATTTTGTAGTCATATTGCAAAGTTGAGCTTGGAGTCGATTTATTTGTAATTTTTATCCGTGTGGTCATACAACGAAATGATGAACACATGCAAAAACAAGAGAGAACCAAACAAATATGAATAACTGATTATGTTGAAGTCAGTGTTCGGTTTTTCCTGTCAGATTTTGTTTTTGTGTGAGTTTTTTTGTTTGCATAGTAAAACTATAGTTTGTCATAAATCCCTTAGCCAAGTTTAGTGTTTTGTTCTTCCCTCATATTTAAAATATTATAAAATATATAAAATATTGTCCTCATATTTTGATGGTTTAATCGAACTTATAGGGTAATTAAAAACAAATATCCCCCCAGACATCATCACTTCTGGACAGTATATATACACACACACACAGTATATCAACCCGATCACACTAAATGCGCCTCTATAGCACGCAGTGTGTTAGGGTCGTGGGTGGTTGCCAGGGCGTTGCTATGCGATTATCAGAAGTAATAACGAGCTTGCCTTCTGAAACAGCACTGGTGGTTCTATGCGGACAGACACACTGTTTTTGTGTGTCGAATTAAAACATTTTACGACTGACCAACATCAGCTCATTTACATAAGAAAGGCCGAGGAGGGACGAGTGTCTGTCCAGACCTTTAATTTAGCGGTGTAATCGTTCCGGGAGAGGCACAGTAAAGCTCACAGTAATGACAGGAGAGAGAGGAATCCTCAGTGAATCCGCTGAACTGAGTCACGCTCATAAATGTGCTTTTAAACATCCAGCCTCAGGACATGTTACATTAACCCGATAAAAGCATATCAATCAGTCTTATCTGTGGCCCATCAGTCCTCAGCACTTCTTCTTTGGCTTTGACTCAGGAAGCAGTGTGTGTGTGTGTGTGTGTGTGTGTGTGCTCTTGTTTTTGTGATATATGAGGACACAAATGTGTATAATGACATGCATATTACACTGGTATTACAACTTACACGTGACTTATGAGGACATTGCATGAGTCCTCATATTTCAAATAGCTTAAAAAACATAAAAAACAATGTTTTTTTAAAAATGTAAAAATGCAGCATGTCTCCTGTGATGGGTAGGTTTAGGGACAGGGGCAGTGTGTGTGTGTGTGTGAGCAGGGCTGAAGAACGTTGATGTTCTTTAATAACAGGCTGTGACACTATCCCATTGAAGTTCCTCTGAGATCATGTCAACATGTTAACAAAGGGAACTCAGGCTGGGTTAGACACTCGACGCTGGTCTAGACATGTGAGGAGGAACACCTGACAAACAACAACACTGTCCAGCAACACCATCCACAGTCCCACAGCAGAGTCATGTGACCCGAGCGCGTCTCAAACCTCAGATCTCAGATCAGTCTGAGTCAAAGTCATGCTTCAGCAGGACGACCAATCACAAGATCATCACATTTTAAACCTCAAGAAAAGACACCAGGGTCAGTGTTCACGCCTCCAGAATGCTTCATGGAAATATATGGATTATACTAAATTAGGGCTCTATGAAAATCTTTTTATTTTTTAAGTCCTTTCTTTCAGTTTAAATTTTTCTGGATTTCATTTTTTGGTACTCCATTTTAATAGTTAAATTAAATGTTACTAATCAAAAAGCACGTCTAATTAATTGAAATCATAAAACATTTACAATTTAACAACACTTTGACAAAAATTTTTTTTTAAGGCACTAGGAAATATTTTTTTTGTGTGAAAGTTTCAATTTAATTTTAATGGTGTAATTAAATTTGAATAATAAAAAAATTTTTTTTTGTTGTTTTTATGAATTTAATTAATTAGAATTGCTTTTTATGTTTTTTTTATTATATATTTAGAAATTTTCTGGCAATCAGATAAAGCCATAAAACGTTTAATCATATGACATTAAACAAACTTTTATGTTAAAAAAGTTCTGCACAACAGGTAAAGGTGTGAACTTTTAATTATTTTTATTATTAGTAGTGTTAGTATTATTATTATTATTAGAATTCTACTGTACAACTGTAATATATTTCTGTCACAATTGCTTCAAACTTTTATTTTGACAGGTTGAGCTTTGAGTTTTTATGACTGGATTATCACATGTTTTATTAATCATGTAATTTATGGAAGCTGGTTTTCACCACAGAATATGAAAGGTTATTGTGTCTCTTTTTATCGTACATTGCGGGTGTACAGTCACAATTCTCTCAGAGTTCTGAGAAATAAACTTGCAATTCTGAGAATTAAAGTCACAACTCTGAGGAAAAAAATTCAGAATTACTGTTGGAAACTAATTTCATAAATGAGATATTGCGTTATCATGGGAAGGCGTTTTAAAACCTGTTAGCGGCTCAGTTTTGGTGATATTAACTTCAGATTTGGAGCACAGCTTGGTCAGACACGTGGCTTTGATTTTTAGCAATTTTTCCATCCAAATGATTTAGTAAAATATAAATATATATAAAATATAAATATAAAAATATAAAGTGTTTAGTTCCATACATTTCTTTGAAAGTAAACAATCTTCTATATCTTAGATTTCACTTTCATTGTATTTGCTTTCACTTCTGCAATAATGTCTTCTTTAAAAAGAAACATTAGATCTGTGTTCAAAGCTTTGATGAATTAACCATTTCAGTTTCAGCATTTAACAGTCTGTTATGATTTATGTTATAGAGCCATCAATATTGACAGTAGTGTAGACAGTATGTTATAGAGCCAGTGTACAGTGTTAAACTGGAGCAGGTCCACTGGAGGAGTTGTGTAGTTGTGTAGTTATAGTGTCTCTGGATTAGTGTGTTTGCTAAAGAGGCGTCTTCATGGGGTTCGTGAGTCGAGTGTGTGTTCATAGATCATGTGGAGTTCGAGCGTCCCAAATCACATCCTCTTATTTACTTCACAACCGCAAAAAAAAGTACATTCTATAGTATATTCCAAAATGAATAGGGTCTCAGTGGTTCATGTAGTCTACAGACCAGTGTCTCAGTGGTTCATGTAGTCTACAGACCAGTGTCTCAGTGGTTCATGTAGTCTACAGACCAGTGTCTCAGTGGTTCATGTAGTCTACAGACCAGTGTCTCAGTGGTTCATGTAGTCTACAGACCAGTGTCTCAGTGGTTCATGTAGTCTATAGACCAGTGTCTCAGTGGTTCATGTAGTCTACAGACCAGTGTCTCAGTGGTTCATGTAGTCTACAGACCAGTGTCTCAGTGGTTCATGTAGTCTACAGACCAGTGTCTCAGTGGTTCATGTAGACTACAGACCAGTGTCTCAGTGGTTCATGTAGTCTACAGACCAGTGTCTCAGTGGTTCATGTAGTCTACAGACCAGTGTCTCAGTGGTTCATGTAGTCTACAGACCAGTGTCTCAGTGGTTCATGTAGTCTACAGACCAGTGTCTCAGTGGTTCATGTAGTCTACAGACCAGTGTCTCAGTGGTTCATGGCTGTCTACAGACCAGTGTCTCAGTGGTTCATGGCTGTCTACAGACCAGTGTCTCTGTGGTTCATGTAGACTACAGACCAGTGTCTCAGTGGTTCATGTAGTCTACAGACCAGTGTCTCAGTGGTTCATGTAGTCTACAGACCAGTGTCTCAGTGGTTCATGTAGTCTATAGACCAGTGTCTCAGTGGTTCATGTAGTCTACAGACCAGTGTCTCAGTGGTTCATGTAGTCTACAGACCAGTGTCTCAGTGGTTCATGTAGTCTATAGACCAGTGTCTCAGTGGTTCATGTAGTCTACAGACCAGTGTCTCAGTGGTTCATGTAGACTACAGACCAGTGTCTCAGTGGTTCATGTAGTCTATAGACCAGTGTCTCAGTGGTTCATGTAGTCTACAGACCAGTGTCTCAGTGGTTCATGTAGTCTACAGACCAGTGTCTCAGTGGTTCATGTAGTCTACAGACCAGTGTCTCTGTGGTTCATGTAGACTACAGACCAGTGTCTCAGTGGTTCATGTAGTCTACAGACCAGTGTCTCAGTGGTTCATGTAGTCTACAGACCAGTGTCTCAGTGGTTCATGACTGTCTACAGACCAGTGTCTCAGTGGTTCATGTAGTCTACAGACCAGTGTCTCAGTGGTTCATGTAGTCTACAGACCAGTGTCTCAGTGGTTCATGTAGTCTATAGACCAGTGTCTCAGTGGTTCATGTAGTCTACAGACCAGTGTCTCAGTGGTTCATGTAGTCTACAGACCAGTGTCTCAGTGGTTCATGTAGTCTACAGACCAGTGTCTCAGTGGTTCATGTAGTCTACAGACCAGTGTCTCAGTGGTTCATGTAGTCTACAGACCAGTGTCTCAGTGGTTCATGTAGTCTACAGACCAGTGTCTCAGTGGTTCATGTAGTCTATAGACCAGTGTCTCAGTGGTTCATGTAGTCTACAGACCAGTGTCTCAGTGGTTCATGTAGTCTACAGACCAGTGTCTCAGTGGTTCATGTAGTCTACAGACCAGTGTCTCAGTGGTTCATGTAGTCTACAGACCAGTGTCTCAGTGGTTCATGGCTGTCTACAGACCAGTGTCTCTGTGGTTCATGTAGTCTACAGACCAGTGTCTCAGTGGTTCATGTAGTCTACAGACCAGTGTCTCAGTGGTTCATGGCTGTCTACAGACCAGTGTCTCAGTGGTTCATGTAGTCTACAGACCAGTGTCTCAGTGGTTCATGTAGTCTACAGACAGTGTCTCAGTGGTTCATGTAGTCTACAGACCAGTGTCTCAGTGGTTCATGACTGTCTACAGACCAGTGTCTCAGTGGTTCATGTAGTCTTCAGACCAGTGTCTTAGTGGTTCATGTAGTCTACAGACCAGTGTCTCAGTGGTTCATGTAGTCTACAGACCAGTGTCTCAGTGGTTCATGTAGTCTACAGACCAGTGTCTCAGTGGTTCATGTAGTCTACAGACCAGTGTCTCAGTGGTTCATGTAGTCTACAGACCAGTGTCTCAGTGGTTCATGTAGTCTACAGACCAGTGTCTCAGTGGTTCATGTAGTCTACAGACCAGTGTCTCAGTGGTTCATGTAGTCTACAGACCAGTGTCTCAGTGGTTCATGTAGTCTACAGACCAGTGTCTCAGTGGTTCATGTAGTCTACAGACCAGTGTCTCAGTGGTTCATGTAGTCTACAGACCAGTGTCTCAGTGCTTCATGTAGACTACAGACCAGTGTCTCAGTGGTTCATGTAGTCTATAGACCAGTGTCTCAGTGGTTCATGTAGACTACAGACCAGTGTCTCAGTGGTTCATGTAGTCTACAGACCAGTGTCTCAGTGGTTCATGTAGTCTACAGACCAGTGTCTCAGTGGTTCATGTAGTCTACAGACCAGTGTCTCAGTGGTTCATGTAGTCTACAGACCAGTGTCTCAGTGGTTCATGGCTGTCTACAGACCAGTGTCTCAGTGGTTCATGTAGTCTACAGACCAGTGTCTCAGTGGTTCATGTAGTCTACAGACCAGTGTCTCAGTGGTTCATGTAGTCTACAGACCAGTGTCTCAGTGGTTCATGGCTGTCTACAGACCAGTGTCTTAGTGGTTCATGTAGTCTACAGACCAGTGTCTCAGTGGTTCATGACTGTCTACAGACCAGTGTCTCAGTGGTTCATGTAGTCTACAGACCAGTGTCTTAGTGGTTCATGTAGTCTACAGACCAGTGTCTCAGTGGTTCATGTAGTCTACAGACCAGTGTCTTAGTGGTTCATGTAGTCTACAGACCAGTGTCTCAGTGGTTCATGTAGTCTACAGATGAGTGTCTCAGTGGTTCATGGCTGTCTACAGACCAGTGTCTCAGTGGTTCATGTAGTCTACAGACCAGTGTCTTAGTGGTTCATGTAGTCTACAGACCAGTGTCTCTGTGGTTCATATAGTCTACAGACCAGTGTCTCAGTGGTTCATGTAGTCTACAGACCAGTGTCTCAGTGGTTCATGTAGTCTATAGACCAGTGTCTCAGTGGTTCATGTAGACTACAGACCAGTGTCTCAGTGGTTCATGTAGTCTACAGACCAGTGTCTCAGTGGTTCATGTAGTCTACAGACCAGTGTCTCAGTGGTTCATGTAGTCTACAGACCAGTGTCTCAGTGGTTCATGTAGTCTACAGACCAGTGTCTCAGTGGTTCATGTAGTCTACAGACCAGTGTCTCAGTGGTTCATGTAGTCTACAGACCAGTGTCTCAGTGGTTCATGTAGTCTACAGACCAGTGTCTCAGTGGTTCATGTAGTCTACAGACCAGTGTCTCAGTGGTTCATGTAGTCTACAGACCAGTGTCTCAGTGGTTCATGTAGTCTACAGACCAGTGTCTCAGTGGTTCATGACTGTCTACAGACCAGTGTCTCAGTGGTTCATGTAGTCTACAGACCAGTGTCTCAGTGGTTCATGTAGTCTACAGACCAGTGTCTCAGTGGTTCATGTAGACTACAGACCAGTGTCTCAGTGGTTCATGTAGACTACAGACCAGTGTCTCAGTGGTTCATGTAGTCTACAGACCAGTGTCTCAGTGGTTCATGTAGTCTACAGAACAGTGTCTCAGTTGTTCATGTAGTCTACAGACCAGTGTCTCAGTGGTTCATGTAGACTACAGACCAGTGTCTCAGTGGTTCATGGCTGTCTACAGACCAGTGTCTCAGTGGTTCATGTAGTCTACAGACCAGTGTCTTAGTGGTTCATGTAGTCTACAGACCAGTGTCTCAGTGGTTCATGTAGTCTACAGACCAGTGTCTCAGTGGTTCATGTAGTCTACAGACCAGTGTCTCAGTGGTTCATGTAGTCTACAGACCAGTGTCTCAGTGGTTCATGTAGTCTACAGACCAGTGTCTCAGTGGTTCATGACTGTCTACAGACCAGTGTCTCAGTGGTTCATGTAGTCTACAGACCAGTGTCTTAGTGGTTCATGTAGTCTACAGACCAGTGTCTCAGTGGTTCATGTAGTCTACAGACCAGTGTCTCAGTGGTTCATGTAGTCTACAGACCAGTGTCTCAGTGGTTCATGTAGTCTACAGACCAGTGTCTCAGTGGTTCATGTAGTCTACAGACCAGTGTCTCGGTGGTTCATGTAGTCTACAGACCAGTGTCTCAGTGGTTCATGTAGACTACAGACCAGTGTCTCAGTGGTTCATGGCTGTCTACAGAACAGTGTCTCAGTGGTTCATGTAGACTACAGACCAGTGTCTCAGTGGTTCATGTAGTCTACAGACCAGTGTCTCAGTGGTTCATGTAGTCTACAGACCAGTGTCTCAGTGGTTCATGTAGACTACAGACCAGTGTCTCAGTGGTTCATGTAGTCTACAGACCAGTGTCTCAGTGGTTCATGTAGTCTACAGACCAGTGTCTCAGTGGTTCATGTAGTCTACAGACCAGTGTCTCAGTGGTTCATGTAGTCTACAGACCAGTGTCTCAGTGGTTCATGTAGTCTACAGACCAGTGTCTCAGTGGTTCATGTAGTCTACAGACCAGTGTCTCAGTGGTTCATGTAGACTACAGACCAGTGTCTCAGTGGTTCATGTAGTCTACAGACCAGTGTCTCAGTGGTTCATGTAGTCTACAGACCAGTGTCTCAGTGGTTCATGTAGTCTACAGACCAGTGTGTCAGTGGTTCATGTAGTCTACAGACCAGTGTCTCAGTGGTTCATGTAGTCTACAGACCAGTGTCTCAGTGGTTCATGTAGACTACAGACCAGTGTCTCAGTGGTTCATGTAGTCTACAGACCAGTGTCTCAGTGGTTCATGTAGTCTACAGACCAGTGTCTCAGTGGTTCATGACTGTCTACAGACCAGTGTCTCAGTGGTTCATGTAGTCTACAGACCAGTGTCTTAGTGGTTCATGTAGTCTACAGACCAGTGTCTCAGTGGTTCATGTAGTCTACAGACCAGTGTCTCAGTGGTTCATGTAGTCTACAGACCAGTGTCTCAGTGGTTCATGTAGTCTACAGACCAGTGTCTCAGTGGTTCATGTAGTCTACAGACCAGTGTCTCGGTGGTTCATGTAGTCTACAGACCAGTGTCTCAGTGGTTCATGTAGTCTATAGACCAGTGTCTCAGTGGTTCATGTAGTCTACAGACCAGTGTCTCAGTGGTTCATGTAGTCTACAGACCAGTGTCTCAGTGGTTCATGTAGTCTACAGACCAGTGTCTCGGTGGTTCATGTAGTCTACAGACCAGTGTCTCAGTGGTTCATGTAGTCTACAGACCAGTGTCTCAGTGGTTCATGTAGTCTACAGACCAGTGTCTCGGTGGTTCATGTAGTCTACAGACCAGTGTCTCGGTGGTTCATGTAGTCTACAGACCAGTGTCTCAGTGGTTCATGTAGTCTACAGACCAGTGTCTCAGTGGTTCATGTAGTCTACAGACCAGTGTCTCGGTGGTTCATGTAGTCTACAGACCAGTGTCTCAGTGGTTCATGGTTGTCTACAGACCAGGGTCTCGGTGGTTCATGTAGTCTATAGACCAGTGTCTCAGTGGTTCATGGCTGTCTACAGACCAGTGTCTCAGTGGTTCATGTAGACTACAGACCAGTGTCTCAGTGGTTCATGTAGTCTACAGACCAGTGTCTCAGTGGTTCATGTAGTCTACAGACCAGTGTCTCAGTGGTTCATGTAGACTACAGACCAGTGTCTCAGTGGTTCATGTAGTCTACAGACCAGTGTCTCAGTGGTTCATGTAGACTACAGACCAGTGTCTCAGTGGTTCATGTAGTCTACAGACCAGTGTCTCAGTGGTTCATGTAGTCTACAGACCAGTGTCTCAGTGGTTCATGTAGTCTACAGACCAGTGTCTCAGTGGTTCATGTAGTCTACAGACCAGTGTCTCGGTGGTTCATGTAGTCTACAGACCAGTGTCTCAGTGGTTCATGTAGTCTACAGACCAGTGTCTCAGTGGTTCATGTAGACTACAGACCAGTGTCTCAGTGGTTCATGTAGTCTACAGACCAGTGTCTCAGTGGTTCATGTAGTCTACAGACCAGTGTCTCAGTGGTTCATGTAGTCTACAGACCAGTGTCTCAGTGGTTCATGTAGTCTACAGATGAGTGTCTCAGTGGTTCATGGCTGTCTACAGACCAGTGTCTCAGTGGTTCATGTAGTCTACAGACCAGTGTCTTAGTGGTTCATGTAGTCTACAGACCAGTGTCTCTGTGGTTCATGTAGTCTACAGACCAGTGTCTCAGTGGTTCATGTAGTCTACAGACCAGTGTCTCAGTGGTTCATGTAGTCTATAGACCAGTGTCTCAGTGGTTCATGTAGACTACAGACCAGTGTCTCAGTGGTTCATGTAGTCTACAGACCAGTGTCTCAGTGGTTCATGTAGTCTACAGACCAGTGTCTCAGTGGTTCATGTAGTCTACAGACCAGTGTCTCAGTGGTTCATGTAGTCTACAGACCAGTGTCTCAGTGGTTCATGTAGACTACAGACCAGTGTCTCAGTGGTTCATGTAGTCTACAGACCAGTGTCTCAGTGGTTCATGTAGTCTACAGACCAGTGTCTCAGTGGTTCATGTAGTCTACAGACCAGTGTCTCAGTGGTTCATGTAGTCTACAGACCAGTGTCTCAGTGGTTCATGTAGTCTACAGACCAGTGTCTCAGTGGTTCATGTAGTCTACAGACCAGTGTCTCAGTGGTTCATGACTGTCTACAGACCAGTGTCTCAGTGGTTCATGTAGTCTACAGACCAGTGTCTCAGTGGTTCATGTAGTCTACAGACCAGTGTCTCAGTGGTTCATGACTGTCTACAGACCAGTGTCTCAGTGGTTCATGTAGTCTACAGACCAGTGTCTCAGTGGTTCATGTAGACTACAGACCAGTGTCTCAGTGGTTCATGTAGACTACAGACCAGTGTCTCAGTGGTTCATGTAGTCTACAGACCAGTGTCTCAGTGGTTCATGTAGTCTACAGACCAGTGTCTCAGTGGTTCATGTAGACTACAGACCAGTGTCTCAGTGGTTCATGGCTGTCTACAGACCAGTGTATCAGTGGTTCTTGTAGTCTACAGACCAGTGTCTTAGTGGTTCATGTAGTCTACAGACCAGTGTCTCAGTGGTTCATGTAGTCTACAGACCAGTGTCTCAGTGGTTCATGTAGTCTACAGACCAGTGTCTCAGTGGTTCATGTAGTCTACAGACCAGTGTCTCAGTGGTTCATGTAGTCTACAGACCAGTGTCTCAGTGGTTCATGTAGTCTACAGACCAGTGTCTCAGTGGTTCATGTAGTCTACAGACCAGTGTCTCGGTGGTTCATGTAGTCTACAGACCAGTGTCTCAGTGGTTCATGTAGTCTACAGACCAGTGTCTCAGTGGTTCATGTAGACTACAGACCAGTGTCTCAGTGGTTCATGGCTGTCTACAGAACAGTGTCTCAGTGGTTCATGTAGACTACAGACCAGTGTCTCAGTGGTTCATGTAGTCTACAGACCAGTGTCTCAGTGGTTCATGTAGTCTACAGACCAGTGTCTCAGTGGTTCATGTAGACTACAGACCAGTGTCTCAGTGGTTCATGTAGTCTACAGACCAGTGTCTCAGTGGTTCATGTAGTCTACAGACCAGTGTCTCAGTGGTTCATGTAGTCTACAGACCAGTGTCTCAGTGGTTCATGTAGTCTACAGACCAGTGTCTCAGTGGTTCATGTAGTCTACAGACCAGTGTCTCAGTGGTTCATGTAGACTACAGACCAGTGTCTCAGTGGTTCATGGCTGTCTACAGACCAGTGTCTCAGTGGTTCATGTAGTCTACAGACCAGTGTCTCAGTGGTTCATGTAGTCTACAGACCAGTGTCTCAGTGGTTCATGTAGTCTACAGACCAGTGTCTCAGTGGTTCATGACTGTCTACAGACCAGTGTCTCAGTGGTTCATGTAGTCTACAGACCAGTGTCTCAGTGGTTCATGTAGTCTACAGACCAGTGTCTCAGTGGTTCATGTAGTCTACAGACCAGTGTCTCAGTGGTTCATGTAGTCTACAGACCAGTGTCTCAGTGGTTCATGTAGTCTACAGACCAGTGTCTCAGTGGTTCATGTAGTCTACAGACCAGTGTCTCAGTGGTTCATGTAGTCTACAGACCAGTGTCTCGGTGGTTCATGTAGTCTACAGACCAGTGTCTCAGTGGTTCATGTAGTCTATAGACCAGTGTCTCAGTGGTTCATGTAGTCTACAGACCAGTGTCTCAGTGGTTCATGTAGTCTACAGACCAGTGTCTCAGTGGTTCATGTAGTCTACAGACCAGTGTCTCGGTGGTTCATGTAGTCTACAGACCAGTGTCTCAGTGGTTCATGTAGTCTACAGACCAGTGTCTCAGTGGTTCATGTAGTCTACAGACCAGTGTCTCGGTGGTTCATGTAGTCTACAGACCAGTGTCTCGGTGGTTCATGTAGTCTACAGACCAGTGTCTCAGTGGTTCATGTAGTCTACAGACCAGTGTCTCAGTGGTTCATGTAGTCTACAGACCAGTGTCTCGGTGGTTCATGTAGTCTACAGACCAGTGTCTCAGTGGTTCATGGCTGTCTACAGACCAGGGTCTCAGTGGTTCATGTAGTCTATAGACCAGTGTCTCAGTGGTTCATGGCTGTCTACAGACCAGTGTCTCAGTGGTTCATGTAGACTACAGACCAGTGTCTCAGTGGTTCATGTAGACTACAGACCAGTGTCTCAGTGGTTCATGGCTGTCTACAGAACAGTGTCTCAGTGGTTCATGTAGACTACAGACCAGTGTCTCAGTGGTTCATGTAGTCTACAGACCAGTGTCTCAGTGGTTCATGTAGTCTACAGACCAGTGTCTCAGTGGTTCATGTAGACTACAGACCAGTGTCTCAGTGGTTCATGTAGTCTACAGACCAGTGTCTCAGTCGTTCATGTAGTCTACAGACCAGTGTCTCAGTGGTTCATGTAGTCTACAGACCAGTGTCTCAGTGGTTCATGTAGTCTACAGACCAGTGTCTCAGTGGTTCATGTAGTCTACAGACCAGTGTCTCAGTGGTTCATGTAGTCTACAGAACAGTGTCTCAGTTGTTCATGTAGTCTACAGACCAGTGTCTCAGTGGTTCATGTAGACTACAGACCAGTGTCTCAGTGGTTCATGGCTGTCTACAGACCAGTGTATCAGTGGTTCATGTAGTCTACAGACCAGTGTCTTAGTGGTTCATGTAGTCTACAGACCAGTGTCTCAGTGGTTCATGTAGTCTACAGACCAGTGTCTCAGTGGTTCATGTAGTCTACAGACCAGTGTCTCAGTGGTTCATGTAGTCTACAGACCAGTGTCTCAGTGGTTCATGTAGTCTACAGACCAGTGTCTCAGTGGTTCATGACTGTCTACAGACCAGTGTCTCAGTGGTTCATGTAGTCTACAGACCAGTGTCTTAGTGGTTCATGTAGTCTACAGACCAGTGTCTCAGTGGTTCATGTAGTCTACAGACCAGTGTCTCAGTGGTTCATGTAGTCTACAGACCAGTGTCTCAGTGGTTCATGTAGTCTACAGACCAGTGTCTCAGTGGTTCATGTAGTCTACAGACCAGTGTCTCAGTGGTTCATGTAGTCTACAGACCAGTGTCTCAGTGGTTCATGTAGTCTACAGACCAGTGTCTCGGTGGTTCATGTAGTCTACAGACCAGTGTCTCAGTGGTTCATGTAGACTACAGACCAGTGTCTCAGTGGTTCATGGCTGTCTACAGAACAGTGTCTCAGTGGTTCATGTAGACTACAGACCAGTGTCTCAGTGGTTCATGTAGTCTACAGACCAGTGTCTCAGTGGTTCATGTAGTCTACAGACCAGTGTCTCAGTGGTTCATGTAGACTACAGACCAGTGTCTCAGTGGTTCATGTAGTCTACAGACCAGTGTCTCAGTGGTTCATGTAGTCTACAGACCAGTGTCTCAGTGGTTCATGTAGTCTACAGACCAGTGTCTCAGTGGTTCATGTAGTCTACAGACCAGTGTCTCAGTGGTTCATGTAGTCTACAGACCAGTGTCTCAGTGGTTCATGTAGACTACAGACCAGTGTCTCAGTGGTTCATGGCTGTCTACAGACCAGTGTCTCAGTGGTTCATGTAGTCTACAGACCAGTGTCTCAGTGGTTCATGTAGTCTACAGACCAGTGTCTCAGTGGTTCATGTAGTCTACAGACCAGTGTCTCAGTGGTTCATGACTGTCTACAGACCAGTGTCTCAGTGGTTCATGTAGTCTACAGACCAGTGTCTTAGTGGTTCATGTAGTCTACAGACCAGTGTCTCAGTGGTTCATGTAGTCTACAGACCAGTGTCTCAGTGGTTCATGTAGTCTACAGACCAGTGTCTCAGTGGTTCATGTAGTCTACAGACCAGTGTCTCAGTGGTTCATGTAGTCTACAGACCAGTGTCTCAGTGGTTCATGTAGTCTACAGACCAGTGTCTCGGTGGTTCATGTAGTCTACAGACCAGTGTCTCAGTGGTTCATGTAGTCTATAGACCAGTGTCTCAGTGGTTCATGTAGTCTACAGACCAGTGTCTCAGTGGTTCATGTAGTCTACAGACCAGTGTCTCAGTGGTTCATGTAGTCTACAGACCAGTGTCTCGGTGGTTCATGTAGTCTACAGACCAGTGTCTCAGTGGTTCATGTAGTCTACAGACCAGTGTCTCAGTGGTTCATGTAGTCTACAGACCAGTGTCTCGGTGGTTCATGTAGTCTACAGACCAGTGTCTCGGTGGTTCATGTAGTCTACAGACCAGTGTCTCAGTGGTTCATGTAGTCTACAGACCAGTGTCTCAGTGGTTCATGTAGTCTACAGACCAGTGTCTCGGTGGTTCATGTAGTCTACAGACCAGTGTCTCAGTGGTTCATGGCTGTGTACAGACCAGGGTCTCAGTGGTTCATGTAGTCTATAGACCAGTGTCTCAGTGGTTCATGGCTGTCTACAGACCAGTGTCTCAGTGGTTCATGTAGACTACAGACCAGTGTCTCAGTGGTTCATGTAGACTACAGACCAGTGTCTCAGTGGTTCATGGCTGTCTACAGAACAGTGTCTCAGTGGTTCATGTAGACTACAGACCAGTGTCTCAGTGATTCATGTAGTCTACAGACCAGTGTCTCAGTGGTTCATGTAGTCTACAGACCAGTGTCTCAGTGGTTCATGTAGACTACAGACCAGTGTCTCAGTGGTTCATGTAGTCTACAGACCAGTGTCTCAGTGGTTCATGTAGTCTACAGACCAGTGTCTCAGTGGTTCATGTAGTCTACAGACCAGTGTCTCAGTGGTTCATGTAGTCTACAGACCAGTGTCTCAGTGGTTCATGTAGTCTACAGACCAGTGTCTCAGTGGTTCATGTAGACTACAGACCAGTGTCTCAGTGGTTCATGGCTGTCTACAGACCAGTGTCTCAGTGGTTCATGTAGTCTACAGACCAGTGTCTCAGTGGTTCATGTAGTCTACAGACCAGTGTCTCAGTGGTTCATGTAGTCTACAGACCAGTGTCTCAGTGGTTCATGTAGTCTACAGACCAGTGTCTCAGTGGTTCATGGCTGTCTACAGACCAGTGTCTCAGTGGTTCATGACTGTCTACAGACCAGTGTCTCAGTGGTTCATGTAGTCTACAGACCAGTGTCTTAGTGGTTCATGTAGTCTACAGACCAGTGTCTCAGTGGTTCATGTAGTCTACAGACCAGTGTCTCAGTGGTTCATGTAGTCTACAGACCAGTGTCTCAGTGGTTCATGTAGTCTACAGACCAGTGTCTCAGTGGTTCATGTAGTCTACAGACCAGTGTCTCAGTGGTTCATGTAGTCTACAGACCAGTGTCTCGGTGGTTCATGTAGTCTACAGACCAGTGTCTCAGTGGTTCATGTAGTCTATAGACCAGTGTCTCAGTGGTTCATGTAGTCTACAGACCAGTGTCTCAGTGGTTCATGTAGTCTACAGACCAGTGTCTCAGTGGTTCATGTAGTCTACAGACCAGTGTCTCGGTGGTTCATGTAGTCTACAGACCAGTGTCTCAGTGGTTCATGTAGTCTACAGACCAGTGTCTCAGTGGTTCATGTAGTCTACAGACCAGTGTCTCGGTGGTTCATGTAGTCTACAGACCAGTGTCTCGGTGGTTCATGTAGTCTACAGACCAGTGTCTCAGTGGTTCATGTAGTCTACAGACCAGTGTCTCAGTGGTTCATGGCTGTCTACAGACCAGGGTCTCAGTGGTTCATGTAGTCTACAGACCAGTGTCTCAGTGGTTCATGGCTGTCTACAGACCAGGGTCTCAGTGGTTCATGTAGTCTATAGACCAGTGTCTCAGTGGTTCATGGCTGTCTACAGACCCGTGTCTCAGTGGTTCATGTAGTCTATAGACCAGTGTCTCAGTGGTTCATGTAGTCTACAGACCAGTGTCTCAGTGGTTCATGTAGTCTATAGACCAGTGTCTCAGTGGTTCATGTAGTCTACAGACCAGTGTCTCAGTGGTTCATGTAGACTACAGACCAGTGTCTCGGTGGTTCATGTAGTCTACAGACCAGTGTCTCAGTGGTTCATGGCTGTCTACAGACCAGGGTCTCAGTGGTTCATGTAGTCTATAGACCAGTGTCTCAGTGGTTCATGGCTGTCTACAGACCCGTGTCTCAGTGGTTCATGTAGTCTATAGACCAGTGTCTCAGTGGTTCATGTAGTCTACAGACCAGTGTCTCAGTGGTTCATGTAGTCTACAGACCAGTGTCTCAGTGGTTCATGTAGACTACAGACCAGTGTCTCAGTGGTTCATGGCTGTCTACAGACCAGTGTCTCAGTGGTTCATGGCTGTCTACAGACCAGTGTCTCAGTGGTTCATGTAGTCTACAGACCAGTGTCTCAGTGGTTCATGTAGTCTACAGACCAGTGTCTCAGTGGTTCATGACTGTCTACAGACCAGTGTCTCAGTGGTTCATGTAGTCTATAGACCAGTGTCTCAGTGGTTCATGTAGTCTACAGACCAGTGTCTCAGTGGTTCATGTAGTCTATAGACCAGTGTCTCAGTGGTTCATGTAGTCTACAGACCAGTGTCTCAGTGGTTCATGTAGTCTACAGACCAGTGTCTCAGTGGTTCATGTAGTCTATAGACCAGTGTCTCAGTGGTTCATGTAGTCTACAGACCAGTGTCTCAGTGGTTCATGTAGTCTACAGACCAGTGTCTCAGTGGTTCATGTAGTCTACAGACCAGTGTCTCAGTGGTTCATGTAGTCTACAGACCAGTGTCTCAGTGGTTCATGTAGACTACAGACCAGTGTCTCAGTGGTTCATGTAGTCTACAGACCAGTGTCTCAGTGGTTCATGTAGTCTATAGACCAGTGTCTCAGTGGTTCATGTAGTCTACAGACCAGTGTCTCAGTGGTTCATGTAGTCTACAGACCAGTGTCTCAGTGGTTCATGGCTGTCTACAGACCAGTGTCTCTGTGGTTCATGGCTGTCTACAGACCAGTGTCTGACACTGCCGCCGGTGTGTGATTGGCTGAATGGGAGCCAATATGTATAGCGCTTTGGTGGCCACTGGGTCTGTGAAAGCGCTATATAAATGGATTTATGAATGAAACACATCCTCCATGATGTTATTATCATGTGATCTACAGCAGGTAGAGGGTTTTTTAAAGCAAAACAACTTGAACATTAAGATTTTTTTATTTTACAGTTCTACTCAAAAGTTAACACACCCCTTGCAGTAAATTACATTAAATTCACATTCATTTGTAAAGCGCTTTTCACAATTCACATTGCTTCACAGCAGGTTCACAGAAAACGCAAGAGTTAATAACAGGCATAAAAAAAATTGCATGTTTTTTGGTGGCGGCTGAACAGCTGTATTTTTTATTAACTAACAATAACAAAGATTAATAAATACTTTAACAAATGTATCGCTCATTGTTAGTTCATGTTAGTTGATACAGATACATTGCATACTTATGCATTTTAATATGTCATTGTTTTTCATATGTCATGTTTACAGTAATACAGGCCTCATTAGAATGAGCAGTTCAACCCTGTTTGGGGAAAACATTATAGAGCGCTCAGTGTTTTATACGCCAACACTGTTCTGTGTCCCGGAGCACTGTGATGCTGACTGTAAATAAAGCCCACCGGCTCAGGGAGATTGGACTTTTTTTTGCATTGATCTTCAAACTCAGAACAATTTGAATGTAATTTTTCCAGTTGTACATGATTTATTACAAGGCCAACAGAAACGTGGCGGTGCGACCAGAACTTCTGAGACGTTTTTTTCATTAGAAGAACTAATGAGTTCCAAACAAATCATTATGAAGCAAGGAAATAAAAGGTGCCTTTATTATTGAGATATGTTAGCAATTAAATTAAAAGGACGTGTACAGGTAATTAAAATTAATACATGATTTATGTTATCTTGACCTACAGATCAGATTTTTATGTGAGAATAATACAGAATATTATTTGAATAAAGACCTCAAGAACATCTGATTATACAACCTGAAAGAGAACACACACACACACACACACACACACACACACACACACACACACACACACACACACACACACACACACACACACACACACACACACTGTTGTGTCTGTGATATCAGACTCATCATCAGTCTGCTGTAATAGTGCTGTAGTGATCTGAGGTAAATGATATTTTGTCTGCGTGGTCTGTGATTGTGGGGTGTTTGATGTGGACGGAAGTGTTTTGGACACACAAGCCGAGGGGGGGGAGACGGTGTGTGACAACACTGGCAATTTAGTCTACAGGTGTGTGTGCCCGCGCGCTCGGGGAACACACTTCAAACACACCTCTTCCTCTCAGGATGAAAGAGGGATTCGTTCTAATTGTACAGCGACGAGAAGACAAAACAGAAAAAGGAAAGATAACTTTCTAGTGGCTCTTTTATAAAGCGTGTCGATGACCACAACAGAGGCTCATGGGATACGGCTCTGAGCGCGCACAAAAACAAAACCATTCATGGATATAAAACGAAAACATGAATATGACCGCATTATAAACTCTAATAAATGTGTAATATGCTAACCATTATTTTTTTTGGAAAGATAGATTAGACTTTTTAGATTTTGCTGTTCAGAGCCTTGTGTGTAGAGTTACATCACCCAGATCTGCACACACACACACACACACACACACACACACACACACACACACACACACACACACACACACACACACACACACACACACACCACATCACAACACATATTTCCTTCATTCATGAACTATATGAATCATTTGAAGAAACAGTGCAGCCGGTTGAGCAAGATCAGACCGAGGCTGTGGACACACGGATGAAGACATCAACTCCAGCTTTTTATACACACACACACACACACACACACACACACACACACACACACACACACACACACACACACACACACACACATGTCTGGTTCGCTATCTTTGTGGGGACTCTCCATAGGCGTAATGGTTTTTATACTGTACAAACTGTATTTTCTGTCCCCTTACACACACACACACACACACACACACACTGCCCCTGTCCCTAAACCTACCCATCACAGGAGACATTCTGCATTTTTACATTTTCAAAAAACATTACTTAGTGTGATTTATACGCTGTTCTCCTCATGGGGACCGCTGGCTGGTCCCCACAATGTAGGTGATTTCAGGTTTTACTATACTTGTGGGGACATTTGGTCCCCACAATGTAATATAAACACGAGCACACATACACACACACACACACACACACACACACAGTATATAGCCTATATATTCAATGCTGATACTCTGACACATGAGCATTAGATGTTTTCAGGTAATAATTGATCAATCTAAAGTTTCACACACTATAAACGCTTCAGCAAGTACAAACACTGGTAACACTTTACAGTAAGGTTCATTAGTTTACTACCTTAATTACCACTTAAAGGGCACCTATTATGCAAAATTCACTTTTACATGGTGTTTGAACATAAATGTGTGTTGGCAGTGTGTGAGCAAAACCACCCTAGAATGACAAAAATCCACCCAATTGCGCAAGCCCCACCGACGTGGTTTGATTGACAGTGTGGTTGTGGCATAGACCCCGCCCTCGGTGATCTGTACATCCTCCATTGTTTTGACGACAGCCGGTATGTTCTGTTGTGGGATGTAATAATCATAAATAATGTACATAGTTTTCACTTACTTCTGACATCAGAGCCACTGAAAACGCAGTGGATGTATTTTATTTATGAAGGAAAGGCGCCACTTAAACTTCCAAAATACGTTTGTTTGCGCGAATCATTTTCTGACTGACTGTTTTGTGAACGAGGGTCAATTCAAAGCAGGTCTTGCTTCAAAGTTAATCCTCAAGTGTGGATCGTTGCCTACTGTTCGCGATCCAACGTCACCTCCAGAAGAAGGAAGTGTATTTTTTTATTTTAGAGTAAATAGTCATTTCAGTCGATGTCAGCCAATTCAACAAATGCATCTAAAGTTGTTGTCGTCGTCATCGTAGGATGTCTGTGTATATAATTTAAACCTTGTTTGTATAGTGTGTAACCACACATTTATAAATATTTTTTTAAAGATATTGCATTAAAAACTGCATATATTTTCTTGTTCTGTAGTCTTATCACATTTGCCACATAAGCACCTGTACCGCAAGTAATGTAAACATGACGCAACAGGTCCCTCGCATAAATGTAATTTCGTTTGTACGTAGCAAACGTTATCACAGTATGTGTTTGTAGTTTCAAAAAATTGCGCCAACGTTATCACAGTTTGTGTGTGTGTGTGTGTCTTGTGTGTGTGTTGCACATCCATAATTGCAAAGGGGACGCGATTAAAACATTTGTGTTTCTTCTGCCGGAGTCTCTTCATAATCTGGGTCTGATTATGTTCAATTATGTTCAAACATGTAACGTTACGGCTGAATGCCATACAAAACAGCGGGTCTCTCACTCTAATCCATTCTGCGTCTACCGATTGTTTATTGCCATAGCTAATGCAAGTTACGCCCGCATCCAAAGGGTGGGGATATGCAGCTCATTTACATTTAAGGTGGTATACACCAAAACAGCTCTTTTTAAAACAGGCCCCAAAAATGACATTTTCAAATGGTTATAATAAAGTAACTGTGGGGTATTTTGTGCTGAAACTTCACAAATACATTCTGGGGACACCTGAGACCAATATTACATCTTGTAAAAAGGGGCATAATAGGTGCCCTTTAAACTAAGAATGAATCATACTTCCACAGCATTTATTAATCTTATTTAATATTAATTTCAACATTTACTAATACGGTATTAAAATCAAAGTTTGTATCATTAGTTAATGCACTGTGAACTAACAATGAACAGCTGTATTATTATTAACTAACATCAACAAAGATGAATAAATACGGTAACAGATGTATCGCTCATTGTTAGTTAGGATTAGTTAATACTAATGTTAACTAATGAACCTTACTGTAAAGTGATTAATACCACACAAGTGCTTTACATGCATTACTCATCAAGCATTTTACTTTCATGTGCTTCTCACAATATAATATTAGAGAGGATTGTGTGATTGATTGTGTGATGTATACCCGACAGGTCAGAAGCTCCTGTCCCTCAGAGGCGGTGCTGAACCATCACACAGATGTCGTTCACAAGCGGCAGAACACACTGATTTAGGACGAGAGATTCACTGTAATATTCAAGTTTTACTCGCCGTACTGGAAATGCTGTAAAACAGACGCCCCCCCGCGTCACCTGACCCTGTATCAGACCCATGATCTCTCTCTGACTCACGGCTCATGCTGGAAATAGTTTTAAATGGTCCGGTAACATGTTGTGGGGCTTTCCAGCTTTCTCATGTCTTCACACCGGAGAGATGGATCCACTGAACATCGAGAGATGGACACACTCCCACAACACAGACACTGAGACCCAGTCAGAAACCTGGTAAAGTTACTTCAACGTACAAAAATGATTTTTATCCGCACTGGGAGTTACGGCACTTCCGGTCTGGGAACTTCCATTCAAAAACAAATCATTTAAATCATATCCAGATAAAGCTGATCCGTCAGTTTCCCTTCGTGGTTTATTTTCCTCATGAGAAAACTTGGTATTTTAACGTGACAAGAATATCCAACGTAATCTCATGACCAATTCGCACGAGGGATAAAAAGGGGGCTAATTGGTACGATTTGTCCAAACCCAAATAGGGTCAGGGATTGGTCATTCATTGGGCAACTCGTAAAATATGAACGATTTAGCAAAAATCGTACTAATTCGTAATTCAAGTGAGGTCGTATGAATTCGTACAAACTGCCGTGAGATTGAGTTGGAATATCTTTTCAGTCGCTGCTTTCTTTTCCTCGTGATTATTTAGTTTTTTCCCTTTGCAGTCCGCTGTAAAAGTATGAAAAGCACATATTCTGCACATCTGCGCTCTGTTCTCCCGGTTTAATGCACGATATTCTCCATTAATAATTCACTGAACGCACAAACAATCTCTCGTTATTCTCCTCAAATCCTCACGTCTCCTTCCAGGTTTGTTTTCACAGGAAAATACCATTTATTATCTGTCAAAATGGCGGAAATCACTTTGAAATAGTATCATGTAATGCAGAAGTTAATGAACACGTTTGATTAAGGCACTGTATGTTATATAACACAGTTATAGTATGTTGCTACAGTGATATTTTACTGCTATTGCTGTGGAAAGAATCGTGCGTTTGGGGTTATTCATGGTCTCTTGTTGAAAGTACCTTATTGATGCTTTTAAATGTCCTTTTAATGTTCGATGGTTGAAGGGTGAGTAGATTAATGTCTTCTCATCATGACACATAATAAAAAAAACGTATTATTGCGTTAATGGAAGGAGCCTTTCACTGATTGTTTACAGCTTAACGCAAGTTACACCTTTAATTCGGGCAAAGCGTCATGAGGCGCAGGAATAATGTGGATAAAGAACAGCTCGATGTCACTCACATGCTTTAGTGGCTCTTTTGTTCTGACAAACATCTCTGAGCTTTCAGACGACAGTCCCACAGACGCGGGCAGGAGCCGGAAGCCCAGATCTGATTGTTTGGGTCGCACATGTTTTACCAGGAAACACAGTCGTGTTTACAAGGAGACGTTCTGCGATCTGGGGAAAAGAAACAACAAGTTTTCCAGGTTGGCTTGTAACATTAGAAAGACATTCAGAGTTTAGTTTGATAAGATGCCCTCGAGCCCAAATCTGTGAAAAATGTTTGGATCAAGTCATTCTGATCTCATGGTCTACACAACGTTATCTGGACAATCTTTTGAATTGGCTCTTTGTGGTTTTGTTGCATCATCTATTTTCAATCCAAGCTCAATGGAAAAATGTGGCTGTGAAAAAGTGCAACACTTTCAAAGCGAAGCGTCCAGTCAGTGGCGTGTCCAGCTTGATCTGAAACAGATGAACGTGAATCTGGCAACGTTTTATTACGTCGGTTGTTGTACGCATCATGAGCCCCGCTCTACACTGTATTTGACCTACACATTTGACCTACACTGTACATGGCATTAGCATGGACTCACTGAAATTGTAAATGAATGACAGTGTGACTAACTAACGGTTCAGTAGAGGCAGGTGAGGTGAGAACCAGACGCAATTCATTTACAAAAAGAACACAATCAAACATAAAACAAAAACATGACAAGGCATGAAAACTCAAAGCTAAAGCAGGAACATGAACATAGCCTAGAAAACACGACTACAGGAGCCTGGACAATCAATACTCAACACAGACACAGGGCAAACAAGAGGGCGAAATACACACGATACTAAAGACAAGACAAGGGACACCTGTGAACAACTACAGCATGACCCAACACACAAGGCAGGATCACAAGACTAAAGTCAGGGGATCACGGGACAGACAAAAGACAGGAACGAGAAACAAACACCCAAAACGGGACAGTGTGACAAGCAGAAAATGAACGTTTGAAACCTTATCACACTTTTGAATCGCGCTGGTGAACACACAGTACGGGGATTTAATACATGAACACCAGGATCCTGGAGTCTGTGTTACAAGAACCCAACACACATCATTTTACCATTTTTGTAGCATAAACACCATCAAACCGACGAGAGCTTCAGATCTTCCAATGTTTCTCTATGGCGCTGAAAACTAAAGATGTCCGAGTTCCTGTGCAACTGACACTCGACTGCCATTGGCTGATCTGTGTTCGAGGGGAGGGGCTTACCGATAGGCCAATTGAATGTCTGGTGAGTGTCGTTGAAAGGTTAAAGGAACACACTGACTTTTTGTGACTTTATCTTGTTCCCCGTATCCCCCAGAGTTAGATGAGTCCACACACACCCTTCTCATCTCCGTGTGCCGTAACTCTGTCTGACACACACCGCTAGCCTAGCTTAGCACAAAGACTGGAAGTAATGGCGCTTTTCCATTACCAGTACCAGCTCAACTCGGCTCGGCTCGGCTCGGCTCGGCTCGACTCGGCTCGGCTCGCTTTTCGCTCCGTTTTCCAGTGCAGATAGTACCTCCACAATAGTACCTGGTCGTCATAGCGATGCTGCAGGAAACTGCTGTGACGTAATCTTCTGGGCGAGCCGCGAGTCGCGACACACCCGCGACATGTACTCCTCGTTTGACCACGGCGTATTCTTCCGAGTTGCCATAAAAATAGTAGTAATGGGGAAATCACGCAATCTGGTCAACCTATTTAAAAATGGCGGGGTTATTCAGGATAGGCTACTCCGTCTGGCGCGTGCAATGATGACGCATGAATAGTGACGATTCTCTCTGACCAATCAGCAGTCTGCTGTGTTTACACGTCACATTTCAGTATCGCCTCAGCTCGTCTCAGCTCGCTTAGAACCTCGCCGGAGGTGGTACGAAAAAAAGTACCCGAAAGCAGGTACAGGTACAACTTTTACACAGTGGAAAACCAAACAAAGGTGAGTCGAGGCGAGTCGAGGCGAGCCGAGCTGGTACTGTGTAGTGGAAAAGTGCCATAAACGGCTCCAGCTAGCATACTGCTTCAATAAGTGACAAAATAACGCCAATATTTTCCTATTTATATGTTGTGATTTGTATAGTCACAGTGTGTACAAATAGCAAGGTCATATGAGACACAGATCTTCCAACCGTACACACTGGGAACTCACTCAGAGTGTTGTGCTAATCACTCCGCCCCAAGTAGTGCTTCGCCTTCTGAGAATATAGTTCCCATATGACCTTGTTATTTGTACACACTGTGACTATACAAGTGTGTACAATATGTGACTATATGTGTGTGTTTAGTTTAGTTTAGTTTATTAGTTTATAATAACATGGACAGTCCCTTTTTGAAAGAAAAAGAGCAGCTTTAGCTTCTACGGCTAATTTCCAGCTGTAGTCCCCGGCCAGTTGTCAATAGGCATACATCAATAAAATACATTACAGTTATATTTACAGCAGGACTCATCAAGAGGGGACAGACATACTAAACATGTGACACACAATTCAAACAAATAAACAAGCAGACACAGATTGCAAAGGCACAGCAACAATTCATGCAGTAAAACAATACAACACGACAAAAACAATATTCACACAGAGGCCACATTAAGACACATACTGGACACAACATTGAGGCAGGCAGCAGAGACCAAGTGGCAACAGCATGATCATGTCACATCAAATACACAACACATCTGTCAAATTAGTGTGTGCAGCTGTAATTGTCAGACAGCCAGTTTTTAAGATGTAAAGTAAAGATGGAATACGTATGCATATCTTTGATTGTAGTGGGCAGTGAATTCCAGTTTTGTATCGCTTTAACAGAAAATGATAATTGACGAATGTGCTTTTCCTAAATGGGATAATAAGATCACCTCGTGTGGAGCTTCTGGTGGTCTGACCGTTGTTTTGGCGTTGGATTATAAATGAATTGAAAGGAGCTGGAGCGGTATTGTGCTTAATTTTGTGGACCAAACAGATGTTTTTGTATTTAATTACATCTTCCCAGCTTAGCAGTTTATGATTTTTAAGGATTATACAATGATGGGAACTATTAGGCTTCTGGTCCAAAACTTTGAGAGTTTTTTTATAAAGAATTGCTAATGGCTTTAATGATAAACTGTTAGTTTGACCCCAACCTGTCAGACAGTATGTTAGATGTGACATAATCATGGTACCCATAAATAATTTAGCAGCATGAAAAGTCAGTGCATTTCTAATATGTCTAAAATTAGCTAAACTAAACTTGACCCTTTTTCACACATTCTTAATATGTGTTTTAAAAGAAAGATTAGAATCAATAATAACGCCCAAATACTTAAATTGTGGCACAATACTAATGTTTTGACCTGAAATCATTATGTTTGACACAATGTTACATTGTAATAGTAGTAATAGTCTAATAGTGTAATAGTGTCTGTTGAATTTCCCAGTGATTTACATGATCCTTGAAAACACTGTTACGTCACACTGTTGCCCGAAGCATTGCACGAGTGTGTATCTTCCAATTACTGTTCAATTATCGTCTATTACACTCGAGACCGTGAAGCTGTGGTTTTCAACATGCCACGGCTCATCATAGATTTATAAATAACTCAGAGGTAATCGAGCAACGCAGCTGAGATCCACTACGTCACGAGTGTGTAGGAGAAGAGCCGTCCGATGGGAGTCTGAAAGCCACAGCGCTCAGGATGACAGGCTCCTACACACCGCTTTCCATTCCCACATCAGTCGAGACGCAAGTGTGGTTTCCTCAGATGCCTTTAATCAAGGGTGTTTCTTTCATTTGCGAGCCCCACCACCGCACTAATGCACACACAGATCTGTGTTTCCGTCCCTGTACCTGTCCGTCTCCCAGAGCTGTTCTGGGTGGTCTCGCTCCGGGTTTCTGGGGGTTGTTACAGGACTTCCTCCTCGGCCTCGAAGCTTCCTGTGGCATTACGCTTCAAAAGGCCTCGCAACACCCACACACACACACACACACACATACACAACACACACACACACACACACACACATACACACACACACACACACACACACACACATACACAACACACACACACACACACACACACACACACACACACACATACACACACACACACACACATACACAACACACACACACACACACACACACATACACATACACACACACACACACATACACACACACAACACACACACACACACACACACACACACACACACACACACACGTCTGGTTCGCTATCTTTGTGGGGACTCTCCATAGGCGTAATGGTTTTTATACTGTACAAACTATATTTTCTGTCCCCTTACACACACACACACACACACACACACACACACACACACACACACACACACACACACACACACACACACACATACACATACACATACACATACACATACACATACACATACACACACACACACATACACATACACATACACACATACACAACACACACACACACACACACACACATACACAACACACACACACACACACACACACACATACACAACACACACACACACACACACACACACATACACACACACAACACACACACACACACACACACATATACACACACACACACACACACAACACACACACACTCACACACACACACACACACACACACACACACACACACACACAACACACACATACACACACACACACACACAACACACACAACACACACACACACATGTTGGTGCAACTACATTATGAGTACTCTCCATAGCAGTGTTCGAATTATACCGTGAGCTTCGGGGGGTACAGCTATTGCGACTGGTGACGTCACTCTCCAATTGGGGGTTCAAATTGTTTATTTCTCTGATATGTGCATTTCAAGACGATTGAAGGCCAAAAAAGATAAGAAATAGCTTTAAAACCATGTCAGCGGGCAGTAGATTATTTGTCAATACCTCCTCTCTCCATCATCCTTTCTTTTCTCTCAGTCTCCTCATCTTGTCCTGTCTCTTCCCCTCCTAAAGATGAACTTTTTTAATTTACTGAAGGCTACAAATTGATTATATTATTTCTCAATATGTACACATTCATTATTAATCTCGTGCCTAACATGATGAAAACGGCGTTGTTAATGTGTCTTGTCCCCTCACAATGACAATAAACTATAGGCTACATTACATGAGTCACATTACATAGGCCTATTTTCAGTTCAAAATGGCAAAATTAGACAAAAGTTTATTAGTTTGCCTGATTATTTTTGTCATTCGACGGGCAATTATGAAATGTTTAGTTTAGCAACTTACATTATCCCGCACTTGACTGTAAACTGAAGCGTCGAGTCGCTCTGCTAAAATTCGCACTCAGCAGCGTCTGAACATAAAGCCCGCCTACTTTGATTTGATTGGTCATCTCAAATATTCTGACATTGACGAGCAGTGACAGACCAATGAGGCTCAGATGAACACACACACACACACACACACACACACACACCCTGTCCTCTGTTTCTGACGTGCGCTCTGCTCGGCGCTGCAGCGGATTGAAGATGAAGAACGCGCTGAATCTGATTATAACAAAACTAAAGTGAACACGAATTTGTGTAGCCTACACAATTACTACTTATTAAATTTTTTCAGTACCCCCCAAACTATTATTTTCATCCCTTTTGGGAGGGTCCAAGTCTCATCTAGGGGGGTCGGACCCCCCCAATACCCCCCGTAATTCGAACTATGCTCCATAGGCGTTATGGTTTTTATACTGTACAAACTGTATATTCTAACTGTGTTCTCTCCCCTTACACTAACCCTACCCCTAAACCTACACACACACACACGACACACACACACACACACACACACAACACACACACACACACACACACACGACACACACACACACACAACACACACACACACACACACACACACACACACACACACACACACACACACACACACGACACACACAACACACACACCAACTCACACACACACACACACACAAAACACACATACACACACACACACACACAACACACACACACACACACACACACACACGACACACACAACACACACACACACCAACACACACACACACACACACACACACACACACACACACACAACACACACATACACACATGTTGGTGCAACTACATTATGAGTACTCTCCATAGGCGTAATGGTTTTTATACTGTACAAACTGTATATTATAACTGTGTTCTCTCCCCTTACACTAACCCTACCCCTAAACCTACACACACACACACACACACATACACACACACACACACAAGGGATGTTTCTTCCGTCGATGTTTGGGGTTTAACTGCTCCTGCTCCGCGCACCCCAGATCTGGAGACAAACACACATTGAAAAAAAATAATTTGTATTTTCTTGATAAAGTCCTTGCATTTTTAAAACTACATTTTCCAAAGATGGGCTAAAATCTTACACTAAACATGTGAAATTATCCATGTTATCCCTGTGAAAGATAGGAATGTGGGTATTTTATAAAGTGAATTTTACATAAAATTTTACATACATTTGTTTAAAAAAACGATTATGGTATAGTCTGGACACCCAAGCCCCTGGTGTACCCCTGAACGTACATGTTACTGCTATTGTACAACTCACCTGTTATCAGAGGTGGACAAAGTACACAACTTCCTTGCTTGAGTGAAAGTACAGATACTACTGGTCAAATATTACTCCGGTACAAGTAGAAGTTGTAAAGACTGATTTTTACTTAAGTAAAAGTACAGAAGTACTCATTTTTTAAAAGTACTTAAGTATCAAAAGTAAAAAGTAAATATCAATGCATTTTATTATTGTTAATTCTTACAGTTCCTCATGCCTCTGAAGCAACCTAGTGAATACACCAACAGTAGTAGTATCTGTGGAATTAAGAGCTCTTAGAATGTTATAAAACCTATAGAAATTAAACAAAAGAACTGACAAAAAAGACAGGCAAAATCTTTTTTTTTTTTTTTTTTTTTACACTCTTACCACCCCAACAAAAGAAGTACACATCTATGTGTATCCATTCATGCACATTTGAATCAAGTGGTCTAGAAAAATACAACATGTTTTAAAAGCCAGCTACACAACCATAGTATAACTACCCAACAGCAACACTGTTTTAACAAACAGCAAAACAGAAAGACCTATTTGCCATGGATGTGGGCACTGCACCGAGGATCTGTCTTTATCCATTTTGCCACCAGTTCATTAGTGTTTAAAGAAAATTATGAAAAATTGCCGGACTTCGCAACACGTGACCCTACCAGAGTGAATACTGTCTGTCACCTGCAAAAAACCAATCACGTTTTAGAGATAAAAAAAATCATCCACTGACTGACATAGTACTTTCTACTCAAGGACCTTGACAGAAATGTAGTGGAGTAAAAAGTATGATATTTGTCTTTCAAATGTAGTGAAGTAAAGTAAAAAGTTTCCAGCAAAAATAATACTCAAGTAAAGTACAGATACTCAAAAAGTGTACTTAAGTACAGTACTCAAGTAATGTACTTCGTTACTGTCCACCTCTGCCTGTTATTAATCCACTAAACCATGGCAAATTATCCATGTTATCCCCACGAATGAAAGTTAGAGGTCTTTTATAATGTGAATTTTGCATAAAAAGCTGTTTTGGTCATCTTTATCAGTGCACATGAAGTTAATGTCTTTGTTTTAGCTCCCGCACTTACAGACGTGTCGATCGCAGAGACTGAATATTTCCTTTATCTACAGAGAAAGACATGCACAAACACTGGTGACCTAAAAATAACCTTAATTAACTGGTTTTATTCAAGTCAAAAATAGTATTTAATATCGCTGAATCAATCTAAATACATCAATTTATACCAAAATAAATAAAATAACACACATTACATTTATCATTGCATGTCTTAAGCTTCTCAATTCCCCTGTGAGACTGTAATTACGTGTCTATAGCACGTAGTGTGTTTATCGTGTTATTTATATGCGAAACTGAGTTTTTCAGTGCATAGGATACGCAGTTTTCGCGTGCATTTGATACGCACTTCATTGCGTGTAATACACACGCACCCCACACCACTCCTAAACCTACCCTTAACAACCCATGCGTATCATATGCACGTAAAAACTCATTTTCGCGTATAAATAACACGATGAACACACTACGTGCTATAGACACGTCTTTAGTGTGATCGGGTTGGAAATCTCCTGTCCGTCAGATTTATGAAAATCTCAACAAGGTCTCAAACTGTGCATCAATTTGCAAACATGTTGAAGTCTGCGATTAGAAGTCCTATCTCATATGAACACACACAATTATCATCAATTTCTAGCATTTTGTTATTCATATTTTATACCACTTCTATATCTATGTTTAATACTTATATATCTATGTCAAAAGTTTGGAATAATTACGATTTTTTTTTTTTAAGTCTCTTCTGTTCAAGGTTGCATGTGTTCAATAAAAAATATAGTAAAAACACTATTATTCCATATTGGAATTCCATATTGGAAATATTATTCCAATTCATAAATGTTTCTTGAGTAATGATGCTGAAAATTCAGCATTGATCACAAGAATAAATTGCACTTCACTATATTTTCACATAGAAAACAGCTGATTTACACTGTAATAATATTGCACAATATTGTTTTACTGTATAATGATGCATCTTTTGTGAGACGTCTTTCAAAAATACTTTCTCAATTTCCAAACTTTTCATTGTATATCCTAAGGATATTTAGAGAAACAGCTGAAACCTCTATAAACTCTCTGAATCTGAGAATGAACGACGTCTGAGGAACAACACTTACATCCTGAGTGTTTATCGCCGCTGGTGTGTGTGTGTCACGTGTGCGAGTGTGTTATGGTGCATCACATGTGAGGTCTGACCGGGGTGTCTCACTGTCTGGCAGATTTTAAACAAAATACTGATCAAAATTGTATCAAATGTTATACTTTTGCTCATTGTTTTTGACCAGATTGTTTACCTGTTGCTGTAATGCGTCTGTTGCAACTCACTGAGTCACAGTTTTCTAAGAAAAAACTTCTGCTTTTTTGAAAGATGAGGGAAGGACAGAGGGGCTTGTGGGAAAATAATATAAAGACAAGCTATTTGTGGAGCTGAAGGGATCGTGATGTCATAAGTCATAAGTAAGTTCCTTCTTTTTCACACGCACATACTCCCAGTGTCTACTCACTAATCACTCACAATACTATAGAAGTGTTTCACTTGAAATGTGTTTGATGTAAGAAACTGCCCTTTATTGCAACATTACAAATAATGCAGATTTTTGCATTGCTATCTCAGCGTGTCTCTATACAGTCTATAGATGCATCCAGGCCTGAAAACACAGCGAGTGAATAAAACCCCAATCAGTGAATAAAATGTGAAGTGAAAGTGTGAGAAAGTGAATTCTGAGATTGGTCCTGGCATCGCATCAGATAAGTGTTGCATTTGTGGTTTGATTTGAGGAAGCGAGAGTCATTGTTTGTCATTGGAGATCTGACAGGGAAACGCTTTTCTGCTGAATCCAGACGTTCAGATCTGAATTATGTCGTCAATTTCCCATCACTGATCTCTGTCAGTTGGTCTCTAAGCAGGGTTTCTTGAGAATTTTAAAAGAGACTCTCAAAAATATGTAGCATTGCATTATTAAATGCATATAAACTGCACAAATATGACAGTGATTTTGCATCTTTTGATTAACATTCCTGTCAAAGCAGCACTACTCATACAAACACGCTCTGGAACGCATGTTCACATCGTCCGGGCCACACTGCAAAATATCATCCTGTCAATCAGTATTTGACTCATATTTTGACTCATCCTTAAATTTAGACAAAGTCAGTGTTATATGTGAATAATCTTCCCACTGGTGAATTGTCTTACACAGTTTTGCTTCTCAAAATTTCATCTGGTTGTAAATTTTGCAATTGACCTCATATAAGAAATTTCCTTATTTGGCATTCATCATATACTGTATATGCACAGAATAATCTTTTTTATGCATGATATGCATAAATCGACAGATGAATGTCGGCAGGTGGAGCTGGGGAGGTGGAGGGGCTCGTTCAACACAAACACTGAAACACTGTTTAAACGCTGAGCAAGATCCTCATTGGCTGCAGGATCAGCAGAGGCCAATCGGCTTGTGCCGTGCAGGAATGATGCGATCGCATGTAAAGGACCGATCCGCCTGCGTCCACTAAAGCTTTATGACTGAACTAGATATATCATTATTAAAAATGTAATATAAATATGTAAATAAAGAGTGTGCTCAGTCTAGAATAAAATGCAGCTGTGTATTCAAGGCCCATAAAACAGGACTTGGCTTTCCTTAAAGATGTGAACGAGAGAGAGGAGGTTGTATGATGTTTTTCGGGAGGCTTGTTTTATGCAAATTACTACATGCGTGCACACACTCCCTCATTGAGAATAATGAGGGGTAATAATTTTATGCACACACTCCCTCATTGAGAATAATCTGGATTCATTGACATTAGAACTAGGGTGAGAACTACTTTATTTCAGTAGGCTCCCTTTTTTTATGAATTTGTTCACACTTTATTTCGATAGTCATTTTAGACGTTCTACTAATTATGAGTAACTTTTCAACTACATGTCAACTAACTGTCATTAGAGTATTAGTATATTATATAGTATATTATAGTTGTTAGGGTTCGGGTTAGGAGAATAAGTTGACTTGTAGTCGCCAAGTTACTTATAGTCAGTCCAAGTTACTTATAGTCAGTCCAAGTTACTTATAGTCAGTCCAAGTTACTTATAGTCAGTTGAATGTCTGTTGGGGGACCAACAAAATAAAGAGTTCGCAGATATTAAGCAGACAGTCTACTAATACTCTAATGACTGTTAGTTGACATGTAGTTGACTATCGAAATAATGTGATACCATTAATTTTTTTTATTTAAAAAAATAGATACAGTCAGCTGTCAAACAGTTTAGAGAATTTGACGTAATGTTCCCTAATCGTACACCTTTAGGGGTGTAACGGTACATGTGTTTATCCCGGACAGGGGTGCGTTTCCCGAAAGCATCGTTAGCCAACTATGGTCGCAAGTTCCGTCGTTACCAATAGAGTTCAATGGAAATTGCGACCAAATTGCGACCATAGTTGGCTAACGATGCTTTCGGGAAACGCACCCCTGGACGGCACATACATCTCAACACTGCTAACAGTAAAAAGCCCAGAAAAAGAAGAGACGATTCATCGACATGTTTACATCTCTCAACCAGTGTTTCAACTGCAGAAAGATATCAATAAAACCGCTTGAGAATAATATCTCACGTAACATTACACTTAAACCTCGTGTCGACAGCAGGTTAGCTCGAGACACATGCACCACATCATCCTATTCATTATATTCACTTAACCTGGTAGTAATGTCTGCATTATTTAATGTATGTTTAAATAAATTTGTCATAAAAACGAGTTATGACAGTCACTGTGTAAATGATTATATTTAAAAAATGTATAATAGATTAAGAATTTAAATGCAATTTACAGTACTTTTTTTCAGTGTTGGGTGTAACTAATTACTAAGTAATTAGTTACTGTAATTTAATTACTTTTCCCTTGAAATAGTAAAGTAAGGGATTACTCTTAATTTTTCTGTAATTTAATTACAGTTACTTCTGATGTAATTGAGCTAAATACTGTGTATAGACCAATCCGATCTCACGGCGATTCGTATGCATTTTATGAGGTGGATAAATCGTATGACCTCACTCGTACAAATTCGTATGACTGGTATTATAGAACAATTCTATATAGACCTTATGTAGCCCCGCCCCTTTTCAGCGCTGCGCTTGTTGTCTTTTGACTTCCGGTCTGTATTTTCACAATGATCTTTCATAGATGAATGAACGGCTCGTTTAAAAAAGTTCCCGGTCGACATTTGTTAAGACATCTGCTTTACAATGCTTATGATAAACATTACAATGCTCATGATAACTTTCGTTAACTTTACAATAAGTAAATCCACTTCAAAAGCTAATTACTCCTCGATAGCGATGCCATAGAGATATACAGAGCGACCGCAAAAACGGAAGTTCAAAGACAATTTTCTAAAGATGGCGGCGCCCTCGTTTTTCTCGTGCATAAGGTCTATAAAGCAATAGTGGGTTTAACATCAAAATGAATCGTCTGATGTTAGAAAAGTATGTTTATAATGTAACCTCCTCCCTTTAAATTGTTTGATCAGTTTAAGGATAATTCATGCAATTTTTTTGTATTTATTTGAAAGAATTAAAACAGTTTCATGTCTATCCCTGTATTATTCAGCTGGTTGAGGTTGATATGGGATTTAGAAAGTAATTAGTAATTAAAAGTAATTAAATACTTTCTAGAGAGAGTAATTAGTACAGTAATCTAATTACACTGTTGAAGAGGTAATTAGTAACTAGTAATTAATTACTTTTTTAGAGTAACTTACCCAACACTGCTTTTTTTATTTGAGTGTTGATTATTATATCTAAAAATAAATAGCAACTAAATTGAATAATTTGGGTTCTGTTGTTAATAACTTTAATGTGTAATTAAATGAATGTGTAAATCTCCATATAGTTTACAGCATTAGCTAAGCTAACATTTTCTTAAGGATAAAAAGATCTGATTATAATAGAATTTATTTAAACACATATACACATTTGTTAAAAAAAAATGGTTTAGTTAATTAAAAAAGAAAAAGAAGCAATTTGTGTGTTTAGTTTCTCCCGTAACAATCCCACTAACACCCGCAGACACCTGTGAACACACACACCTTCTCTCTGCATGTAAATAGGTCACTTATATTAACTCCAAATCTTTAGTGAATGAGGCCCGCTGACCAGGAGTTTCACATGACCATGCCAAATATCTTCATATTCTGTTGTTGACTATTAAGAGACCCGGATAATCATATGAGACAGCTGTCTATATAAACACATATAGTGAGATCGTGCTCATCGAACTGTCCACTTTATGCATCATATGCATTCTCTATAATGACTAATCTCATGAATCATTCAGGTTCTGATTCAATTCTGTTCTCGTTTCTGCTGGACTTTTTGAGGCTGGTGTTTAGCAACTACCCGGTGGAGTGTCTGACGCTGGCGATGAGTCTGCGAAATTAATGTGTCCGTCTGAGAAGGCGATAGAGACGTTCCTGAGGCAGTTTTCACAGATGGTGATCGGTATTGAGAAATCTCTGAAAGTTGGTTGATTACTTGTTACCCAACACACAAGGGAACTGAGAGACTGAGGTTACTGTCGACACTGAAGCCCTTCCAAAACTCAAAACATTATTTATGTATTTATTTAATGCTTTATTTGTATGGGACAGATACAATAAATATATAAAACTGGGTCAACACAGCCATATAACGCATGTATCATAGAGTGCTTAGCTAAAGCTAAAG
Organism: Semotilus atromaculatus; assembly: GCA_031834385.1. NCBI lineage: Eukaryota > Metazoa > Chordata > Actinopteri > Cypriniformes > Leuciscidae > Semotilus > Semotilus atromaculatus. Next base: position 3,754,854 of record JAULUF010000057.1, read on the forward strand.
CTAAAGCTAACACTTGTCCCTAGAAGGGCTTTTATAAATACAGTTACACAACAGCAAAACAAAAAAAACATCATTCATCTGATCTCACACACACACACACACACACACTCACACACACACACACACACACACACACACACACACACACACACACACACACACACATACAGATCTCCAGACAGTCTTCATGAACTCATGTGTGTTCTTGCAACATCCTACATTTATTCAGAACGTGTTTCATTATGAAGTCTATCTATCTATCTATCTGTCTATCTATCTATCTATCTATCTATCTATCTATCTATCTATCTATCTATCTATCTATCTATCTATCTATCTATCTATCTATCTACTTTATTTATGTTGCATAGCCCATTTATTCTAATACATTTATATTTAATTTAATCAGGGTTATTATTATTTAACTAAAACAATACAATATGTCATTACTTGAAATAAACATTAACTGAAATAAAATAATATTTTTATTATTTTAATTAGTTGCCAAGACAACATTTCAAATTTTCTGTAAGTTTAAGTGCTAAAACTATATAAACATACAAAAAACACACAATCAAATTACTTAAACTTCAACTAAAATTTTAATAAAACAGAAAATATAAAAACAAAAACGAGTACATCAATGATACTAAAACACACACACACACACACACACACACACACACACACACACACACACACACACACACACACTGTGTTGTGTTCTTCTGACTGTAGTGATAACTCCATTCACTGTCTCCACCAAGTTCTCTGATTCAATTAGACTAGTGTGACAAAAAAAAGGGCAAAAGATAAAGTTATAGAGTTACTCGTTGAGTTTAAATTTCCTTTATTAGTTTCCCAGCTCTAATTAAGCATTGAGTCTGAAGCACTGAAGATGGCCGGTGAAACAGATATGGATGTCTAATAAGCTTACACTGTCTCCCTCTCAGCTTACAAGCCTCTTTCCAGCGGAGACCAGCCTTTCATGTCAGCCGAGAACACACAATACCAGTGACCATGGAGCCAAACTCTCTTCAGGAACCTTTCCACTCTCTTTCCTCCTAAACTAGTCAAAAAATATCTGGTTTTGTCTTGTTTATCTTCTTTTACATAAGCCCATCAAATTTGGCTTTAAACCCCAATACATTCTTACATTTCTGCTTAAAACATAAAGATAAAAAATAGTATCCAATGGAATAACAAAAATAATTACAATATATCTCTGAAAACTAGTTGAAGTTCAATTGTGTTCCTTCTTGCAAAAAAGAAAAAGGAAGATATTTATGAAAAATGTCAGCATGGACCCAGGCCTAATCATGACACAGACACTGCGCTCACTAATGATTTGAAAGAAAAACCTTAGCCCCTAAATGTATTTATTATTTTATTAATTTTTATTTATTTTATGTGTATTTGTTTATTTCATGCACCTGTTCTGTATGTATTTAATTTGTCTGTTTATTGTAAAGAATTATTACTATTGCCTTATTGTTTGTACATGAATAATTGTTCAAAAAAAAAAATCTCATTAAAATTACAAAAGACTTCGAGCATCTGACCAAGGCTGCATCTCGGTAGTTTTACTTGATTTCAGCGTTACTTTCGACACTATAAATCACATGATCTTAGATCGATTACAAGATGACTCAGTATTCAGGGACAGGCATTAAGGTGGTTTAGATTGTATCTATCAGACCGTTACCATTTTATCTATATAAATGGAGAAAAAATCCAAGTTAACGTCAGTAAATTATGGAGTGCCACAAGGGTCTGTTTTAGGCCCTCTGCTATTTTCTATATTTTAATATGCTGCTCCTTGGTAATATTATTAGAAAACATGTCATTAGTTTCCACTGTTATGCTGATGATACTCAATTATACACAGAATCTCTTAAAATAAATTTTTCTATAAATTATATATAAAACAATATGTACTGTTAAAAGCGCTACACAAATAAGTGTGAATTGAATTAGGTTTTGCTTCTTAATTAAATTTGTTTAGTTTTACTGGACAACAAGACAAAAAAAAAATATTCATTAAGAAGTTGCAGTGAATAAAGTTATACCTAGAGCCATGAGTTCAAACATTCACAGACTATCTGCTGGATATTTGCTCAGTGACTCTTACCTACAGTCTGTGTAACTCAAGATGTTCATCTCACAGCCAACACCTCACACCATCACACGTACCTCACATAAAATATTAAAGGTTCTCACTTACACATAATGAAGCCCAAATCGCTTTCTCATCAATAAGTAGCTGAGCTGAAAGGAGAGAGCGAGAGAGAGCAGGACACGTGGAGATAAAGGTGGATCTACAAGCATGAGCAAATGTGCAGTCTTTAATATCATTCAGAAAGTGTACGGCTGTAATACTGATACTCTGCTCACTGAATTCTTGGTTTCACTTTATTTTGATGGTCCCTTTAACACATTCTGTTGACTATAAGTAATGTTGCTCCTACATGTCTACTAACTCTCATTAGAGTGTTATTAGAGTATTAATAGACTGGTAGGGTTAGGGTTAGATTAAGTTGACATGTTCTTGCAAAATAGTCAGTAGTGTCTGTTGGAGGAGCATCACAATGAAGTATTTGCAGATATTACAGTCTACTAATACTCCAATGAGAGTTAGTTGACATATAGTTGCAAAGTTACTTATAGTCAACAGAATGTTCAAAAGGGACCATCAAAATAAAGTGTTACCGAATTTTTTGCAGTATTGATTGTACCACCTACTATTTTTAAACATGTGAACAGTCTGTGTTATCCAACGATAAACACTTCAAATGCTATATTTTTTACCAATTTTATTTTATTCATGGTGTCCAAGGTGTCTATTTTTTAATTCAATTCAATAATGAACCAAAATCCACAATATTACTTCCAGTTCATTCATGTCCGCATCAAGCATGTAATTTAGGACGCAACCAGAGTAGTGGCCAAAAGTGGTGTCTGGCCTACAGGACACATCTTCACCCTTTAATATTCTTAAAGCCCCCCATGCAGAACATCAAGTGTTAATGTTGTTTATATTTCTCTGTGGTGTTTTTAATATGTTTTGTTTTTTCAACTCATTTCATCAGTCGACACCATTGCTGAGTATTTTCTCCTTGAAGCTGCAGTGAATCAAAGACAGTCTCAGGAACGCCCCTGTTTCCTGCATCACAAACATGTGACCAATCCCGTCTCGTGTGGGCGGGGCTTATCCTGTCATTATTTCTAAGGATGTTGATGTTTAGAAGGCGACTGACTCTGACACGGCGAACGGGAACATGGTTTGTTTAACATTAGCAACACGTTATTAGCTGTTCCATAACATAGTCAAGCAAAACGATTAATGATTAACGATTTTCATGATCAAAGGTGAGTTTTAAGGGATAGACTTACTGATTACATTTTTGCATAGTCACACAAAACCTGCAGCTGTAGTTTGACTTTGTTTGCCAAATAATTTAGTCAGATAAATACCTTGATCAAGTTTAGTGTTTTGTTCTTCCCTCATATTTAAATATATATTTATTTTTTTCCCTCATATTTTGATGGTTTAAATTTAATTTGTATGGTACATCTCAAGCCAGTAGTGACCGCCCCTGATTGGCCACACCAAACACTACTTTTAGACGTTTCTGAATGTTAGTGGAGACATTTATGTAGTTGTTGTGGAGTTACACTGATCATCTCATTGTCATGTGTAACTTCTCCACAAGTGTCCACAGTTCCTGAGGTGTTTATAAGAGCGCTGACATGTTCTGGTCAGTAGTGTTCAGTGCTCGACCACAGGACCGGTTCAGCTCTGCTGGATCTCGGTTGTCGCTGCGAAACCAAATGTCGTACTGTGTGTGTAAACGTGCAGATTAAGGGCCGCTAATATTATAATAAGATCCTCTTCATACGTCAGAAGGAGAGCGACATCTGATCAGTTTATTTTTTGTCAAGCTTGCAGAGAAAGGCTCACCATTACCGGGTTTCACTTTTCACGTTTTCTGTGTTGGTAAAAGCACCCGATTATAGCACTTAAACATGGAAAAAGTCAGATGTTCATGATATGTTCCCTTTAAATATTGCTGAGTCGAATCCAATGGAGAAACACTATGATTCAACAGCACCTGTGAACTTTATTAATATGTCTCTATATTTTGAGCAATCGCACTCAATGTCCATATACCAAAAATGTGCATATCTATAGCTTGTGGCTCACGGTCATCACTCATTTTCCATTTTGTCTTGTTTGTGTCCGATCTCTCCTTCCTTTCTTCTAACTTTATCTGTGGCTTGGACTATGAGTAACGGCTCACTGGCCGTCTGAAAGTTAGTCACCTTCACGACACCACTTCCCCTCCAGAAAAAGGGAAGCCTTTTTTTCCTCTCTCTCGGCTTCTCCTTTTGCTGCTGCTGTCTAGACCCCAATAAACAATGCCTTCTCCAGAAATTCTTTATTATGGGAGCCGTGGATCAAAGAGCGGAGTGTAACACGAGTCCACGGACAGCGGGTAAACAGGCACGCGTGCTCAATGCTGCTCTTTATGCTGGAGGAGACGGAGAACGCATGACGAGAGGAAGACTTCAAAGTGACACGCCTCTGTCTTCACTGGCCCATTTAAAGCGAGCCGGGGGGAGGGGGTGCTTGATTTCACATGAGATGTGTGAGATGCCATCACAAAGATGCTTTTTAGCATATAGCGAGAGTCTGTGGGAGAGATGTGCGTGGGATGCTGATGTTACGTTATGGGAATTCTGCAAAGATCATTCACAGAGGAAATGCGGTGAGGGCTGAGAGAGCAGAACCATCTGAGAAGTAGACAGAGATTGTGATGGAAAGCCCCAAAATTACCCAGTCGCAAAAGGATTTTCAAACACATGATGAAAAATTGAGCTGTTCCTAATCAGGACGATAATAGCACAGAAAAATGAACGTAATGTTACATAAAGCAAGCTATTGCAAAATTTGTCATAAAATTTTGGCTGCAGGTCATAATAAAATTTTCATTCCATACTTCCATTAATACGAATGCAAATGTAGGAGATGCAAACTTCTCAGTTTTCTCTCTTCTCCACGCCAACCAATGCCAATAGAAGCCCATTAGAAACCCAATAGAAGCCCAATAGAAGCCCAATAGAAGCCCAATAGAAGCCCAATAGAAACCCAATAGAAGACCAATAGAAGCCCAATAGAAGACCAATAGAAGCCCAATAAGCCCATTAGAAACCCAATAGAAGCCCAATAGAAGCCCAATAGAAGACCAATAGAAGACCAATAGAAGCCCAATAGAAGATCAATAGAAGATCAATAGAAGATCAATATGTCATGAACCTCTTAGCTGAATTTAAAGAATGCAAAATTTAAATCTGCAAGATTGTAACAGTAAATTATACATAATTACATGCAACTAACCCTCAACCAAACCCTAATCCTACAGTAAGTACATGTAGTTGCTTAATATTACTTAAATATATAATTACACTGTAACAATGACACATTAAAATAAAGTGTAACAGTTCTGGACCCAGCGCCGCTGGAAAGTGGGCGGACACTAATGCGCTTGCTTCATCAGAACACCTTGACAACCACATAGCAATGCCTTGACGACCACTGACAACACGGACAAACTCCATTTAGAATGTCTTGAAGAACAAGAACATGTAATATAATCAAATGTATTCTGTTTATTAAATTATTTGTATTAAAATTTTGGGAAAGTTTTTGTGTTAGGAGACGCATTAAAATAAAGTAAGACACAGTGCTAAAAGTCATTTCCTTGGCCCTCGTTACATTGGGTGTCGTTTTGCCAGTTGCTTGTGTCCGCTCAGCATGAGGGTTCGGGTTTCCTCTGTTCCCCGCGTTTACAGTGACGTTCCCTTGATATTTGTGTCTCAGTGCTTACACAGGCCCCGATGCCTTCTGTGCCGGATTAGGGGCCGGTTGTCAGACACACGTCTTGGCATAACACAGGGGCCATCGTGTGGGGTCACAGGGATCATGCTGTCATGTGTTTAGACAGAGCCATGTCCGAAATGCGAGGAAGCCGAGGGGTGAGTGTGTGTATCGATCCCTGACCCCGAACGACTGCCACGCTCAGCTGTCCCCGGAGACACGGGTGTTTGAGTGTCTGAGTCACTGGGAGCCCATCCTACATTTATACATCAGAAAACAGTGTCGTTTCAGAACGAACAGTAGCGTTTCCCAAAAGATTATTGTCCACACTGATCCGGCCCACATCCGGGCCTCGTTTATAACCGCTGCATCGCTCAAACCCAGCCCTGATCGAGCCGTACGCCACTTCACACGCATATGCTGTGATCTCTAGAAACACACTTGCCGGGAGAATGTGTCAGTACATCTGTGAGTAACTCTGATCATGTGTACGAACATTCGAGACGAGCAGTTTAACGACACCGATGATGATCTGAGGAACTGATGAAGGAAAACCCCTTTAATATTCATTATGAGTCCTAATCATAAATACAGTGCATGTTCACAATAACAGTTTAAATACATAAAATAATGATTTAAACTACCGGTATGTATCTGATGTACACATTTAGATTAAATATGCCATTCTCATTAATGGAGTTAAGCACTTAAATTACATGAAATCATCACTGAGAAGTTTTTTCATACTGTAATAAATAGAAATATTAGTAGTGGATACGATGCTTCTGAACACTTTTCCTGTGTCATGCTATGTTTTAATGTGTTAACTGCAGCGACGATTGCTTAGCGGATGATATTTTGATGTAAATATAAATATTTTCACATTTTCTATTTGATTGGAGGCTATCCTGCATGTATCCGGATACGTCTGAGAACAGTGTGTTATCTCAGAACACACACTTGCGTTTTCCTTGATCTGGGCTGACTCTGTGTTGCCGTCTGTGTGAGATGATGCAGAGAGAGCAGACATAATAAAGACGTTTCTCATCACCGTCTGCTCTCAAACACAGTCACACTCATGTTTTACCGCACGACAGCAACACTGTGAAAGTGAAGCCCACAGCAGACACATGCCAGGATAAACACATCAGTCGAGAAATATGTGTGACGTGACTAAGTGCTTTTAAATACAGTTTTCTCAATGTTTTCTCTCCCCACTTGGGAGAGAGCATCTTCAAAAAGTCTACGGGCAAAACGTAGAGAAAACGATGCATGTCCATATGCAGACGAGACGTCGTGTTTCGGTTGAAGTTATGACAGAACATGCACATCTCGTCTGTGCTCGTCTGCACTCATCTGTGCTCGTCTGTGCTCGTCTGCACTCATCTGTGCTCGTCTGTGCTCGTCTGCACTCATCTGTGCTCGTCTGTGCTCGTCTGCACTCATCTGTGCTCGTCTGTGCTCGTCTGCACTCGTCTGTGCTCGTCTGTGCTCGTCTGCGCTCGTCTGTGCTCGTCTGCGCTCATCTGTGCTCGTCTGCGCTCGTCTGCGCTCGTCTGCGCTCCTCTGTGCTCGTCTCTGCTCGTCTGTGCTCGTCTGCACTCATCTGTGCTCGTCTGTGCTCGTCTGCACTCGTCTGCGCTCGTCTGTGCTCGTCTGTGCTCGTCTGTGCTCGTCTGTGCTCGTCTGCACTCATCTGTGCTCGTCTGCGCTCGTCTGCGCTCGTCTGTGCTCGTCTGTGCTCGTCTGTGCTCGTCTGCGCTCGTCTG
>JAULUF010000057.1:3767500-3770000 GCA_031834385.1 Semotilus atromaculatus
GCGTGTGTGTTGTGTTACCCCGGTCCTCGAGTGTGTGTGTTGTGTTACCCCGGTCCTCGAGTGTGTGTGTTGTGTTACCCCGGTCCTCGAGTGTGTGTGTTGTGTTACGCGGGTCCTCAAGCGTGTGTGTGTTGTGTTACGCCGGTCCTCGAGTGTGTGTGTTGTGTTACGCGGGTCCTCGAGTGTGTGTGTTGTGTTACCCCGGTCCTCGAGTGTGTGTGTTGTGTTACCCCGGTCCTCGAGTGTGTGTGTTGTGTTACGCGGGTCCTCAAGCGTGTGTGTGTTGTGTTACCCCGGTCCTCGAGTGTGTGTGTTGTGTTACGCCGGTCCTCGAGCGTGTGTGTTGTGTTACCCCGGTCCTCGAGTGTGTGTGTTGTGTTACGCGGGTCCTCGAGCGTGTGTGTGTTGTGTTACCCCGGTCCTCGAGTGTGTGTGTTGTGTTACCCCGGTCCTCGAGTGTGTGTGTTTTGTTACCCCGGTCCTCGAGTGTGTGTGTTGTGTTACCCCGGTCCTCGAGTGTGTGTGTTGTGTTACCCCGGTCCTCGAGTGTGTGTGTTGTGTTACGCGGGTCCTCGAGCGTGTGTGTGTTGTGTTACCCCGGTCCTCGAGTGTGTGTGTTGTGTTACGCCGGTCCTCGAGTGTGTGTGTTGTGTTACCCCGGTCCTCGAGCGTGTGTGTTGTGTTACCCCGGTCCTCGAGTGTGTGTGTTGTGTTACCCCGGTCCTCGAGTGTGTGTGTTGTGTTACCCCGGTCCTCGAGTGTGTGTGTTGTGTTACGCGGGTCCTCGAGCGTGTGTGTGTGTTGTGTTACCCCGGTCCTCGAGTGTGTGTGTTGTGTTACGCCGGTCCTCGAGCGTGTGTGTTGTGTTACCCCGGTCCTCGAGCGTGTGTGTTGTGTTACCCCGGTCCTCGAGTGTGTGTGTTGTGTTACCCCGGTCCTCGAGTGTGTGTGTTGTGTTACCCCGGTCCTTGAGTGTGTGTGTTGTGTTACGCGGGTCCTCGAGCGTGTGTGTGTTGTGTTACCCCGGTCCTCGAGTGTGTGTGTTGTGTTACCCCGGTCCTCGAGCGTGTGTGTTGTGTTACCCCGGTCCTCGAGTGTGTGTGTTGTGTTACCCCGGTCCTCGAGTGTGTGTGTTGTGTTACGCCGGTCCTCGAGTGTGTGTGTTGTGTTACCCCGGTCCTCGAGTGTGTGTGTTGTGTTACGCGGGTCCTCGAGCGTGTGTGTGTTGTGTTACCCCGGTCCTCGAGTGTGTGTGTTGTGTTACGCCGGTCCTCGAGTGTGTGTGTTGTGTTACCCCGGTCCTCGAGCGTGTGTGTTGTGTTACCCCGGTCCTCGAGTGTGTGTGTTGTGTTACCCCGGTCCTCGAGTGTGTGTGTTGTGTTACCCCGGTCCTTGAGTGTGTGTGTTGTGTTACGCGGGTCCTCGAGCGTGTGTGTGTTGTGTTACCCCGGTCCTCGAGCGTGTGTGTTGTGTTACGCCGGTCCTCGAGTGTGTGTGTTGTGTTACCCCGGTCCTCGAGCGTGTGTGTTGTGTTACGCCGGTCCTCGAGTGTGTGTGTTGTGTTACCCCGGTCCTCGAGTGTGTGTGTTGTGTTACCCCGGTCCTCGAGTGTGTGTGTTGTGTTACGCGGGCCTGTTTACACAGAGGGATGCGAGCGCTCGTAAATAAGCAGAAGAGTTGTGCGAGATGAAAGCCTCGGCCTGTTGTCTGTTCCCTGCCAGCCTCTTATTAAAAGCCTTTTACATGTAAACAGTCCAGCTTGTAAAACACAGAGCGTCCCGTGCCTTTAATCCACACACACTCTCTCTCGGCTGTGCTGGTGTTTGCTCATGGCGAGGGCCTTTAGACTTTAGGCATATTAGTGGGGGAAATCATACATGGATTAATTATGTGTTTGATAGTCATCTGAGTAATTTGCAAAGGAAATCTCTGACTATCGGTGAACTGGTTTTTGAAAGTAAAGAAAATAAACTGTTTTGCATCTTGACATGTTCTCACGGGGAGCGCGGCGTGGAAGCATCGCTCCTCAGCTTTATGCAAAAGAGTCTGGCGGAGAGCAAAAAGAAATGATGGATTTTTTTAATGACTCTGAAAGTAATCCTGTGATAATGATCTGTCTTGTTTCATGTCTTTCTGGCAGGAAACGAAAGGAAATTTTTTTCTTTTTTTTTTTCTGTGTGCAAGTCAGCGAGTTTAGCTGTCGAATAATGTCTCTCAGTCAGTCCTGAACCATTCATTCTTTATTTCATCCATTCATGGTTTTATCTCTGTGACTCTGTCCATTTAAAGGGACAGTTCCCCCAAAAATACACAAATATCAGCATTTACTCGTTCTGTCGTTCTGAACATGACTTTCTCCTGCAGAACACAGAAGATCTCTTGAAGAAGTTTCGGGTGTGTAGTCCACACGATGGATGTCAGCGGGGGCAGAAACTACACTGACACACACAGATATATTCAGGAGACAAGTGTACAAATGCGATGTAAAAAATATATTATT
>JAULUF010000057.1:3775000-3795000 GCA_031834385.1 Semotilus atromaculatus
TGGCTCCCCGCGGGGCTAGTGCTGTTGTGTGCTAGCGCTCTCTCCGCGGGGCCGTCTACGCCTCACAGCAGGGGCCGGGGGCCGCCGGGGCCCGAGTCTCAGTCCTGGGTCTCCGCGGGGTCCCTCACACACACACACACACCCACACACACACGCCGCGTGTGTGTGTGTTTGTGTGTGTGTGTGTGAGGTCGATCTGCACAGGGAGAGAGAGCTTTTCTCAGACTAATTTGAGCGATTTAAGGATAAGGATTTGCGCTGGGCCTGAAGATGATGTGCCATTTGGTGCGCCCCAAACCCTCCTAAATCTCTACTTAACAAAACCTCTTCAGGAACAGTTTATGAGCCTTCATCACAATCACTGACGACATAATGGAGACACGTTATTGTTCACCACTACAGCATTTAACATGAAATAACAGTGAAAACACTTCTAAAGCAGTTCTTAATCTTAGCTAATGTCAGTCTCACCATTTACTACATTATCCAGATCAACAGTTGTGTCTGTTGATGTTAATATAAAGATCTATAAATACTGAAGAAGTATTGCTCAATGTTAGTTAATACAACGGTAATAGAACATTGTTGAAAAGTGTTACCAAAACAACATAATGTTTAGGACATTTAAACGCATTTTCCCTCCAAATCCTCTTTTCTATAGTGCAATATTTTTAACATGTTTAAGGAAATCTAAACACTATTCTCTTTACAGTGCAAAAAAGCCCATCTCATTACTGTCATGCAAAAAAAAAACTATATATTATTTATAGTATTTACTGATTATAGTAGTATTTGTTGTACCATGTTTGTTTAAATGCTCATGTAAGTAAAAAAATAAAATAAAATATATATATATATATATATATATATATATATATATATATATATATATATATTTATATATATAAAATATTATTGTAACATTAGAGCACATTGCAATAATGAGTATTTTGGGGGAAATATGCTTAACTGTTATTCAAATAAGCATTCTTGTTACAAATAGTGCTTTATTTTATTTTGATTTGGGGGTTAAATGTGTTTTTTTTTGTGAGATTCCTTCTTCATCAGAACCGCGTGACGGATGCCCTTATCATTCTGAGGTGTGTGTGTGTGTGTGTGTGTGTGTGTGTGTGTGTGTGTGTGTGTGTGTGTGTGTGTGTGTGTGTGTGTGTGTGTGTGTGTGTGTGATGAGAGGAACGGTCCTAATCCGGCTGGACTGAGGGGATTTGAGCGACTGCAGACAGTAAAACATATGTCTCTCTGGAGGAGGCCACAACGCTAATTTAAGAACAGAAGCACATCAGAGCCTTTATGACGAGCCGGCCCGACACACACTCACACACACTGAGTTAACAATGCTTGGCTCAAGGCTAAAAAACACCACGTTTATTCACATCTATTGAAAGATTGGTTTAAGACATAAGCAGTTCATACACACACATGTACAGCTCTGGAAAAAATGAAGAGACCACTGCAAAATTATCAGTTTCTCTGCTTTTACTATTTATAGATATGTGTTTGGGTAAAATTAACATTTTTGTTTTATTCTATAAACTACTGACAACATTTCTCCCAAATTCCAAATAGAAATATTGTCATTTTGAGCATTAACTTGCAGAAAACGACAACTGGTCAAAATAACAAAAAAGATACAGTCTTGTCAGACCTCGGAAAATGGAAAGAAAATAAGTTTCTATTCATTTTTTTAAACAATGGTGGAATATCCCTGATTTTCAATCACAGCTTCATGCGTCTTCATGCTCTCCGCCCGTCTTACACACTGATGTCGGGGGACTTTATGCCACTCCTGGAGCAAACACTCACAGCTCGGCTGAGGTTGATGGTGTGTGAACATCCGTCTTCCTCTTGACTGGGGTTCAGGTCTGGAGATCGGGCCATGACAGGGTCTGGTGGTCTCCATCCACAGCCTGATGGACCCGGCGGTGTGGCAGGAGCATTGTCCTGCTGGAAAAACCAGTCCTCAGAGTTGGGGAACATTGTCAAGTCAAGTCATCTTCATTTATACAGCGCTTTTAACAATGTAGATTGTTTCAAAGAGGTATTACAGTGATAATAGGAAATTAAAGTAACAGAGATTATTTTGGCGTTACAGCAGCTCTAGTCAAGTCAAGTATATTTATATAGCGCTTTTCACAATACAGATTGTATCAAAGCAGCTTCACAGTATCAATCAAAACAACATAACAATGTTCGACCTCCTCGTTTGGTAGGGCTGATCAATGGTATTAATGATTGGTTAATTAATTTGAATATCCCCAACTGAGCAAGCCAAAGGCAACAGTGGGAAGGAACCGAAAAACTCCATCAAGTGACCCAATGGTGTCCTAAAACTCCATCAGGTGACCCAACGGTGTCCTAAAACTCCATCAGGTGACCCAACGGTGTCCTAAAACTCCATCAGGTGACCCAATGGTGTCCTAAAACTCCATCAGGTGACCCAACGGTGTCCTAAAACTCCATCAGGTGACCCAACGGTGTCCTAAAACTCCATCAGGTGACCCAATGGTGTCCTAAAACTCCATCAGGTGACCCAATGGTGTCCTAAAACTCCATCAGGTGACCCAATGGTGTCCTAAAACTCCATCAGGTGACCCAATGGTGTCCTAAAACTCCATCAAGTGACCCAATGGTGTCCTAAAACTCCATCAGGTGACCCAACGGTGTCCTAAAACTCCATCAGGTGACCCAATGGTGTCCTAAAACTCCATCAGGTGACCCAATGGTGTCCTAAAACTCCATCAGGTGACCCAATGGTGTCCTAAAACTCCATCAGGTGACCCAATGGTGTCCTAAAACTCCATCAAGTGACCTAATTGTGTCCTAAAACTCCATCAGGTGACCCAATGGAAAAAAAAAAACCTTGGGAGAACCGAGGCTCAGTCGGGGGCCAGTTCTCCTCTGGCGTTTATGAACTAAAGGCCGGATTTACAGTAACTGTAAGGTAAAAAATGTATATGAATGCCTGGATGAATAGATACGTCTTTAGTCTAGTTTTAAACTGGGAGAGCGAGTCTGAGCAACGAACAATATCAGGAAGGCTATTCCAGAGCTTCGGAGCTAAATGTGAAAATGCTCTCCCTCCTTTGGTGGATCTGGATATCCTAGGAATGACCAGAAACCTCAAATTTAGTGATCTTAAAGAGCGCGATGGATTATAGGGCGATAGAAGATCCGTTAAATAGACTGGAGCTAAACCATTTACGGCTTTATAAGTCAGTAGCAATACCTTGTAATTAATTCGTAACTTTATAGGTAACCAATGTAGGTAACATTGCAAACTACTTGTCTTGCCTATAAATTTGATACAGAATTTTGTTTCATTTTATCACTTCGGGGTAGGTACGCGAAACGCAATTCACAACGTTTTATCTGTAGAGTGGGAAAGGGATCCTCCATAGGGAGAGGCTAGTTGGCACTTCAGCACTGCACTGTCATCGGGTCCAGGCGAAGCTTCTCGTCAGATCTGGATACGGCCTGGATCCGGCAGGCTGCGGGAAAACCTCAGGATAAACAAAGACACTCAAATTAGCGTAGATGCCATTCTTCTTATGATGTAACGAGTACATCAGGATTTGAGGGAAGTGTTCCCAGTTCCGGCTGACCTAATCTATGCAGCCTAACATTGAATTATAGAAGTCTATAATGTATTATGTGTATGCTAGGTCAAAGAGATGTGTCTTTAATCGAGCTTTGAACTGACAGAGTGTGTCTGCTTCCCGGACAATGGTAGGAAGACTATTCCAAAGTTTTGGTGCTAAATAGGAAAAGGATCTACCGCCAGCAGTCGATTTTGATATTCTAGGTATTATTAACTGGACGGAATTTTGAGATCGCAATAGACCTGAAGGACTATAATGCGTTAAGAGCTCGCTCAAGTACTGCGGAGCTAAACCATTTAGTGCTTTGTAAGTAATCAACAATATTTTAAAATTTGTACAATGTTTAATAGGCAGCCAATGCAGTGTTGACAGAACCGGGCTAATATGGTCATACTTCCTGGTTCTGGTAAGAACTCTAGCGGCTGCGTTTTGAACTAGCTGTAGTTTTTTTATTAAGCGTGCAGGGCAACCACCCTGTAGAGCATTACAATAATCTAGTCTTGATGTCAAGAACGCATGAACTAATTGTTCCGCATTTGTCAATGAGAGCATATGGCGTAATTTAGATATATTTTTACGATGGAAAAATGCGGTTTTACAGATACTAGACACGTGACTTACAAATGAAAGATTGGTATCAAAGAGGACACACACACACACACACAGGTTCCTAACCGACGACTAAGACTTAATAGAGCAGCCATCAACTGTTAGACAGTATTCTAGGTTATTACGTGAGGGAGTTTTTTGTCCAGTCATTAGAAACTCTGTTTTTTTCAGAATTTAGTAGTAGGAAATTACTAGTCATCAAGTATTTTATATCAGCTATGCATTCCGTTAATTTTGTGAATTGGTAAGTTTTGTTTTGAAGAAATATAGAGCTGAGTATCATCGACATAACAGTGAAAGCTAATTCCGTGTTTCCTAATGATATCTCCTAATGGCAGCATGTACAGAGTGAACAACAGCGGTCCTAGTACTGAGCCTTGTGGTACGCCATACTGAACTTGTGATCAATAAGACATCTCTTCATTTACTGCTACAAACTGATGACGGTCAGATAAGTATGATTTAAACCATGCTAGTGCAACTCCACTAATGCCAACATTGTCAGAGCAGAAGGAAGCAAGTGTTCTTCCAGGACAGCCTTGCATGTGGCTTGATTCATGCGTCCTTCACAAAGACACATGTGCCTTGAAGGTCCTGCAGATCATCCCTGATCCTCCACCAAACTTCACAGTGTGTGTGAGACACTGTGGCTTGTAGGACTCTCCAGGTCTCTGTCTAACCATTGGTGTTGGACACAGCTGAAAACTGATGATCTGGGGGTGCCAATGAAGTTACAGTTAACCAATTTTAATTCAATGTTTGCTATAATTCAACCGACAACAGAACAAGAACATCCAGATAAACCAGTTCACATCTCAGGAGACTTAAAATAAAGGACTTGCATGATGTTTCTGTAAAGTTGCGTCATTTTATTTCAGATGTTTTTCCTAAAATGCCATACAGTATAGAGTTATTAAATGAAAATAAAAAATTATCTTGCAAAATCATTGTGTTTCCCTGAGAAGCTTTGAATTATCTCACAAAACATGTGTGTTTTCCAAAGTGTTGAAAACTGAAATATAGTTTTTCCTCCCATCTCGTATTATTTTCATCACAAAAACACTAAAATATAATTTTTTCTCCCATCTAATCTCATTTCCCCATCATCACCATGTCCCTTTATGGCCTCCGTACAAATTCTTTCAAAGAGTCTAATGCAACCGTATTGAGATCTGCTGAAATCTTTTATGAATCTCTAGCATGTTTTTCTCACAATTGCTCATGCATTGCTGTCAGTTGAGATGTTGAGAGATGTCCTTTATTATTGTGATTTTCTTCAGTATGCACACCCTGAAACACCCTGAAACACTCTGACCCTGAAACACCCTAACCCTGAAACACCCTGAAACACTCTGACCCTGAAACACTCTGACCCTGAAATACTCTGACCCTGAAACACCCTGAAACACCCTGAAACACTCTGACCCTGAAACACCCTGAAACACTCTGACCCTGAAACACTCGGACCCTGAAACACCCTGAAACACTCGGACCCTGAAACACCCTGAAACACTCTGAAACACTCTGAAACACACTGAAACACCCTGAAACACCCTGAAACACCCTGACCCTGAAACACTCTGACCCTGAAACACTCTGACCCTGAAACACTCTGAAACACTCTGACCCTGAAACACTCTGAAACACTCTGACCCTGAAACACACTGAAACACCCTGAAACACCCAGAAACACTCTCACCCTGAAACACCCTGACCCTGAAACACCTAGAAACACTCTCACCCTGAAACACCCTGACCCTGAAACACACTGAAACACCCTGAAACACCCTGACACACACTGACCCTGAAACACACTGAAACACCCTGAAACACACTGACCCTGATACACACTGAAACACCCTGAAACACACTGACCCTGAAACACACTGACCCTGAAACACACTGAAACACACTGAAACACTCTGACCCTGAAACACCCAGAAACACTCTGACCCTGAAACACTCTGAAACACCCTGACCCTGAAACACTCTGACCCTGAAACACCCTGAAACACTCTGACCCTGAAACACTCAGACCCTGAAACACCCTGAAACACTCTCACCCTGAAACACTCAGACCCTGAAACACTCTCACCCTGAAACACCCTGAAACACTCTGACCCTGAAACACTCTCACCCTGAAACACTCAGACCCTGAAACACCCTGACCCTGAAACACTTTCACCCTGAAACACTCTGACCCTGAAACACTCTCACTCTGAAACACCCTGACCCTGAAACACTCTGAAACACCCTGAAACACCCTGAAACACCCTGACCCTGAAACACCCTGACCCTGAAACACTTTCACCCTGAAACACTCTGACCCTGAAACACTCTCACTCTGAAACACCCTGACCCTGAAACACTCTGAAACACCCTGAAACACCCTGAAACACCCTGACCCTGAAACACTCTCACCCTGAAACACCCTGACCCTGAAACACTCTGAAACACCCTGACCCTGAAACACTCTCACCCTGAAACACCCTGACCCTGAAACACTCTCACCCTGAAATACCCTGACCCTGAAACACTCTGAAACACCCTGACCCTGAAACACTCTGAAACACCCTGAAACACCCTGAAACACTCTCACCCTGAAACACCCTGACCCTGATTCTCGTAACCTGAGCGTGGAGTCGCTGGGAACGTCTCAGCGTTGGCGAGCGGCAGTGGAAGATTAACCCATTGTTTGGGGGTGTAATTGCTGCAAACATCCAGTGTTGAATGGGTGGAGTTGATTGTCTTTGTCTCTCTTTTACTCTTTTACAACTCATGTGGTATTTACAGTGGAGCAATGCATCCCCTCCTTCACTCTCGTCCTTCTTATCTTCCCTCTCTTTGTTTGAGTGTAGATTTCAACATCTCTCTCTCTCTCTCTCTCTCTCTCTCTCTCTCTCTCTCTCTCTCTCTCTCTCTCTCTCTCTCTCTCTCCCTCTCTCTCTCTCCTCAGGAGTTTACGGTGTGTCCCGCTGGGCCGACAGCTTGTCCCAGTCTGTGTCCACCGCCTCGATTGTCTGCCACTAATTGGGAAGAGTCTTGTTTACTGCAACCCGTCCATCGTTCATCCGTCAATCAATACATCCATCAATGAGTAATCCAGCCCTCACTCCCTCCAGCTCCTCGACTCACTCACGCCACAGACACACTATCATTTTCTGTCTGGCATTTCATAAGTGTTGCATGGAGAATCTGGCTTGTCCAGTGCTACAAATATGTAATTAAAGTTTTCTCTTTCAAAGCGCAGACGTCCTGTCTCTCTGCACGACTTTATAAGAGCCGCTCTTTCACTGCTTCAGATCTTTTGTTGTTGCTTTTGTAAAAGAATGTGCTGGTCACTCTTTTAATGCAATTATTAATATGCAGTTATATAAATATTTTTAATTCGATTTTATTTTAATATTTTATGTTTATTTTAGTTTAATTTGTAGTCATTTCGTAATGTGCGTTTGTCATTTTATTAGGTTTAAATAATATATATATATTGCTATTTAGTTTTATTTCATTTTTAGTTTTATCTCTTTCCAGTTAATAATGTTTCGTGCGACAACTTATGCCGGGTTCAGACTACACGATCTCAGCTCGATTTTGCCATGATCAGTTTGATGTAAAGTGATTTGTAAACGACATTAGGCGTCGAGACCCAGACAGCAACATAGAGTCGGCCCAGATCCAGCCCATATCTGGTACACATGGGGTTCCACACGGGCCTTTTTTTGAGTCAAATATGGACAAACCCAAGGCGGGTTAAAAATGCTATTTAAAAATTAACCCAACGGCTGGGTTTGTCCATATTTGACCCAAAGTGCACGTGTTCCAGATGTGGGCTGGGTCTGGGCCGACTCTATGTTGCTGTCTCAGGATTATTTACATGGTGATTTACTAAGGTTTGTGCTAGTCAATTTACTGGTATTTGTGCCGTTATTTAAAAAAAAGCATGTCTTTAACCAGACGCTAATTTGCGCGGCGTTGGCAGATTGCGTTGGTTGAAATGGAAATGTGATCTTTAATTCGTGTGTCGTCAGTAGATCAACAGAACTTTCCACTTTCAGACGAAGTCAAAAACGTGATTTGCTCAGCTTTTTGTTCAAAACGTAGCTTTTTTTATGAAACTTACCCGCATATTAAAGTGTTGATAAAAAATAATTCATGAAGCTCTTCTTTCTTTTGATATATCGCATGTTCAGATATTCATACAACTAATTATTTTAAGGGCCAATATTTTAGGCCGGTGACTTTATTCCAAAAACACTGGCAGGGAAAGAGTTAAAGTTTAGTTTTAATAAACCATATTAACCCTGATGAAGACCAGAGCTTTCAAGAATGCAAAAGCACCCTAAAGTAGCTCATGCGCTATATTTAACTTTATATGTATATTTAACATGAGCTATATTTATATAATTTTGAGGAACAGATGAACTTTTACGTCACGTCTGCCCACGAGCTGATTAGAGAAGTAGCGCCGGAAGTTTTTAGTGAATTGGTTTATCAGCTTCACAAAACCAGTTCTTTCACCAACAGCATTAAACTGGTTTCGACACGGACAGCATCACAGAGTCGGCCCAGACCCGGCCCACATCTGGAACACGGGCACTTTGGGTCAAATATGGACAAACCCAGCCGTTGGGTTACATTTTTAAATCACATTTTTAACCCAAAGCTTGGGTTTGTCCATATTTGACTCAAAAAAGGCCCGTGTGGAACCCATGTGTACCAGGTGTGAGCCGGATCTGGGCCGACACATTTTTAACCAAAGGTTTGGGTTTGTCCATATTTGACCCAAAGTTGGGTTAGAAAAAATTTAAACCCAAATTTTATTTTTTTTTTTTTATAGTGTGGAATGCACATGGGACCCGGATCTGGTGATCCGGTGGTGGCATCGGTTCTTGATTTAACAGGCAGAGATTATCAATAATTAAGAATGTTATGTTTTGTGACAGTCACGCTTTATTTTGGGTGCACTAGTAAGAGTTAGACATGGATAAAAAAGAAAAAGTTTGACCTCTGATCTCTGTGTCTGATGATTTGTGCAGAGGAAATGCCAGAAGGAGTAACAAGTGTCTGATATGATCGTAGGAGGACACAAACAACAGGCGTGGGAACATGAGGACAAAAGTCTCTCAAGCTCAAAGAAAGTTATGGTAATGATGGAGACTCATTCCTGGCACACCCTTTCCCAACAAGCTTCACTTTCCTGCAGCGCTCCCCCGGCCGGGTCGGGCCCTCAGGTGTGCCCCGGGGCCCGAGGCATCAAGGCCTTATCTGGGGCCGATCTGAGGACCCACACACCCCCGGCGCTCACTCACGCTGCTCCACTGATCTGGGATGTGTGTGTAGAACGGCCCTGTTCATTTCCTACTCTGTGCAAACAAAATGACATCTCATTTATTGAAACTAGAGATGTAAAGAATGCACTTTGATAAACCATCCTTTGTTAATGTGTCTTTGTTACTGTTTAAGTACTGAGTAATCTTAATTGTACTTGCTATAGGGTTTGGTTTAGGTTTAATTATAACTATAGTAAGTACATGTGCACTGTAAAATAAAGTGTTACCTTATCCACTCATTTTTTAAACACATCTGTCCAGGTGAATCTCAGCAGGAAACATAAAAATAAGAAAGAAAGAAATAACTAAGGCTATTTTTTAGGACAATTAATATTAATTTAATTTTATGGCAAGCACAAACCAAACCCTTCCACCAAATTTAAAAAAGTGATATCAGCAGAGATGTGTATTTATAGTTGTATTTTGTTATCAAGTATATAACTGAAACTATATCGTAATTTGTATTACAGTAATGAGATATT
Source organism: Semotilus atromaculatus (assembly GCA_031834385.1). NCBI lineage: Eukaryota > Metazoa > Chordata > Actinopteri > Cypriniformes > Leuciscidae > Semotilus > Semotilus atromaculatus. The sequence goes on from JAULUF010000057.1 coordinate 3,785,042, forward strand.
TATAACCCTCTGTGCTCTTCACGTGGCAGTCAAAACTATTTTATGTATATAATATCTATATTTTAGTTCGATACTGTTTTTATTTAATATCTTGTATTTTTAGGGAATTTGATGGTACTAAATTTTATTTTCGCTGTATTTATAATCCATTTGTTCACTTTTTGAGCATAGACCTGAAAATTACATCTCCAACTTAAACTGGTAAATCTTGAACGCTTTAGAGCGACAGACTGAAGTTTGATCTCTCCTCAAAGACGACACTCGGCAGATTATTGCTGAAGTGGAAAAGTTTACAAAGGTGAACTTAAAAAAAAGTAACAGAATTTAAGTTTATTGTTATGAAAAATGCACAAAAATACTTTTTTCAATTTTTATACGAAATGATTTAAAAAAAAAATTCCATTCCGATGAAGTAAAAAATAAATAAATAAAAATAAATTAAAAACCTAAAATGTTTTTACCAAGGACCATCAGAGATTTAATTGTTTTACAGTAAAAAAAAAAAAAAAACTCTAACATGGTTTATGCTAATTGGTTAATAAAAATAAACGTATAAAAATATTATATATTTTGTAATTGATTTTACAAGGCTCATTGACGGCTCATTTTCATGGACAGTTTTTAATGAGCCTCATTCAGTCATGCACAGGCACATTAGCTACGTTTCCGTCCAGAGGTGCGGATTTAACTTATGCGCAACATTGGAATACAGCATAAAACATTTGTGAATAACACAGCGTTTCCATCTCATGTGTTCAAAATCATCACTTCCTGATAAACTGGCGCAAAATATCACCAAGAAAACTGAGATTTCTGCAGCAGGAGAAGCCACCTTATATAATAATTGCGTACATAGTAAATGACTTGGTCTTTTTTGATGCACATCAAGGAATTTATTCAGTAAATGTGTTTCCATCAAAGTTTATGTGGATTTTCGTACTGAATTAGAAGTTTATCCGACTCATTTGAGTGCATATGTTTTTCATGTGCATTCTGATATTTCCATCCAGTATTTTTTTATGCGATATCCAAGAATGTGCATTAAATAGGAGGATGAAAACAGAGCTATTGATCTGTGTGTTCATGTGATTAACCGTGGCTCATGCTCACGGCTCTTTCCTTCAGTCTTACTTACTTCATAACTCATACATTCTTTTGATTAAGATTTATTTATGGGCACTTTTTACTGAAATGATCGGAAATAAATGCGATACAGGTTCCTTAAAATTGTAGGTATACATTTTAGTAAAAAATGATCATGATTTTAATGGTAAAAATGCTATGGTGAAAAACTGTTAGTTGGTTAAGTTTCTGTACTATATGAAATATCACAGTAACAAACCGTTAAACTGGACGTAAAAAAGAACAAGTCACTGTATATTTTTCAGTGAAAAACGGTAAATTGACATTCCCACAATTCCCTGCATGACACTCCACATTTGATGTATTTTTGTTGACATAATATGTTTCTTCATAGTTTTTCTTAGTATGCATTTTTAAATGTCGTGTGTTGATGGTTTTTATTGTGTGTAAATGACACTTTTATATATTAGTATTAACTTTCTCAGCTTGTGATGAGCTGGTTCATCATGTGACTCTCATCACTGCTGTGATTGGTGGATGGCAGTGTATTACAATAGTACAAAACAGATATTAATGCTTCAATAAGTCGGTAAATTAACATTATATCAGATAATGAAATACGGTTATTTACAGTAAATTTCAGTTAAGTCTGTAAAACCTAAAATGTTGCTACCGTATTTTTTACGGTAATCAGAGCTGCCGTTTTTTTACCGTAAATGTGATTTCTTTTTTTTCAGTGTTCAACATATAGGAGAATAACAGCGTAGAGAAAGTGCTCATTAAGTCTGGTTAATCTCCATTTGCTCGGCAGTTCTCTGCGATGGTGTGTGGTGTAAACGTCTGATCCCCTAAAGCATTAAACATGATGCGTTCCTCTCGAACATTATCATTGCTTCTCCTTGAGGTTCCCAAAGTTGGGTTCAACAAATCCAGTGACCTTCCTTCCCATCCTCTTCCTCTCCTTCATAACGCCGGCACTAACTCACACACACGCGTGCGGTGCGCAGACAGATTGGCCGGGTGTTTCGGAGCTGATGCTACTCAGATGAGTTTAATCAGGGAAGGCCTTGTCCTGGACAAATTTGTGGCCCTTCGTCCTAATTCATCTGGCAGAGCCCATCCTTGAGTTGTCTCGCGCACTAATGAAAAGGTCCAGTCCGACTGAAGGTCAGAGGAGTCTCATCACTCTCTCCTCTTCTCCTCCTATTCCTCTCATACAGCAAACCGATGATTCAGACTCCAGATATCACTGTTCATATGGTTTCACTAGTGTGTGCAGGACACTGTAGTTCATTTGTGTAAGTGAGGAGGGCAAAATAAAGTAAACTGTGATATTAAACACATCATTCTTCATACAGTGACTACCAGTGACATTTACACATATGTGGGACCAAAACTGATTCCTCCACTTTGAGCTGATCATGTTTTCTTCAGTGTTTTTTCTGTAATAACTAATGCTCTTTTTACACACAGACTGAACAACATGAAGCATTGCTTGGGCACTGGTGGAGCTAAACTGGTATTATCTAATTGTGTAGTTAAATTTACCAGCTGACAGATATTCAACATAATTCATGTGTGAGTCTAACAGAAGGACGGACAAAACCAGTGAAATATCCACTGATCTGAAAACTCTGAGTCCTGTCATATTTATCAACATTTTCTAAACTATAGCGAATAAACTGATAATGTGAGAAATGTCTGAATAAATGTTGGTTTGACTGTATATATCATAGTTGATGCTCGTCATAAAGGGTTAATCCTCCCGAAAACCACTTTCTTTCTCGCATCTTTTAAGCATACGGTGACCATATCCATAATCATATTCCACGTCTGTCCTGCGATAGCTTTATGTAAGGACATATTTAAGCCTCTATCAAGTTGATATTGATATTGAATCTCATTAGATTAGGACTTATTGTCCTAAAGGATGCTAAATTATAAAAAAAAAGGCTAATTATTCTTCTTTTATAATGAATAAACTTTGCACAGTAATTGAACTGAACTGAGGAGAACTGAAATCTTGAAGAAAAGAAGAGAGATTTCCCATGGGAGCAATACAGCATCATTGAGGCTCCTCACACACACACACACACACACACACACACACACACACACACACACACACACACACACACACATAGTAGTCAATAAGGCTGATGACTGCAGCTCCATCTGTTGCTGGCTAATCAGACCCTCACAGTGTCTTTATCAATTAGGGGTAATTAGTGGCTGTCTGTGTGTGTGTGTGTGTGTGTGTGTGTGTGTGTGTGTGTGTGTGTGTGTGTGTGTTTGTTTAATTCCTGGATGATTTCCTGAAGAATCTGACAGGATAACACATTGCTGCTGTGGGAAGATTATATTAGACATGATATTAGTTGTGTCAAAACCTTCCCTCCTCAAATTCTTTACTGCCAGTGTGTGTGTGTGTGTGTGTGTGTGTGTGTGTGTGTGTGTGTGTGTGTGTGTGTGACCTCCTCCTGATGGTTGCGTTACATATGAAACATTCATCATGTCCTGCATCCGTCTCGATGGCTTCAGCATTTCTGTAAGGAGAGCCAATGAACACACACATCACTGGAGAATGATGGATCCCTGTATGAAACGTAAACACACACACACACACACACACACACTGCTGACACAGTTGTTGGACTCGCTTTAGAGTTTGCAGCTTTAATCGGGAGTGAAATACCAAGCAGAAGAACAATATGGTGACACACAAACACACACACACACACACACAGCAGTTGCTGCTGCCACAGGTGTCAGTGATTCACTGCGTAACACAACAGAAGTTTAAGCCCAGAGTTTGGACTGTGGACATTAATCTCTGTCGTCTTCGGCTCTTCTGGTTCACCTTGAGTCGTGGATTCGGTTTCAGTTTTATTGGCTCTAAAAGTGTAGTGAAGGGCCTCTGACCTCTGACCTGTGCGGTAGGAATAGAGCGCTGTCAGGGGTCAGGCATCGCAGCTCTATTGTTCCTGTGAGCTTCTGTCTTCATGATCTGCTGAAGGCCCTCGGTTAATCATGGAAAAGTAAAAAAAATGAAAAAATTAAAAAAAAAATTTTTTTTTTTCTTCATCGGAATGGTTCTTGGTAAAGGTTTTGGGACTTGCTATGTGAACACACACCAAAAAAAATGGACATGATTCGACTCGGTCCTGATAACAATAGTCACACGTGTGCTCCTCGTGGTCAGAAACGAGCGCATTGTAAATGAATGAGAGTTTCCTCTAGTGGAAGCGTGTGGTACTGCAGCCGAACACGCTCTCTGAAGATCATTACTGACAGATCACTCACATTAGGAACACAACTTGTTTAGATTTAGTAGAGATGTACTCTAAGTTTTAGAGTAAAACATGTTTTTGAAAATAGTATTTTTGCACATTTTTTATTACAATAAACGTAAAATTCTGTAACTTTTTTTACGTTCACTTTTTAAAACTTTTCCACTTCAGCAATAATCTGCCGAGTGTCGTCTTTGAGGAGAGATCAAACTTCAGTCTGTCGCTCTAAAGCGTTCAAGATTTACCAGTTTAAGTTGGAGATGTAATTTTCAGGTCTATGCTCAAAAAGTGAACAAATGGATTTAAATACAGTGAAAATAAAATGTAGTCCCATAAAATCCCCTAAAAATATTAAATATTAAATAAAAAAACATTATCGAGCTAAAATATAGCACATTAATTTAATTGAAATAAAATTTTTTTTTTTAGAGCCACACCCCCCCATTACATCATCACCACAAGGACCAGAGCCACACCCCCCTATTACATCATCACCACAAGGACCAGAGCCACACCCCCGTAATACATCATCACCACAAGGACCAGAGCCACACCCCCCTATTACATCATCACCACGAGGACCAGAGCCACACCCCCCTATTACATCATCACCACAAGGACCAGAGCCACACCCCCCTATTACATCATCACCACGAGGACCAATAGGAGTTCAGAGGCGTTTACCAGCTAGAGCAACGCTATCTCACGACCAATTCGTACAAATTGTCTAAACACCGGTGACGGTTATGTTTAGGGGCGGGGTCAGGGATACGTCATTCGTACGAGTTCATATGCGTAAATTCAACTCGTAAAATATGTACGATTTAGCAAAAATCTTACAAAATCGTACAAGTGAGGTCGTATGAATTCGTACAAATTAGCCACCTCGTAAAACTCGTAAGAATCGCTGTGAGATCGGGTTGGCTGATGGAACTTTTCCAGAAAGTTTGCTAATGTTTTGAACTCTAGAAATAAACTTTGTTTTGATTTTGTTTTGAAACGACGTCACACCAGTTTTGTTCCTTGATTTCAGAGCCTTAATGGTTTTCTCTTTTATTTAGAGCTGATGTGTTTTGTGCATAATCTTTTTTAAGCTGTGTGTTTGTGTTGCTGACGGACAGGGATGGTGTCAGAGGGAACTGAATAATTGCCATGTTTATATACCCTGGAATTGAATAACTCCATTACCATACTTGTCCAAAACAGCATGGTAGGACCATGATTGTTTTTAAATACTTTTATGTAGCACACAATCGTTTTTTAATAAATAATTTCAAAGGAAATTTTCATGAGGGAACAAATTCGAGCTATGTTTAATTCTAGTCTAAAATATTTTGCCAAAATTTAAATTTATGCTATTGCAATATACAGTAGTTCTGTAGAAAAGCCTTGTGGGAAACCTCTGCCTGTGTGTGTGTTTGTGTGAGTGTGTGTGTGTGTGTGTGTGTGTGTGTGTGTGTGGTGTGTGTGTGTGTGTGTGTGTGTGTGTGTGTGTGTGTGTGTGTGTGTGTGTGTGTGTGTGTGTGTGTGTGCTCTTTGATGCCAATCTTTCATTTGAAAGTCACATATTTAGTATTTGTAAAACTGCATTTTTCCATCTTAAAAATATATCTAAATTTCGTCATATGCTCTCATTGACAAATGCAGAACAATTAGTTCATGCGTTCTTGACATCAAGACTAGATTATTGTAATGCTCTACTGGGTGGTTGCCCTGCACGCTTAATAAACAAACTACAGCTAGTTCAAAACGCAGCCGCTCGAGTTCTTACCAGAACCAGGAAGTATGACCATATTAGCCCGGTTCTGTCAACACTGCATTGGCTGCCTATTAAACATCGTATACATTTTAAAATTTTGTTGATTACTTACAAAGCACTAAATGGTTTAGCTCCCCAGTACTTGAGCGAGCTCTTAACACATTATAGTCCTTCACGTCTATTGCGATCTCAAAATTCCAGCCAGTCAATAATACCTAGAATATCAAAATCGACTGCTGGTGGTAGATCCTTTTCCTGTTTAGCACCAAAACTTTGGAATAGTCTTCCTACCATTGTCCGGGAAGCAGACACACTCTGTCAGTTCAAAGCTCGATTAAAGACACATCTCTTTGCCCTAGCATACACATAATACATTATAGACTTCTACAATTCAATGTTAGGCTGCATAGATTAGGTCAGCCGGAACTGGGAACACTTCCCTCAAATCCTGATGTACTCGTTACATCATAAGAAGAATGGCATCTACGCTAATTTGAGTGTATTTGTCTAGCCTCTCCCTATGGAGGATCCCTTTCCCACTCTACAGATAAAGCGTTGTGAATTTCGTTTCGCGTACCGACCCCGAAGTGATAAAATAAAACAAAATTCTGTATCAAATTTATAGACAAGACAAGTAGTTTGTTCAGGCATGGTTTTGTAAGGAATTACAAACCTGTGCACATATATTCAAACGCACATAACTATATAATCAGTTCTTAATGCGCATGTGAACGCCATCAGCGTTTATCACAGGTTCAGTTTAAAGTCTGTTTAGAGACATTCATATACATTTTTTTTTCTTACAGTTACTGTAAATCCGGCCTCTAGTTCATAAACGCCAGAGGAGAACTGGCCCCCGACTGAGCCTGGGTTCTCCCAAGTTTTTTTTTTCCCATTGGGTCACCTGATGGAGTTTTAGTTCACCATTGGGTCACCTGATGGAGTTTTAGGACACCATTGGGTCACTTGATGGAGTTTTAGGACACCATTGGGTCACCTGATGGAGTTTTAGGACACCATTGGGTCACCTGATGGAGTTTTAGGACACCATTGGGTCACTTGATGGAGTTTTAGGACACCATTGGGTCACCTGATGGAGTTTTAGGACACCATTGGGTCACCTGATGGAGTTTTAGGACACCATTGGGTCACTTGATGGAGTTTTAGGACACCATTGGGTCACCTGATGGAGTTTTAGGACACCATTGGGTCACTTGATGGAGTTTTAGGACACCATTGGGTCACCTGATGGAGTTTTAGGACACCATTGGGTCACCTGATGGAGTTTTAGGACACCATTGGGTCACTTGATGGAGTTTTAGGACACCATTGGGTCACCTGATGGAGTTTTAGGACACCATTGGGTCACTTGATGGAGTTTTAGGACACCATTGGGTCACTTGATGGAGTTTTAGGACACCATTGGGTCACCTGATGGAGTTTTACGACACCATTGGGTCACTTGATGGAGTTTTAGGACACCATTGGGTCACCTGATGGAGTTTTAGGACACCATTGGGTCACCTGATGGAGTTTTAGGACACCATTGGGTCACCTGATGGAGTTTTAGGACACCATTGGGTCACCTGATGGAGTTTTACGACACCATTGGGTCACTTGATGGAGTTTTAGGACACCATTGGGTCACCTGATGGAGTTTTAGGACACCATTGGGTCACCTGATGGAGTTTTAGGACACCATTGGGTCACCTGATGGAGTTTTAGGACACCATTGTGTCACCTGATGGAGTTTTAGGACACCATTGGGTCACCTGATGGAGTTTTAGGACACCATTGGGTCACTTGACAGAGTTTTAGGACACCATTGGGTCACTTGATGGAGTTTTAGGACACCATTGGGTCACCTGATGGAGTTTTAGGACACCATTGGGTCACTTGATGGAGTTTTAGGACACCATTGGGTCACTTGATGGAGTTTTAGGACACCATTGGGTCACTTGATGGAGTTTTTTGGTTCCTTGCCACTGTTGCCTTTGGCTTGGTCAGTTTATTAATTAACTAATCATTAATACCATTGATCAGCTCTACCAAACGTGGATGTTTTTCCACTAAGAAACGAACATTGTTATGTTGTTTTGATTGATACTGTGAAGCTGCAATGCAATCTATATTGTGAAAAGCGCTATATAAATATACTTGACTTGACTTATGGCAGATAAATGATTGACAGCCCACACGGCCAATCCAATCCCTGTGCTGATGAGCGTGTTATTATGGGCTGTTCTGTCCCTCAAACTCACAAACTCACTGAGACACACAATCCTCTTTTTTGGCAGATTCCAAGCATTATGGTAATTAGCTGCTGTTATACATCATTAATAAACATGGCGGATGTTTTTAAAAAAGAGGAATCATTGGTTTGAATAACAAGTTACTCTTTATGACATTTCTCCATTACATACAAACATACATATGTGAGCCCAGAGTTAACTTTACTTTAAGAATAAACATATTATTTACATGTTTGTTTCAGAAAGACTCGACACGTGTGTGTGTGTGTGTGTGTGTGTGTGAGTGCGTGTGTGTGTTTTACACATTGTGTTGAGGTCAATATTTATGACATCCGACTATCTGACTTTATGACACACTTTCCCATTGTAAAGTCACTATTATAAACTGCATTTTAATTCATTTATTCCAATATCATCATATACATCAGTGATGATTATCAGAGCTGATGTTCAGCATCATTACTCCAGTCTTCAGTGTCACATGATCAGAAATCACTCTAATATGAGGATCTGATGCTCAAGAAACATTTATGATTATTATCAGTGTTGTAAACAGTTAATATTTTTGTGGAAACTGATACATTTAACTTTTCAGGATTGTTTGATGAATTGACAGATCAAAGGAACAGCATTAGTTTGAAATGGAATGTTTTTATAACATTATAAATGTCTTTACTGTCACTTTGGTCAGCTGGATGTGTCCTCGCCTCAGAACAGGAGTGTGTACATGTTTATAACAGGAGTGTGTACGTGTTTATAACAGGAGTGTGTACGTGTTTATAACAGGAGTGTGTATGTGTTTATAACAGGAGTGTGTACGTGTTTATAACAGGAGTGTGTACGTGTCTATAACAGGAGTGTGTACGTGTTTATAATCTGAGCTGTAGTGATAACTAGAGGAGAAGCTGAACTGACAGTCGATCTCTACTGTGGCGAATAATGGTTAAAGAGAGTGTGTGTGTGTGTGTGTGTGTGTGTGTGTGCAGCTTTCACTGCCAGTAAAGTGTGTGTGAGGGATGGCAGCAGAGAGAGAAAGAAATGTAAAGATGAGAGCTGTGAAGGAGTTGAGTTACAGCACACAAGGACAGAAAAAAGAGAAAGAAAAACAATGGCGGTCGTTAAAAGGGAATGTGGCGTGTGTGTGTGAGACGCGCGTGTGTGTGTGTGTCCCAGCTGCTGATGGACAGGTGACGCTGATACACTCGCCAGTCTGACATCGCTGGAGAGACTCACATTTCACACCGATTCATGCACAAGGACAGAGCTCACACACACACACACACACACACGGTACGACACTTTCTACAAGCACAGCAACATGTGCTAAAAATATAAAGAACATGCATACTGTGTTAATGCACCTCTGGCCTATGAAGAGGAAAGCAGAATCACACTCACTTTCAACACACACACACACACACACACACACACACACACAGCATTGTTTGGCAGTCGTCCAGTGAATACTACAGCGTTTAGTGATGATAACATTATCAGTCCAAGCTGAACCAGAGGATGAATGAGGTTCATTACACCAAAACATGTGTGTGTCGTGTGTGTGTGTGTGTGTGTGCG
>JAULUF010000057.1:3800000-3805000 GCA_031834385.1 Semotilus atromaculatus
AAGTGGAAAGTGTGTAACCATTTCATGTTATCCCAGAGATGTCGGAAAACACACGGATAATGTGTTCGGGATCGTTTGGTTTCGGTTCATTAACACTGCCAGTGAATACCAGAGTAAACGATCCCGTAAAGAACCCGTAAAGATCCAGTAAAATTTTTTCACATTTCATATTTCACCATTGTTCCTGGAATGATCCCGATTCCAGTGTTCCCAGGTCCCCATCTCAGCATCGATCCCAGGACGTGTTTGCACACAGAAGCAATTATACAGCAATTTCCCCGGGATGGAGGCGCTGTGTGACAGGGGCTCAGAGTCGGCCCAGATCCGGCCCACATCCGGCACACCTGCGTTGTGTAACAGGGGCTCAGAGTCGGCCCAGATCCGGCCCGCATCCGGCACACCTGCGCTGTGTGACAGGGGCTCAGAGTCGGCCCAGATCCGGCCCGCATCCGGCACACCTGCGCTGTGTGACAGGGGCTCAGAGTCGGCCCAGATCCGGCCCGCATCCGGCACACCTGCGATGTGTGACAGGGGCTCAGAGTCGGCCCAGATCCGGCCCGCATCCGGCACACCTGCGCTGTGTGACAGGGGCTCAGAGTCGGCTCAGTGTCGGCCCGCGTCTGGCACACCTGCGCTGTGTGACAGGGGCTCAGAGTCGGCCCAGATCCGGCCCGCATCCGGCACACCTGCGCTGTGTGACAGGGGCTCAGAGTCGGCTCAGTGTCGGCCCGCGTCCGGCACACCTGCGCTGTGTGACAGGGGCTCAGAGTCGGCTCAGTGTCGGCCCGCGTCTGGCACACCTGCGCTGTGTGACAGGGGCTCAGAGTCGGCTCAGTGTCGGCCCGCATCTGGCACACCTGCGCTGTGTGACAGGGGCTCAGAGTCGGCCCAGATCCGGCCCGCATCTGGCACACCTGCGCTGTGTGACAGGGGCTCAGAGTCGGCCCAGATCCGGCCCGCATCTGGCACACCTGCGCTGTGTGACAGGGGCTCAGAGTCGGCCCAGTGTCGGCCCACGTCCGGCACACCTGTGCTGTGTGACAGGGGCTCAGAGTCGGCACAGATCCGGCTCGCATCCGGCACACCTGCGCTGTGGGGAAACAAAACAAAGTTGGTGCCTTAAATTCTTAAGCTCAGTCAACTTGGCTATAGAAGTAATTTCAACTTAAATTACATTAAACTGGCTTTAAAAATGAGTTGAATCTTTTATAATTTAAATAAAAAAGTTTAAACTTGCTTAACTTATTTTGATGAGTTTAAAGCAATGTATAAACATATGTTGTCATGACTTATTAATCATATAATGTTTTAGTGTGGATTCCCCACGTCCGTATCCATATACACACGAGTCATAATGTTGAATGACGTATGGCATGGCATAACTGAAGAACATTTCTGCAAAAAGCATTTCTCCAGCCTTAATGTGAATTTTCTTTTTAATTATCCTTTGAAACATTCACTGCACAAGCTGTAGCTAAAACGGTTTGTTTTCAGTAAACCGGTGGTTAGTTTCTTACCATGTTCATCAGAAGTTGCAGAAAGAGTGTGTGTGTGGAGAGTGAACTGTCCTCTGGCTTCACACAGAGTGTGTGTTTCGTTCATCACTGTTCAATCCCATTTATTGTGGCTTTGAGAAGGAAATATATTTCTACAAGATGTGGGTTCAGACAAAGGACAACGAAAGAAGTGGGCAACCAAAATGTGTGTGTGTGAGAGAGAGTGCATGTGTGTGTGAGAGTGTGTGTGTGTGAGAGAGAGTGCATGTGTGTGTGTGTGTGTGTGTGTGTGTGTGTGTGTGTGTGTGTGTGTGTGTGTGTGTGTGTGTGTGTGTGTCAGTGAACTCTTTTCCTGCCAGTGGCCGCTGGATGCTGATGATTGTGTGACCCGTCGGGTCATTAGGAGGTGGATGGAGGGGTAAATCAACATCTCCGTACAGCACTTAGAGTAACCACACAGACACACACACACACACACACACACACACACACACACACACACACACACACACACACGACAGCATCCGCAGCTGATGGATGGCATCTATCTGTCTCTATATGCTGACATGAGAGTTCCTCTGCATGCCCTCTAAATATTTACTACAAGAGCTCCAATCAAAGGACAATCACACAAGAGCTCCATTGTAGAGGAGAGAGACCGAGAGAGAGAGAGAGAGAGAGAGACAGACAGAGAGAGTGTCTGGGCGAGCAACGATAGGTCAGTGATATCACAGTGCCTTCATCCTTTACAGCTCTCAAAACCTTTCTTAATGATATTAGCAATGTTTAAACACATATGTGACCCTGGACCACAAAACCAGTCTCATGTTTTTTTTGTTTTTTTTTTACTTCATATTTAGATTTATACATCATATGAAAGCTGCATAAATAAGCTTTACATTGATGTATGGTTTGTTTTGAGAGGACAATATTTGGCTGAGATACAACTATTTGAAAATCTGGAATCTGAGGGTGTAAACAAATGTAAACATTAAGAAAACCGTCTTTAAATCCCCCTATCATGGATTTCTGAAAATGCCCTTTCATGTAGTGTGTAATATCGCTCTAAGTGAATGAAAACATCCTGCAAAGTTTTAAATCTGAAAGTGCACCGTATATAAAGTTATTGTCTTTCAAAAGTGAGAGTCGACTCTGAGTCAATGAAATGAATTGTTTTTCAAACGAGTCATAAGGCGTTTCGACGTAACATTAGCATTAGCTCCGCCCACTTATTGCGCGCGCACCAGGGAAACGTAAACCTCAGACCGGCGGCTGATCCTGTGGACACTGGAGAGATCATGTCGAGGAGACGCTGTGGGACACAATGTGACGGTAAAGAAATGTTCTTTCCACTGCCCAAGGACGAGCATCAGAAGAATCTGTGGTTAACATTAATCTTTACCATGATCCTACAGCAGTATAATCATAAACGTTTCCTGTTACCTTTATTTTACTGACGACTGCTTCTCAAATATTGGAGTCAGCTGATCAGCTGTGGGCCACTATTACATAAAACTCTATTAATGCAGATTGTCTGTCATTCTGACTACTTTGAGGAAAGATTAAACATGGAGCAAGATTTGTTTTACCAATGTTTGTTACATCAGTCATTCACGCTAGAGCTCGGCTAATGTACACACTGCATAGCCTACATGCTATCGATACAGTTTCCACGTGTTCACCGCAATACATTAGAAACATACTCGGTGAATAAATTAGTACAAGTAAAATAATCGGTTGATGGACATGCACTTGTTAATGCTCATGGTGAGGAATAGCAACTTCTAATAATGTACGTAGAGTAGTGGATCACTGAAGCGTCCTGCTCGAGTCCTGCGATGGAGGTTCGGGTTGAATGAATGGTTCTTCTTCTTCTAGTGTTTCATCATCGGACTCGCGCTCGGATTGATATGGTAAAATCGACGTCATTGTTCGCAGAGCTGTCACGCAGAGCTGTCGGTGTTATGGCAATGGGAATTACGCGCTAAACCAATCACAACAGACTGAGCCGTCTGGCCAATCAGAACAGAGTAGACCAATCACAACAGACTGAGCTGTCTGGCCAATCAGAGCAGAGTAGACAAATCACAACAGACTGAGCTGTCTGGCCAATCAGAGCAGAGTAGACCAATCACAGCAGACTGAGCTGTCTGGCCAATCAGAACAGAGTAGACCAATCACAGCAGACTGAGCTGTCTGGCCAATCAGAGCAGAGTAGACCAATCACAGCAGACTGAGCTGTCTGGCCAATCAGAGCAGAGTAGACCAATCACAGTAGACTGAGCTGTCTGGCCAATCAGAGCAGAGTAGACCAATCACAGTAGACTGAGCTGTCTGGCCAATCAGAGCAGAGTAGACCAATCACAGTAGACTGAGCTGTCTGGCCAATCAGAGCAGAGTAGACCAATCACAGCAGACTGAGCTGTCTGGCCAATCAGAGCAGAGTAGCTTGCGGAAAGGAGGGATTTTGAGAGATTGATTCATTTGGTGAGTCGTTTGAGAATCATTGAAAATCTGGTGATGTGCAAATGTATATTGTGAGAAAATGAAGAAAAAAAAAGACATTTGATGCATGTAAACCTGTTGTAGGAGACTCCAAAACAACATTAGGAAACTTTAAAGGGGCCCTTCAAATTTGTTAATTTATGTTCGCGTTTTGCGCGTGCGTGCGACTCGTAACTGGTGTTGTGATCCAGGGTCACATATATTAGGGAATAAGTTCAATGATAAATGATTACATGTAAATGTAATATAAGAAAAAAAAAAGGTTCTTGAAAGGCATCGTCTGCAAAAGACCTGCTGTCCATCAGGATTGAGTGCTCATGGTGTGTGTGTGTGTGTGTGCGTGTGCGTGTGTGTGTGTGTGTGACTCAGGTAAATGTGTGTTAAACACAGGGCAGATTCAGTGTGCCAGTCTCTCCGTCTCCATGAGTTTGTCAAGGGTGTGTGTGTGTGTGTGTGTGTGTGTGTGTGTGTGTGTGTGTGTGAACAGAAGCACCTCACATGATCAGAGGCAAATTTGTATGTATTTGCATGAATTTTAATGGATTGCATTATTTGTATTGATGCTTAATCAGATGCATCAATATAACTATATCTTTACATGAAATATTGGTAACGCTTCATTTTACAGTCCTGTTTGTTTTATATTGCAGGGCTGTTGATTGCTTGATTCTGATTGGTTGACGAACATTGTAAGGTGTGCAATTATTCGGCAACTTTGACCGCATTACATGTCCATATCACTCCGCCAAATGATCTCAGTTACTTCACAGCTCCTACAACAGCGAAATAACCAGAACACACTGAGCAAGCCAAGAAAAATAACACACAATGGGATGAAAATGACAAACTATTTCCATGTTTCTCTCTCCCATTCAAACGCCAACATACCGTTCAGACACACAAAAAAATTATGTTATTAGTAAAATAGGTTCGCATTTGCAAAGCTACACGACATTTGTGAGCACAGAGAGTAACATGGCTGTTGAAGCGGTTACACAC
>JAULUF010000057.1:3807500-3870000 GCA_031834385.1 Semotilus atromaculatus
GTGTGTGTGTGTGTGTGTGTGTGTGTCTGTCTGTCATTGTGTGTGTGTGTCTGTATGTATGTGTGTCTGTGTGTGTGTGTGTCTGTATGTATGTGTGTGTGTGTGTGTGTGTGTGTGTGTGTGTCTGTATGTATGTATGTCTGTGTGTGTGTGTGTGTGTGTGTGTGTGTCTGTGTGTGTGTGTGTGTGTGTGTAAGGTGTATGTGTGCATATGTCAGTATATGTGTGTGTTCAGATAAACGCTGTGACTCCATGAGAGAAAGGTTTCTTGTTCTGATCATCTTTTGCTACTCGGATCTTATTAAACAGTTGAATGTTTTCTGAAAGCGGTTTCCCCTGAATTATGAAGTCACTGTAAAGAGAAGAGCATGTGTGATTACTGACTTTGTTCATCCTACACACTTTTCTCTGTTGCTTTGATGGGTAGATGTTTGACTGAGTGTGTGTGTGTGTGTGTGTGTGTGTGTGTAGGGGGTGTACAGGAACACTATGTCTGTTTCGTGTAAAGATCTGAGACGCGTAGAGGGGAAGTGTGTGTGCCGGCGGGGCAAACTCATTCAACATGGACTCTATTATCAACTCAACATAACAGTGTGTGTGTGTGTGTGTGTGTGTGTGTGTGTGTGTGTGTTATTACAGTCAAACCCAATGGTCGTGCCTTATTTAAATTGTCTGTCAACATAACTATACATTTAAATTGTATTATAATGTAGAGACACAGATGTAAGGTATTAAAAAAAGCTTTTCCTTAGTTGTGTAAATTTAGTTTTGATTTCCAATGGTGGAGTTGTATATATAGTCTTATTTATTATATCTTAAACCTTTAATTTGCCCTAATTTTTTTCTCTTGCTAAACTGTTTGCTTTCTTAATGACTTCAGCTAATCCTAATGAGGCTCATTCGGGTGGAGCTGTGTGTGTGTGTGTGTGTGTGTGTGTGTCTGTGAACCTTATGTATGTCTGCAGGATTAAAGCATCCCCATCATTCAAAGATGTTGATAGAAAGCAGCAGATAATATATATATATACTGTATATGATTTATTTGAGTATTGATTTTCCAGTCAACAAACCAATAAATTTAAATTGTTTTGTCATGGTCATGATATGGACACATACTCTTTATTCTCCTGATTTGTTGCAAGCAAAAATGATCATCTAATCTAATTCATATTTTCATCACTTAAGATGTGGACTAAATATAGTCATATATTGGGATCTATATATAAATCTAGGATTCTTGCCTCAATTTTAAAGAACCCTTTATGAAATTCATTCATGTTTAAAGGGGTGATTTCCTCTTTTTACAGTCATAAACTAAGTTTACAAGCTGTTTAATACTTAAAATTGAATTAAAAAAAACGAATTAAAGTATTTAGACTAAATCCATAAAATGATCCCATGATGGGAACCCATACAAGCTTATATACATGAAGCGCTTGACGGAGCCATTTAAGGTGCTCTCGAGAGCACTGGCACTGTTTATTTAATAAAATGTATTTAATGTCACTGAAGGGTTTATTTAATAGTTAACATAGGTGAATCTTGAGAATTCAATCATCAATATAAACAGTTGAACAGCACACGTGCCATATTTAGCAGGTTCCTCGTTTAGTTCGAGAGAGTATCTGTCTGGTCCCAGTATTAATCGCTGTGGCGAGCGCACACACTCCTCCAGATGGTGTGTGAGGAAGTGCAGCTGAAGCGCAGGATTAGGGCCGGTCGCCCCGTTACCCCACATGAAACGCTCCGGGAGGGGGTCGTCTGCAGAACGTGCGGAACATGTGCAGATCAGCGTCTCTGCAGCACATGTGTGTTTACTGTACACACACACACACACACACACATGCTAGAACCCTTACACTCGGTTCAATCCAGGTGAGATTGCTCGGTACGCTGTTCCTGCCGGGTTTTATTTTTTGGCACTGTGTTTATTTATCATATGTGTACTGTATGTGTTGTGTGTACTGTATGTGTTTTGTGTACTGTGTGTGTTGTGTGTACTGTGTGTGTTCTGTATGTGTTGTGTGTACTGTGTGTGTTGTGTGTACTGTGTGTGTTGTGTGTGCTGTGTGTGTTGTGTGTACTGTGTGTGTTGTGTGTGCTGTGTGTTGTGTGTACTGTGTGTATTGTGTGTACTGTGTGTGTTGTGTGTACTGTGTGTGTTGTGTGTGCTGTGTGTTGTGTGTGCTGTGTGTTGTGTGTACTGTGTGTGTTGTGTGTACTGTGTGTGTTGTGTGTACTGTGTGTGTTGTGTGTACTGTGTGTGTTGTGTACTGTGTGTGTTGTGTGTACTGTGTGTGTTGTGTGTACTGTGTGTGTTGTGTGTACTGTGTGTGTCGTGTGTGCTGTGTGTGTTGTGTGTGCTGTGAGTGCTTCACTGTCTTCATGTATTGCTGCTAATGCACTTTAATTTCCCAGCCGGGATCAATAAAGTACTACGACTTCACATGTAGAACCTTAAAGGGTTCTCTCTTCCTCTTCTCTCCTTCCTCTCTTCTCCTCTTCCTCTTCTCCTCCTTCTCCTCTTCTCTCCTTCTGCTCCTTCTCCTCCTTCTCCTCCTTCTGCTCCTTCTCCTTCCTCTCTTCTCCTCATTCTCCTCTTCTCTTCCTTCTCCTCTTCTCTTCTCTTCCTCTTCTCTCCTTTCTCTCTTCTCATCTTCTCTTCCTTCTCCTCTCCTCTTCTCCTCTTCTCTTCCTTCTCCTCTCCTCTTCTCTTCTCTTCCTTCTCCTCTACTCTTCTCCTCTTCTCTTCCTCTTCTCTCCTTCCTCTCTTCTCCTCTTCCTCTTCTCCTCCTTCTCCTCTTCTCTCCTTCTCCTCCTTCTCCTCCTTCCTCTCTTCTCCTCCTTCTCCTCCTTCTCCTTCCTCTCTTCTCCTCATTCTCCTCTTCTCTTCCTTCTCCTCTTCTCTTCTCTTCCTCTTCTCTCCTTTCTCTCTTCTCCTCTTCTCTTCCTTCTCCTCTCCTCTTCTCCTCTTCTCTTCCTTCTCCTCTCCTCTTCTCTTCTCTTCCTTCTCCTCTACTCTTCTCCTCTTCTCTTCCTTCTCCTCCTTCTCCTTCCTCTCCTCTTCCTCTTCTCCTCCTTCTCCTCCTTCTCCTCTTCCTCTTCTCCTCTTCTCTTCTCTTCCTTCTCCTCTACTCTTCTCCTCTTCTCTCCTTCTCCTCCTTCTCCTCCTTCCTCTCTTCTCCTCATTCTCCTCTTCTCTTCCTTCTCCTCTTCTCTTCTCTTCCTCTTCTCTCCTTTCTCTCTTCTCCTCTTCTCTTCCTTCTCCTCTCCTCTTCTCCTCTTCTCTTCCTTCTCCTCTCCTTCTCTCCTCTTCTCTTCTTTTCCTTCTCCTCTCCTCTTCTCCTCTTCTCTTCTATTCTCTTCCTTCTCCTCTACTCTTCTCCTCTTCTCTTCCTTCTCCTCCTTCTCCTTTTCCTCTTCTCCTCCTTCTCCTCTTCTCTCCTTCTCCTCCTTCTCCTTCCTCTCTTCTCCTCTTCCTCTTCTCCTCTTCTCTTCTCTTCCTTCTCCTCTACTCTTCTCCTCTTCTCTTCCTTCTCCTCCTTCTCCTTCCTCTCCTCTTCCTCTTCTCCTCCTTCTCCTCCTTCTCCTTCCTCTCTTCTCCTCTTCCTCTTCTCCTCCTTCTCCTCTTCTCCTCTCCTTCTCCTCCTTCTCCTCTTCTCTCCTTCCTCTCTTCTCCTCTTCTCCTCTCCTTCTCCTCCTTCTCCTCTTCTCTCCTTCCTATCTTCTCCTCTTCTCCTCTCTTCTCCTCCTTCTCCTCTTCTCTCCTTCCTCTCTTCTCCTCTTCTCCTCCTTCTCCTCTTCTCTCCTTCCTCTCTTCTCCTCTTCTCTTCCTTCTCCTCTTCTCTTCCTTCTCCTCTCCTCTTCTCCACTTCTCTTCTCTTCTTTCTCCTCTCCTCCTCTTCTCTTCTCTTCCTTCTCCTCTCCTCTTCCTTCTCCTCTCCTCTTCTCCTCTTCTCTTCCTTCTCCTCCTCTCTTCCTTCTCTCCTCTTCCTTCTCCTCTCCTCTTCTCCTCCTTCTCCTCTCCTCTTCTCCTCTTCTCTTCTCTTCCTTCTCCTCCTCTCTTCCTTCTCCTCTCCTCTTCTCCTCTTCTCTTCTCTTCCTTCTCCTCTTCTCTTCCTTCTCCTCCTCTCTTCCTTCTCCTCTCCTCTTCTCCTCTTCTCTTCTCTTCCTTCTCCTCTTCTCTTCCTTCTCCTCCTCTCTTCCTTCTCCTCTCCTCTTCCTTCTCCTCTTCTCTTCCTTCTCTTCTCCACTTCCTTCTCCTCTTCTCTTCCTTCTCCTCTTCTCTTCTCTTCCTTCTCCTCCTCCTCTTCTCCTCTCCTCTCCTCTTCTCTTCCTTCTCCTCTCCTCTCCTCTTCCTTCTCCTCTCATCTTCTCCTCTTCTCTTCCTTCTCCTCCTCTCTTCCTTCTCTCCTCTTCCTTCTCCTCTCCTCTTCTCCTCTTCTCTTCCTTCTCCTCTCCTCCTCTTCCTTCTCCTCTTCTCTTCCTTCTCCTCCTCTCTTCCTTCTACTCTTCTCTTCCTTCTCCTCTTCTCTTCCTTCTCTCCTCTCCTCTTCTCTTCCTTCTCCTCTCCACTTCCTTCTCCTCTTCTCTTCCTTCTCCTCTTCTCTTCTCTTCCTTCTCCTCCTCCTCTTCTCCTCTCCTCTCCTCTTCTCTTCCTTCTCCTCTCCACTTCCTTCTCCTCTTCTCTTCCTTCTCCTCTCCTCTCCTCTTCTCTTCCTTCTCCTCCTCCTCTTCTCCTCTCCTCTCCTCTCCTCTTCTCTTCCTTCTCCTCTCCTCTTCCTTCTCCTCTCCTCTCCTCTTCTCTTCTCCTCCTCCTCACCTCCTCTTCTCTTCCTTCTCTCCTCTCCTCTTCTCTTCCTTCTCTCCTCTCCTCTTCTCTTCCTTCTCCTCTCCTCTTCCTTCTCCTCCTCTCTTCCTTCTCTTCTCTTCCTTCTCTCCTCTCCTCTTCTCTTCCTTCTCCTCTCCACTTCCTTCTCTTCCTTCTCCTCTCCTCTTCTCCTCTTCCTTCTCCTCTCCTCTCCTCTTCTCCTCCTCCTCCTCTTCTCCTCTTCTCTTCCTTCTCCTCTCCTCTCCTCTTCTCCTCCTCCTCCTCCTCCTCTCCTCTTCTCTTCCTTCTCCTCTTCTCCTCTTCTCTTCCTTCTCCTCTCCTTTCCTCTTCTCTTCCTTCTCCTCTCCTCTTCTCTTCCTTCTCCTCTCCTCTTCTCTTCCTTCTCCTCTCCTCTCCTCTTCTCTTCTTCTCTTCCTTCTCCTCTCATCTCCTCTCCTCTTCCTTCTCCTCTCCTCTTCTCCTCTTCTCTTCCTTCTCCTCTCCTCTTCTCCTCTTCTCTTCCTTCTCCTCTCCTCTCCTCTTCTCTTCTTCTCTTCCTTCTCCTCTCATCTCCTCTCCTCTTCCTTCTCCTCTCCTCTCCTCTTTTCCTCCTCCTCCTCTTCTCTTCTCCTCCTCCTCCTCTTCTCCTCTTCCTTCTCCTCTCATCTCCTCTCCTCTTCCTTCTCCTCTCCTCTTCTCCTCTTCTCTTCCTTCTCCTCTCCTCTTCTCCTCTTCTCTTCCTTCTCCTCTCCTCTTCTCTTCTTCTCTTCCTTCTCCTCTCATCTCCTCTCCTCTTCCTTCTCCTCTCCTCTCCTCTTTTCCTCCTCCTCCTCTCCTCTTCTCCTCCTCCTCCTCCTCCTCCTCCTCCTCTTCTCTTCCTTCTCCTCTCCACTTCCTTCTCTTCCTTCTCCTCTCCTCTTCTCCTCTTCCTTCTCCTCTCCTCTTCTCCTCCTCCTCCTCTTCTCCTCTTCTCTTCCTTCTCCTCTCCTCTTCTCCTCATCCTCCTCTTCTCTTCCTTCTCCTCTCCTCTTCTCTTCCTTCTCCTCTTCTCCTCTTCTCTTCCTTCTCCTCTCCTCTCCTCTCCTCTTCTCTTCCTTCTCCTCTCCTCTTCTCTTCCTTCTCCTCTCCTCTTCTCTTCCTTCTCCTCTCCTCTTCTCCTCTTCCTTCTCCTCTCCTCTCCTCTTCCTTCTCCTCTCCTCTTCTCCTCCTCCTCCTCTTCTCCTCTTCTCTTCCTTCTCCTCTCCTCTTCTCCTCCTCCTCCTCTTCTCCTCTTCTCTTCCTTCTCCTCTCCTCTTCTCTTCCTTCTCCTCTCCTCTTCTCCTCTTCCTTCTCCTCTCCTCTCCTCTTCCTTCTCCTCTCCTCTTCTCCTCCTCCTCCTCTTCTCCTCTTCTCTTCCTTCTCCTCTCCTCTTCCTTCTCCTCTTCCTTCTCCTCTCCTCTTCTCCTCTTCTCTTCCTTCTCCTCTTCTCTTCCTTCTCCTCTCCTCTTCTTCTCCTCCTCCTCTTCTCTTCCTTCTCTCCTCTTCTTCTCCTCCTCCTCCTCTTCTCTTCCTTCTCCTCTCCTCTCCTCTTCTTCTCCTCCTCCTCCTCTCCTCTTCTCTTCCTTCTCTCTTCTCCTCTTCTCTTCCTTCTCCTCTCCTCTTCTCCTCTTCTCTTCCTTCTCCTCTCCTCTTCTCTTCCTTCTCCTCTCTTCCTTCTCCTCTCCTCTTCTTCTCCTCCTCCTCCTCCTCTCCTCTTCTCCCTCTTCTCCTCTGTGGTGAGGGCCTGTTATGAGTTCTCTGTAAAACTAACAGAGCTGTTGATGATCCTCTGCCCGCTATTGTTCAGCTGGTTTTCTTTCAGGCCACATTAAACCCTTTACACAGACAGTAAAAAGGTCCATTTGAATGTGACTTCAGAGTTGCGAGTCCTCCCTGCCCCCTGGCCTCGAGTCGACCAGAGAAAGAGAAGGTGTGTGTGTGTGTGTGTATGATCAAGCCCTGGAGGCTTCAGACCTTTTATGGGCTTCAAGGCTCTTAAAGCGGATCTTATTGTGGACGCCAGACTGTTCTCTCGTAGGTCCCTGCTCCAGCTCTGCTGTTTAGAGGTGACTGTAAGGATACGTCTACATTAATCCTGATACATCTGAAAACATTTTCCTTTAAAAACGCTCTCCGTCCACTCTAGCGTTTTTAGGAGTTTCCAGACGTTTCAGTGCAGATGAGAAACTTTTGGAAAACGCTAAATTCCCTTTTACTGCGCATGCGTAAACCCTCATGAAAGCTCACTGAGATGATAGAGACGGAAAAATAAATATTCTTCTGACAGGATCATTTTATTTAGCAATATCTCATCATTCACTGATCGTCCAGGTCGCTCTCACTCACCATTATATGTCTGGCTTAAAATGCTCGAACTGCTCATGTTCAGCGAATGTGAGTGAACTTTCTGTCATCTGTGCAGGACTGACATGAAGAGTGTGTGAACTCACATATTTTAGCAACAGTGTGAAAGTGAACAGCACAATACCGCTATGAACATCAATATCTATTGGTACAATAAAAACAACGACTAAAATTACGTCATCATTTTTAAACACCTGTGTTTCCACAGTCCACACTACAACACGAAAACAGCGTTTTCAAATACATCCATGTATTCAAAAAGCTTAATTTTCATGAATAAAATGGCCGTCTCCGTGTGACTGAAGGCCAAAGCGTAGAGAAAAAGCGTGAGTGTGGTGTGCACTGCTCCACTGTCTGCATGCTTTATAGTGCCGGTGCAAGACAACAGGATCATGCAGAAGAATGTAGAACAATTAGTCATATTAGTCACCCATGATTAATTAACCCATGAATATCATATAATATAAATGCATGAGTGTTTTGGTGCCGGGGCTGGCTAGTCTTCTGGCAGGAAAGAGTGGGCTGTGTGTGATGTGGTCGACTCCTCGTCACCAGCTGTGTGTGTGTGTGTGTGTGTGTGTGTGTGTGTGTGTGTGTGTGTGTGTGTGTGTGTGTGTAACGAGTGTTTTTGCCTGCGTCTGAAGAAGGCCTTTGGCTTTCATTTCTACTCCGTTTTCACCAAACCAACAAGAGAATCACATCTGGTACACACTGCCGGTACGATTTTTTATGTTTCTGAAAGAGTCTCTTCTGCTCACCAAGGCTGCATTTATTTGATAATCATTACTCCAGTCTTCAGTGTCACACGATCCTTCAGAAATCAGGATAATATGATGATTTGATGCTCAAGAAACATTTATGATTATTATCAGTGATGAAAACAGGTGTGTACAAATTTTTCAGGATTCTTTGATGAATAGAAAGTTCAAAAGAACAGCATTTATTTGAAAATATAATCTTTTGTAACATTATAAATGTCTTTACTGTCACTTTTGATCAATTTAATTCATCCTTGATGAATAAAAGGATTCTCTTATTTATTTCCCCCCAAAAATATAAAAGAAAAATTCTTACTGACCCCAAACTTTTGAACGGTAGTGTTTAATGTTACAAAAGCTTTTTATCTCAGATAAAAATATGATGTGATATGATAATAATCATAAATGTTTCTTGAGTATAATCATCATATTATCCTGATTTCTGAAGGATCATGTGACACTGAAGACTGGAGTAATGATGCTGAACATTCAGCTTTGATCACAGGAATAAATTACATTTAAAAAAAGAAAACAGTTATTTTAAATTGTCATAATATCTCACAATATTACTGTTTTTTGTATTTTTTATGTTTATGTATTTCTTTAAATTAAGTGGCTATAAGTACTCTGTACTTACATCGGAAAATAAGTACATTGTACTTACTGTGTTCGAGTTGTATTGTCAAACACTTTTGCTGCTATTTAGATGCGATACGGGTAAGGTTAGGGACAGGTGTGTGTGATACGGGTAAGGTTAGGGACAGGTGTGGTAATACGGGTAAGGTTAGGGACAGGTGTAATACGGGTAAGGTTAGGGACAGGTGTGTGTGATAAGGGTAAGGTTAGGGACAGGTGTGGTACGGGTAAGGTTAGGGACAGGTGTGGTAATACGGGTAAGGTTAGGGACAGGTGTGTGTGATAAGGGTAAGGTTAGGGACAGGTGTGATACGGGTAAGGTTAGGGACAGGTGTGGTAATACGGGTAAGGTTAGGGACAGGTGTGTGTGATACGGGTAAGGTTAGGGACAGGTGTGATACGGGTAAGGTTAGGGACAGGTGTGATACGGGTAAGTTTAGGGACAGGTGTGATACGGGTAAGTTTAGGGACAGGTGTGATACGGGTAAGGTTAGGGACAGGTGTGATACAGGTAAGGTTAGGGACAGGTGAGATACGGGTAAGTTTAGGGACAGGTGTGATACGGGTAAGGTTAGGGACAGGTGTGATACAGGTAAGGTTAGGGACAGGTGTGATACGGGTAAGTTTAGGGACAGGTGTGATTCGGGTAAGTTTAGGGACAGGTGTGATAGGGTTAAGGTTAGGGACAGGTGTGGTAATATGGGTAAGGTTAGGGACAGGTGTGGTAATACGGGTAAGGTTAGGGACAGGTGTGATACGGGTAAGGTTAGGAACAGGTGTGGTAATATGGGTAAGGTTAGGGACAGGTGTGGTAAGACGGGTAAGGTTAGGGACAGGTGTGTGTGATACGGGTAAGGTTAGGGACAGGTGTGATACGGGTAAGGTTAGGGACAGGTGTGGTAATATGGGTAAGGTTAGGGACAGGTGTGGTAAGACGGGTAAGGTTAGGGACAGGTGTGTGTGATACGGGTAAGGTTAGGGACAGGTGTGATACGGGTAAGGTTAGGGACAGGTGTGATACGAGTAAGTTTAGGGACAGGTGTGATACGGGTAAGGTTAGGGACAGGTGTGATAGGGGTATAGTTAGGGACAGGTGTGATACGGGTAAGGTTAGGGACAGGTGTGATACGGGTATAGTTAGGGACAGGTGTGATACGGGTAAGGTTAGGGACAGGTGTGATACGGGTAAGGTTAGGGACAGGTGTGATACGGGTAAGTTTAGGGACAGGTGTGATACGGGTAAGGTTAGGGACAGGTGTGATACGGGTAAGGTTAGGGACAGGTGTGATACGGGTAAGGTTAGGGACAGGTGTGATACGGGTAAGGTTAGGGACAGGTGTGATACGGGTAAGGTTAGGGACAGGTGTGATACGGGTAAGGTTAGGGACAGGTGTGATACGGGTAAGGTTAGGGACAGGTGTGATACGGGTAAGGTTAGGGGTAAGGTTAGGGACAGGTGTGATACGGGTAAGTTTAGGGACAGGTGTGATACGGGTAAGGTTAGGGACAGGTGTGATACGGGTAAGGTTAGGGACAGGTGTGATACGGGTAAGGTTAGGGACAGGTGTGATACGGGTAAGGTTAGGGACAGGTGTGATACGGGTAAGGTTAGGGACAGGTGTGATACGGGTAAGGTTAGGGACAGGTGTGATACGGGTAAGGTTAGGGACAGGTGTGATACGGGTAAGTTTAGGGACAGGTGTGATACGGGTAAGGTTAGGGACAGGTGTGATACGGGTAAGGTTAGGGACAGGTGTGATACGGGTAAGGTTAGGGACAGGTGTAATATGGGTATAGTTAGGGACAGGTGTGATACGGGTAAGTTTAGGGACAGGTGTGATACGGGTAAGGTTAGGGACAGGTGTGATACGGGTAAGGTTAGGGACAGGTGTGATACGGGTAAGGTTAGGGACAAGTGTGGTGATACGGGTAAGGTTAGGGACAGGTGTGATACGGGTAAGGTTAGGGACAGGTGTGTGTGATACGGGTAAGGTTAGGGACAGGTGTGATACGGGTAAGGTTAGGGACAGGTGTGTGTGATACGGGTAAGGTTAGGGACAGGTGTGATACGGGTAAGGTTAGGGACAGGTGTGATACGGGTAAGTTTAGGGACAGGTGTGATACGGGTAAGGTTAGGGACAGGTGTGATACGGGTAAGGTTAGGGACAGGTGTGATACGGGTAAGTTTAGGGACAGGTGTGATACGGGTAAGGTTAGGGACAGGTGTGATACGGGTATAGTTAGGGACAGGTGTGATACGGGTATAGTTAGGGACAGGTGTGATAAGGGTAAGGTTAGGGACAGGTGTGATACGGGTATAGTTAGGGACAGGTGTGATACGGGTAAGGTTAGGGACAGGTGTGATACGGGTAAGGTTAGGGACAGGTGTGATACGGGTAAGGTTAGGGACAGGTGTGATACGGGTAAGTTTAGGGACAGGTGTGATACGGGTAAGGTTAGGGACAGGTGTGATACGGGTAAGGTTAGGGACAGGTGTGATACGGGTAAGTTTAGGGACAGGTGTGTGTGATACGGGTAAGGGACAGGTGTGATACGGGTAAGTTTAGGGACAGGTGTGTGTGATACGGGTAAGGTTAGGGACAGGTGTGATACGGGTAAGGTTAGGGACAGGTGTGTGTGATACGGGTAAGGTTAGGGACAGGTGTGATACGGGTAAGGTTAGGGACAGGTGTGTGTGATACGGGTAAGGTTAGGGACAGGTGTGATACGGGTACGTTTAGGGACAAGTGTGGTGATACGGGTAAGGTTAGGGACAGGTGTGATACGGGTAAGTTTAGGGACAGGTGTGTGTGATACGGGTAAGGTTAGGGACAGGTGTGATACGGGTAAGGTTAGGGACAGGTGTGTGTGATACGGGTAAGGTTAGGGACAGGTGTGATACGGGTAAGGTTAGGGACAGGTGTGTGTGATACGGGTAAGGTTAGGGACAGGTGTGATACGGGTAAGGTTAGGGACAGGTGTGTGTGATACGGGTAAGGTTAGGGACAGGTGTGGTGGTATGGGTCGGTATAAGGGGGGGTTAGGGTGTAAAGGAAGGGTCAACAGTGTAATTACAAATGTAATTACATAAATTAATTACAGCTGTAATTACATGCTGGTATTTTTAAATATAATAAGTACAATGTAAAAACATGTATGTACACAAAAAGTCCATGATCAAATTATTAATTAATTTCAATGTAAGTACATAGTATTTAAAGCCTCTTAATATAAAGTGGGACCAAAGCGTTTGACTGGTAATGTATATCGAGATGATTATGTATGCAGATTTGTTGGATGAGTGTGTAGGAGCTCTCCAGAATGCGGAGAGGATAGGCATTGTGGGAACAGTGTGAATGGTGTGTAGAAGAGGAACAGGGACGCGAGTGTGTCCCAGTAAACGTCACGAGTCCGTCACAGGACATCCTTCCTCGCTGAGACATGCTCACTTTCCTCTTCACACACACTGACTCCTGGCATCACAGAAGGGTTGGACAAAACAATTCCTTCTGGATTCATGTGTCGAAAATTAAAAAGAGCACAGAATTATTTTTATACAAGGATTATAATTGCACTCGTCTGATTCTATAGTAAAAAGGCCAATGAAAAGGTTATGAAAGAAAGTCCATTTAAAATGATTTAAATTATAATTATTTTTTTTTATTTTTTTATTTTACTTTGCTTGAATAATGTGTGTGTGTGTGTATGTGTGTGTGTGTGTGTGTGAAAAAGTTTTTTTTTATGGTAAAACTGCAGAAAGTTTTTATTAGAGTTTAATATTTATAACTGTGTTCAAATGAAAACAATCGGTGTGTGTGTGTGTGTGTGTGTGTGTGTGTGTGTGTGTGTGTGCCTGCTTAACCATATTTTGGGAACTTGTAAGTGAGCTAAACCTGACAAAAAGTCCCAAAACCTTCGGGACATCCTCAATTGTGAAAATGGCATGAAAATAAATAGTTATAGTTTTTTTTTTGTGGTAAAATGTTTTTTTTTTTAAGTGTTCTGTTCTGTTTAGGGTATAGGTTAAGGTTAGATTATAATATTTGTAACGGTCTTAATATATAAGCAATAGGTGTGTTTGTGTGTGTGAGTGAGTGTGTGTGAGTGAGAGTGTGTGTGTGTGTGTGAGTGATTGTTAGAGCATGTCCTCTGGGGGCGGAGTCAGTGACACTGTGTGGGAGGAGTCAGTGGGCGGGGCCAAAGTGGCTTCAACAAGTCACACAAACATGCTCAGTTAGTCAGTCAATCTCAGGCACTCGCAGGAGAAGTCATTACCATCTGGACTAGCAGTGGGACGGAGAACTGAGAGCTGCACCTGTCCCACACACTCACACACACACACACTCAGGGGAGAGATCACACACAGCCTCTATGTGTGGCTGGGACCAGAGCGTCCTGGTAAGTGACATTTCTCTGAGATTATTTCTGTGGGAAGCCAAGAATGCGTTTTACATTACAATCATCTGTTTCTATTATTTCATTAATTAACTGTTTAGAGCTTATTTAGGTGTTTAGAGGTTGGTAATTATATGCAGTGTAATTGTTTGTTGTGAGGCTTGTGAACTGTTTTATTGGGGCTTTCTAGTTAATATTTTTTTTTTTAGTTTTAGTTCTCGGCTATGAGAGTGTAATCATTTCTATTTCTTTTGATTAATTTAAAACAATTTTTATCTTCTGTATTTATTGGCTGGATGCATCTATATAATTTATTTAAATTAAATGGTTTTTAATGTTTTCACCTAAAAGTAGTGTTTTAGATATAGTTTTGTATGTGGTCTTCATATTTAGTATGCATACATCTGATTTCCATGTTTGTTAATGTTGAGTTTCACTATGAGTTGAACTATGAACAGCTGTCCTACTGTGACTTTCTAACAAAAAAAAAACTGTTTTCTGATCTTCTCTTGTACAAAAAAAATTTGTACAAAATACTAGTATAATAGAAATTGCTCAACTACAACATAAAATACCCACAAATCAACTTTTATTCTTCAGAAGTTGCTGTCTGTTCTGAAACATGAACTTTGACTAATTCAGTGAACTTTATAATTTAATACAAATTATAGAACGGTGAACATTTGTAGTTTATAGGAACGAAAAAAGTTTCCATGAACGCACTTTTAATTCTTTAAGAGGTTTAAGAAAGAGTTGAGAATTGAACGTATTTGGGCTTGAATGGTGGAGGATTGATTGTATCACTTTGCGTCCAAATGGAAAAACGTTTCTGCTCTTTTGTTTCTGTTTCTCACACACACACACACACACACATTCTCTGGGACGGATTGATGGTTCCTCTGATTCCACATTTAGCCGTTCAGAAGTAGACGGACTTCCTTCCTCTGTTTTCCTCCGTTTGTGCCCATTCTCCCTCCGGGAAGAGCAGCGAGGGAGAGTTGATGGACAGAAATGAAGAGTAGGACACTAGAAGAGAGATTGTGATCAGTTCAGCTCAGGATGTCTTGTATTTACTTTAAGGAGCACTTTAGCTTCTCTGTGTTGAAAGACATTTCGGTAACACTTTATTTATAACGCATTATAAAAGCTTTCACATTGCTTTATATTTTTTCATGAATGGTTGTAACTTGTAAGCAAAGTTAAAATGCCTTTGCAGATTACTTATTACATCTGAAATGTGTTTGTCTTGTGTTTTCATAGATTAATAGATTATCACCACTAACACAGTATTGTAATATATTATAACTGTGGTTACAATTATTCATGAGACCATACAATGCATAATTAAATGGATTATATATTTAAAGGCTTTAATCCTCTGTGCTCTTCGCGTGGAAAAAAGACTGAATTATTTTTTTCAATGAAATGAATGTACTATATCTTAGTTTGATAATGGTTTTATTTAGTATTTTTAGCGGATTTTATGGCACTGAATTATATTTACACTGTATTTATAATCCATTTATTCACTTTTTGAGCATAGACCTGAACATTTAATTTCCAACTTAAACTGGTAAATATTGCATGCTTTAAAGCGACAGACTGAAGTTTGATGTTTTTTTAAAAACGACACATGGCAGATTAATTGCTGAAGTGAAAAAAGTTTTAAAAAAGTGAACTTTTATGTTTAAATGACCGATAAACAGCGCCAGAGGAGAAAGTAAAGTCCCTCCTCGTTAAACAGCCGAGATCTAATTTAGGGAAACACTTTCATTTCTTGCTATTAAAGAATATTTGTGTATTATAAATGTTTCATAGAAAAAAAAGCATTCATGTAGTTCAACCTTTGCCCTTTACCTAGATAATGTTTAGCTCTCGCACAGACTCCGAGTCAACACGTCTCTTTTCCTCAGGCTGCTTCTCATCACAGCTCGGCAATGTTGACTACTGAGGGAGCGCCCTACACCGCAGACAATGAGGAGCTCAAGATGGATGTGGAGGACGCAGACATGACAACATGGACGGAGGAAGAGTTTGAGGAGAAGTGCACGTACGTGGTGAAGGACCACACCTGGGAGGGTCCGGCGGAGAGCACACGGGCCGAGGCGTCCCTGCCCCGAAACCTGGCCTTCAAACACCCGGCACACGCCACAGAGGTACGGCTCACACACACACGCGCCACAGAGGTACGGCTCACACACACACACGCCACAGAGGTACGGCTCACACACACACACACGCCACAGAGGTACGGCTCACACACACACACGTCACAGAGGTACGGCTCACACACACACGCACACACCAAAGAGGTACGGCTCACACACACACACGCCACAGAGGTACGGCTCACACACACACACACGCCACAGAGGTACGGCTCACACACACACACGCCACAGAGGTACGGCTCACACACACACGCACACACCAAAGAGGTACGGCTCACACACACACATGCCACAGAGGTACGGCTCACACACACACACACGCCACAGAGGTACGGCTCACACACACACACGCCACAGAGGTACGGCTCACACACACACACACGCCACAGAGGTACGGCTCACACACACACACACACCACAGAGGTACGGCTCACACACACACACGCCACAGAGGTACGGCTCACACACACACACACACACACACACCACAGAGGTACGGCTCACACACACACACACGCCACAGAGGTACGGCTCACACACACACACACACGCCACAGAGGTACGGCTCACACACACACACACACACACACACGCCATAGAGGTACGGCCACGGCTCACACACTCCAGCTCTCTGAACTCAGGTCATGATCTGCTCACACAAGCAAACGGAGAGAGTGTCACATTATCAGACCGCAAGAACTTTGAGTGGTTGTGATTTTTTTGTTTAAACGGCATCTCCATAAAGCCACACCTACTGATCACACAACTGGTATTAATCTTCTTTATCTGCACTGTCAACAAAAAAAACCTCCCTGTCTATGTCTGTGTGTGTGCTTAATAATTTCTAACTCGCATTGTCACTCGGCTAACACAAACATCCATACATCAGCGCGCCGCATGACAAGCTCCTCGAGCGCCAGAGTGCAAAAGTTGAGAGGCGAGATCTTTTGCCATCTATCAAACCGGTTTTATCTGCATGTGTGTGTCCACCACGGTCCACACACACACACTACTTTCCACCTTTCCTGCGCTAATGACGGCTGACGCTGTGAATGGGATTAAGCTTCTCGTATTTTCAAAGTGTTTGTAGATCAATAGGAACAGGGTTATGGATTTTTTCATCAATTGCTCTGTCCGTCTTATCTCTTCCTGTGAGCACGTACTTATGAGCTGATAAAGAGCTCGCCCTGTTTCTTCCAGAAACACCTGAGGTTCAAACAGGAGGAGTGAGTGAAGTCATGTGGGAGATTAGCATGATGAGAGGCTCGTTTAATGAGTGCTTGTAATCGCTCTTTAGAGGAGGTGAAGCGAGGTGCGCAGATCCAAACAAAGTGTTTAAAGAATCAAACTCGTACACTGTAAAAAAAACAAAAAAAAAATGTGCTTTTAACGGTAAAAGACTAAAAATGCTACGGTGACAAACTGTTATTTGGTTAACAGAAAGTTTCTGTACTATATACGGTGAATAACTATTTTTGGACGTGAAAAAAAAGAACAAGTCGTATAATTTACAGTGAAAAACCTTCACATTTGATGTTTTTTTGGTGAAATAACTAACTTTATAGTTTTTCTAATCAGTTATGTACATTAGGGTTTTATGTTACATTTAATGTTGTTAAAATAATGTTTATTGCATTGTTAAATTTCATTTCACGTGTTCCCATGATGGTGTTTAGTGTGTGTGTGAATGGCACGGTGCAGCTTTTATATATTAGTATTAACGTTCTCAGCTTGTGATGAGCTGGTTCATCATGTGACTCTCATCACTGCTGTGATTGGTGGATGGCAGTGTATTACAATAGTACAAAACAGATATTAGTACTACAATAAGTCGGTAAATTAACATTATATCAGATAATGAAATACGGTTATTCAAAGTAAATTTAAATCTGTAAAACCTAAAATGTTGCTACTGTATTTTTTACGATAAATTTCTGGCAACCATTTTATTACTGTAAATGTAACTTTTTTATCACCATTTTGTACTAGAAACTTGGATAGGCTGCTCTAATAGGCTTTATTAATATAACGCACCTGTATGATTGGGTGTTGTGTAGAGAGGTTAAGCTCTGGCGCTCTGGTCAGAGGGTCTGTGCGGTTCATCAGAGGTGAAGCGGGACAAACGCGTCGTCTCTCTCAGCCTGAGGACACAACCTTGATGACCTTTCACTTCCCGTGGCTGTCGGGAGAGCTGATGCTTGAGGAGACGCATGGCTCTGTGTCTTTCAAGTGCGCACATCTGGCTGACTGCCAATTAATTACCCCTCCTTCTCTCACACACACACACACACACACACACACACACACACTAATATCATGATGCTAGCAGTGAATCAGAAAATGATTTGAACGTGAACCTAAGATACTGCACTGTTAAGGTCATCTACCTCTTTCTCCACCAGCTGTTTTTTGACCAGGTTATTGGTGTAGTAAGCAGAGATAAATAACTCAAGCTCTGGGTTGTTACGTCTGACCCAGCAGCTGGGTAACACAAAAACTACCAAAAACTACTGAAAAATAACCTACAAAAATTACCCAAAAGGCTTATCCCCGGATTTAGGTAGAAGACACAACTGGGATTTTTTTTTAGATTTTTTTTTTTAGTTTAAGGTCCTCTACCTATTTCTTAACCACCTGTTTTTGTTGCCCAGGTCATTGGTGTAGTAAGCAGAGAATACATCCCCAAAGGCACACGCTTCGGCCCCCTTGTGGGAGAAAGTTACACTGCAGAAAATGTCCCCAAAGATGCCAACAGGAAGTACTTCTGGCGGGTGAGTTGTTTTGTTTCAGAAGCTTTTAAAAAAAGTAGGAGCGGACAAGTAAAAAAAATACCGGGTCACTTCCTGTTCCACTGACTGACTTCCTGCGTGACATCATGGGCTGGATGGTTACAGAAGCAGTGAGTTTTTATTCTCAGCGATCAGAAACTGCTGAGTAAAGATCTGCTGTTTTGGGAACTGCACTGACTGAGAGTGCAGCGATTTGCTCATCTTTGTTTGACTGTGCAATGTGTGGGACCGGAAGTGCTGAATGACTCTCAGTTCTGCCGCTGTAAACATACGTATTTCTTAAGAATACGCGAGCTCGACGGATCATTGTACCGTTTGGTCAGTGAAAGTCTGCATCAGGGTTGTTGTGCCACTACCATTCCCCTTACAGCTGGAGTCACGGAGAAACTTCAACTTTTATTTATTTATAGCACATTTAATAGCTTCACAGTTATAATTTAAACATACATGTATATAAAAACATTTACCAAGCCTAGCAAATGAAGGCATGACTACACACTCTTAGACACACAACTCTATAGTGAGATTAGTATATTGAGAAAAAAACTTATAACTTCAATGAACAGAATACCCTTCACTAAAAGCTAAGTTTTCAACTGAGGCTTAAAAATCTCTATAGTTTGAGCTTGCCAAATATGAAGGGGAAGACTGTTCCACAACTGAAAGAGCTCGTCCCCCTTTGACTTCTTCTCAGAATAAGGGACCGCCAGCATAAATTGGTTCGTTGATCTTGATGTCCTTCCTGATATGTAAAACCCCAAAAGGTCAGCAATGTAATTTGGGGACATGTGAAATGTTAATTTTTTTCCTGAGTTACTGTCAGAAAGTGCAAAGTCACCCCGCCCTAGTCTTATTTTCTGTCACTTCTATATTGCTGCCGAATCTAAGATCCCCAAGCGGAACAACTCTGGTCTTTACCTACTAGAAACAGCATTGATATCATTCTTTCCTTGGTTACTGTCAGTCCTTCACCATATGATGCAAGACAGGTGATTACACAGTCTCTGGTGAGAGTTGTTCAAGCAGAAGAGGAAGTACAGTGTTGACGTTTCAGAGGGAAACCTTGTTTGTGACGTCTGAAAGTGTTCCTGGAACTTGCAAGCTTAATGTAAACCTCATACTGAGACAGGCGTCCCCCCTAACAGACATCAGACGAGTCCTGGGACTGTTGGAGAGACTGTGAATATTAGTGCGGGGGTGTTTGCTGACTCACTGTGTGACTTTATAAGAGCAAATCCCACTCATTTGTTTCATAGACATGAGAAACACCCTGGGGGACTTGAGAACAGAACTTTTTTTTCAGTTGTGTCTGATCTTTATTTTGTTCTTAATGTTTTGTAGATATACTCAAACGGAGAGTTCTGCCATTTTGTGGACGGACTGGACGAGGAGAAGAGTAACTGGATGCGTTATGTGAATCCAGCTCATTCCCAGCAGGAGCAGAATCTTGCCGCCTGCCAAAACGGGATGAGCATCTATTTCTACACCGTCAAGGCCATTCCTGCAGACCAGGAGCTCCTGGTGTGGTACTGCCCGGAGTTCGCCCGCCGTCTCAACTACCCTGCATCCGGAGAGATTATGATGCAAAAACTCAGTAAGTTCATGCAAACAACTTCTCTTTGTCTGTCATAGACCAGGAGCCTCATTTATAACCGCTGCGTCGCACAAAACAGGCCCTGAATGAGCCGTACGCCACTTCCCATGCATAAGCTGTGATTTATTCAAACAAAAGTGACGGGAAAATTTTCGCAAACTCTGATCCAAAGTTTACGAACATTCGAGATGAGCAGTTTAACGACACCAATGGTGATCTGAGGGACTGATGAAGGAAAACCACATTAATATTCATTATGAGTCCTAATACAGTGCATGTTCACAATAACAGTTTAAATTCATAAAAGAATGATTTGATCTGATAGATCTGATATACACATTTAGATTAAATATGCCATTCTCATTAATGGAGTTAAACACTTAAATTAGGCCTACATGAAATCATTACCGAGAAGTTGTATATTCTAATAAATAAAAAATATTTGGCCAGTGGAAAAGATTGAATAAAATTTTCTCTGAAATGTATTTTTAATTATTTGATTAATTTATTCAAGAACAAGGCAAGAATAGATTACTAATTGATTTTTAGCAATGTAATGTGACGGCACATCCATATCTCATATTTTCATAATGTTGTACTGTGTCACATGGATGAATATGCATATGCAGATGAGGATATGCATAGTAAAACGAGGCGTTGTAAGCTCCAGATATGGATATTTCGGGGTGGAGACGTATGTGCACATAATCTTCCTCTGACTGGGTTTATAAAGGAAATGTCGCGCAGGTTCTGGCGTACGCATGGTTTTATAAGTCTGAATATTTTTTTCCGTACACCATTTTTGGCTTTCGGGCACACATACCCTTTTAGTGAGGATTCTATGCACAGTTTTATAAATGAGACTCCTGGTTCCTCGTTATCTCAGTTTAAGTCAAGGAAAACATGCCTTCCCCACTATAGAGATAGACGTTGCGAGCATTGTGCAAACACACCAGCGTCTTCTCTTTCATCTGTGGTAGGATCGGAATTCTTTGAACTGCTAGATTTTTCTGCTTTCTACCCCAACAATGTTTTCCTTCAGACTAATTACAAAGAATAGGAGTGTAATGTTCCAGCCATTGGTGTTTGAGGATGTTCTTTAAACATGAAAGTGCAGGCTAAGGTTTGTTTTGCCCAACATAATAAACCGGCAATAAAAGTCCTCAAAGCTGAAAGGACGAGACAGAAGAAAAGATTGATACGGAGGACAGGGGGAGATTATAGTTAGGGGAACAGGCCAGTCAGTGTGACTCCTCTCCCCAGAGTCATGCGCATACCCCGGGGCCACTGGATGTAGCCGACCCCTTGAGCTCAACACACACACACACACACAGAGACAAGTCTGTAATTACACCTACTCCCTCATACCTGCAGCCTGAAGAGGGAATAATAGCCCTGGATCTCAGCAGTGAAACACAGTGTGACTCAGTCTACCAGAACGGGGTGATCTGACTGACACAACCTCCCACATCAAACTGATTTAGACGTTGACTTTCGATTTCACTGGCCCTGTCTGGAGTAAACCGACAGCACATTCAGCCAACGTGTATCTTAAGTGCCTTCATTCCTACCATCCTGCCTCAGGAGGTGTGGGAGGAACTTTTTCACTTGCTTGCCACTTTAAGAGTAAGGAGAGGCTAGTAAGAGCGTGTGCAAGAGAAGAAAAAAAACATCTCCATTGACTAGTTGAACTTCCTGGCGGCAGGGCTGTGCTGACAGATTGATATCTCTGTGATCGCCGGCTGTTTGTTTTTGGCAAGCTCTCTAGGGAGGAACAGAACTGGTGCTATCTGTGGAGAGAGGTGGGAGGGGAGAACTGATAACCTCTCGGTTTGTTTACACGTAGCTGCCGGGACAGAAGGATAGGGGAGTAGAGAGTACGGTACATCTTTTAAGGGATGCACACAGTCATATTCACACTTGAATTCTACACAATTAACCCTGTGACTGTTCAGTGGACAGGAAGCAGGAAGTTATTTAATTGTTTACATCCTTTTAAAGGAGATAAGTATTTAAGCCGTATGGGAAAGTCATTTTCTAATTAGCTTTCC
This sequence comes from Semotilus atromaculatus, assembly GCA_031834385.1. NCBI lineage: Eukaryota > Metazoa > Chordata > Actinopteri > Cypriniformes > Leuciscidae > Semotilus > Semotilus atromaculatus. The sequence goes on from JAULUF010000057.1 coordinate 3,829,087, forward strand.
ACCTTTCATTTAATGTGGGTGTGTGGAAGAGTCTGGGTGGTTTATAATTTAGCCTAAACATTTTGACTCCTCATCTGATTTATTTTTTTTAATGTGAATTCTGTGCAAGCTTTTAAGGTTGTGCAGAAATTTGGGAGCTCGTGAAAGATCGATCACTAAATAATATCCGGTCTCTGTGGAATCTACAAGGGAGAGATCTAGGCATGTAGATCCCTATTAGCCGGACGCCATCCGTCCCCCCACACCCACTCAGTGAACCCCATTAGATAGTATCAGTGCATCCATCCCACCCTGACCGGGGCGCTGTCAGGCTCACATCCTGTGGACCCTAACACCAGACAATTTGTCAAGCTGTCACACTAAGTGAACCACTGGGGTGCTTTGTTGAAATTTGGTTTAAGAAGAGCTATGTGCTCTGGGACAATGGAGCTGCTGTGTCCCTCAAAATAACAATAAATGGATTGGATGTACTTGTTTCTCAATGTCATTGACAAGTAATATGTGTAAAACATAACACAAAGTAGAGTTGTCAAAAGTACAGATTTAGATACCAAGTCGGTACTGAAATGTAAAAAATGTGACGCTTTGAGTGGAATCGTTAACACTCCTGATTGCCCATTGTGTTCACGCGCTTATCGGATATAGAGTGTATATATATATATATATATATATATATATATATATATATATATATATATATATATATATATATATAAGGTCGCATTAGCAATTAAAGAAAAAAGACATCAGCAAAACACGGTCAGCTCAAAGTGTCTGAATAATTTTTGTACATTTTACTGGTAGTCTATTGTATGAAATTTTTTTGGGTGTAATATGTGACAGTTTACTTTATTTTGCTCTCCTCATATAAATGAACTATAGTGTCCTGCACCTACTAGTAAAAAAATATAAAAAATTATATCTGGTGTCAGAATTTTTTTTGCTTTGACTGTGTATTTACAACATGTTTTTGAAGATCTGATCATTGAAGCCAATCACAGACATATTCGATGAGCGTGTGAACATTATGGCCAATCAGAGGGGTTTATAATTCCGCTCAATAGTGCTCAAAGCGTCACATTTAAAAAAAAAATTTGTATTGACTTGGTACCGAAGTCAGTACTTTTTGACAATTCTAACACAAAGAGATATGTGAATTTGTGAGAAAATGATTGACATTGTTTTATTGTGTGTGAACAGAGCAGAGCCTGATTGAAGCCAAGCAGCAAGCGACCGAAGTCAAGCACCCGGTGAAACGAGAGCACAGCGTTTCAGAGATCTTGAAAGACGTTCTGCAAGAACCCAGCAGACGTCTTCCCAACCGTCCTCGTTGCCCAAACACCCCAGACCGACCTCTTTACCCCAGTCCTGTCTATCCGCTCCGCCCTTCCCTAAAGGAGGACTTTTTAAAGAGCAGCACAGTGTTTGGCCCCCCGACCCGCTCCCACAGACAGTGTTCAGCGACGCCCAGCCCTTCTGCACACAGCAGTCCCGAGAGGAGTCCAGAGAGCAGTCCTGCACCAGCATCCCTTGAGCCACGAGACACTCTTCTCTCCTTCTCTCCAGCACTGTACAGTCGAGGCCTGAACCACTACCATGGCTACTCACCGGCCGGCTCAATGCCATTCTACCCGAACCCGCACTACTCACGCTACCTCATGCCCCACTACCCTGTTAGTGGTTTGAGCGGGCCACCTCCCCTAGGGGGTATGTTTCCACACATGTACCCGTTTTACAGCAGCCTGATCCCCCCTCATGTACCCTTCCCACCTGGGATGCTTCCATCCGAGGGCGGTCGACAATTCCTGCTTCCCCCTGACTCTCCAGCTCCCAGGGATCTCCTTCTCCCAGCGGCCACCAGTGCCTTTTCCGCAGCCACTTCTCTGAAGGACAAACCCATCATCCTCGGGCACGGGCACCACTACGCTCCTGCCGGCGGGTCTCCAACAGCCGGTTCGGGAGCCTCTACGGGACGCGTTCCTACCAAGCCTACCTCAGCCATTCTGAGCACCAGCCGCACAGAGGACGAGGCCATCAATCTCAGCAAGATGAAACGAGGCTCCGCTGGCTACAAAAGCCTCGATTATCCACTGAAGAAGCAGAACGGGAAGATCAAGTACGAGTGCAATGTTTGCACCAAGACTTTCGGTCAACTTTCCAATCTTAAGGTAAGCAAGAGAACTGTCTCTATGTGTGCTATATTTGAAATACTCCTACTAGGGTTGTGTATTGTTTGAATTTTAACGATTCCGATTTTGATTTCGATTACGATTCTAATTAATTCCTAACTTCGATTCCAATAAGGTATTAAACAAAACTTAGATATCATTCACATATAGTCTTATTGGAAAACATTTAATTTTGGCTAAAGATCATGAACAAAAATATTGAAATATTGATATTGAAATGCTCAGAAAGGAATCAATAAGAGGAATTGAAAAGTATTCGATTCCAGAATTGGATTCCAATTTGATTCGATTCCCAACCCTAGTGCCTATCTAACCTATCTTTTGTTTCAGGTTCACCTGCGTGTCCATAGTGGTGAACGACCCTTTAAGTGTCAGACCTGCAATAAAGGTTTCACCCAGCTGGCTCATCTGCAGAAACACTTTCTGGTCCACACCGGAGAGAAACCCCACGAGTGCCAGGTAAAATACACATAATATGTACTATAATGTACAGCCAAACCAAAACATTATTCAGACACTTTTACCTGATCATGTTTTGCTAAAGTGTTTTTTCTTTAATTGCTAATGCAATCAAAATGAAGCATTGCTTGGTAATTGGTTGAGCTAAACTGGTATTATCTAATAGTGTAGTTAAATTTAACAGCTGACAGATATTCAACATAATTAATGTGTGAGTCTAACAGAAGGACGGACAAAACCAGTGAAATATCCACTGATCTGAGAACTCTGAGTCCTGTCATATGTTATTACCATTTTCTAAACTGTGATAATGTGAGAAATGTTGAAGGTGTCTGAATAAATGTAGTTTTGATTAAGTTCTCAGAGCAGATCCTAAACCTCTGCTTTATCCTCCACAGGTGTGTCACAAGCGGTTCAGCAGCACGAGCAACTTGAAAACACATTTGCGGTTGCATTCTGGGGAAAAGCCCTACCAGTGCAAGATCTGCCCAGCCAAGTTCACCCAGTTCGTCCACCTCAAGCTGCACAAACGGCTACACACACGAGAGCGTCCACACCAGTGCCCGCACTGCCATCGCAACTACATCCACCTCAACAGTCTGCGGCTCCATCTCAAAGGCTATTGCTTAGCGCTCGTCCCTCCTCCCAGCTGCGGCCTCGAGGAACTCAACCGCGTCAACGAGGAGATCGAGCGCTTCGACATCAGCGATAATGCAGACCGGCTGGAGGAGATGGAGGGGTTTGATGTGGACGGCATGGTGGAGAAACAGATCTTTGGTTTGCTCTGGCAAGAGATGGATTTTAAGGCGTATCACACGGTTAGCACTAGCGGAGACCGGCACCCGTCGACACCGTACCGTCTGAGCGAACATGGAGGCGAGGCATCGGTCATCAAGGTTCATTGCAGCAGCCCTATTCAACTCCTACCCATCACGGTCAAAGAGGAGACAGAGGAGGCCATGGAAACCTAGCCGACGAGACGCTTTGGACAAAAATACACAATTCTTCTCAAAGAATCAGGCCTTTAAAGGGATAGTTCAGCCAAAAATGTAAATTAGCCCATGATTTACTCTCCCTCAAGCCATCCTACGTGTTTATGACATTCTTCTTTCTGACGAACACAATCAGAGTTTTATTAAAACATGTCCTGGCTCTTCCAAGCTTTATAATGGCAGTGAATTGATGCATATTTTTTTAAGTCCATAAAAGTGCATCTATTCATCATAAAAGTGCATCTATTCATCATAAAAGTGCATCTGTCCATCATAAAAGTGCATCTATCCATCTTAAAAGTGCATCTGTCCATCATAAAAGTGCATCTATCCATCATAAAGTGCACCTATCCATCATAAAGTGCTCCACAGGCTCCGCGGGGTTAATAAAGGCCTTCTGAAGCGAAGCCATACGTTTGTGTAAGAAAAATGTCTATATTTAAAACTAAAAAACTAGCATCCAGGAGACGGCAGTACGCATCGATTTACGGCACAAGATCCTTCGTCACATCATCGTCAAGTATTACTCTTGTGGCATAATTCGACGTAGGCGTGGGCCGTCTGCCGGAAGCTACTTATTTTAGTCGATAAAGTTTTAAATATGGATGTTTTTGGAAATATGGATCACTGCCATTATAAAGCTTGGGAGAGCCAGGACATGTTTTAATATAGCTCTGATTGTATTCGTCTGAAAGCAGAATGTCATCCACACTAGGATGGCTTGAGGACGAGTAAACCATGGGCTGATCTTCATCTGTGGGTGAACTATCGCTTTAAGTTCAGGGACTTCAGTACTCAGGCTAACAGACATGGATCAGTCCATCAGTGCTCCAGTGTGTCCTACGCAAATGATAAAGACAATCATATCTTTTTTTATTATTATTATTATTTGCTCTTCTTGGTGTTTATTTTAAGTTTGTTACGTAATCTATTTAATTTATTGTTCAACGCGTCATTCTTCACAACCAATACAATGTTTACAATGACTCATTGTAATTTACTGTTTTATATATATTTCCTCTACTATCTTCTGTTCTGCGGATGAAACTGTAAATAGTGTCCCGGTTGACTGTGATTTCATGCGCGACGGCAGAGAGCTTCCCACATTCAGGTGATTTTTTAATGTGGGCTGAAGTCAGAGGACTAGGAAAGGTTACGTATCTGTGTACGTGTTTTACATAACATTTATTCTCTTAATGTTGATCTCTACACAATATAATGAATGCAAAAGGGCATATTATATATTAACAACTGTTACCTCAGATGTGGGAGTGTGTGTGCGTGTGTGCTTGTGTTGAGAGCTATATGTGATGTTTGTGTGGTCCAAAGAAACGCAGTCTGTCACACACGGGCTGTGAGATCGACACTGCATGTTCTTCCTTATGTGTGGCACATCACTGAAACCAAAAATGATAAAGAAATGAGAATGTGTAAAGGATAACCAAAGTGAACTCTCCGAGATGTGCGAGCGCAGTGTGAGCGGCTGCGACTGCTGTTCTGAGGTCAGTGGTGGCGTCACCTCGGCCTCCGTATGCACTGGCTCTTTGTCTTTCATCTTATGTTTGTACTTTTCCCTCTGTTTTTAATATGATTCTGTCCAGCCAAGTGCTGTGAGGTAGTAGTAGTTTCTCATAGACTCTCTGTTCTAGTATGACCAAAGTCTACACCTCATCTTCAGCTTTAAATTAAAGAAAAAACTGTCTTTGTTTACATACTGGTTTACGTAGCTATTTAAGTACAGCTTTGACAAAATGTAAATTATAATATAAATCTTCACTGATCTAATGCATTTTTGTCACTTGTGTTCTCTTTCATTATGTATGGGGTAAAGGGGCTGAAGGGGGAGATATGGGTTTGACAAATGACAGTTTCAGTGCAGCTTCAAAGGGTTTTAAACGACACCAGACGATGAATAAGGGTCTTATCTAGACAAACCATCGGCATTTCACAAATAAATAAAAAAGTGTACGTTTTATAAGCACAAATGCTGGCCTCGCTCTGTTCTGTGATGCGCGTTCGTGACTCCCGTAATACACAGTTACGTTGAAAAGGTCACGCGTCGGCGGAAGTACCGAGTCAGTGTTTACGAATGTGAGGAAGGAGGACCATATACACATATTCAAATGTCTTTGTGTCAGTTTATCGTTTAAATGCCCATTTCCTGTGCGTATCCTGGGTGTTTTAATATTAAAAAGGCTAAAAGAACATTTTCGTCAGGACAGAAGCGTGACCTTTTCAACGTAATTGTGTATTACGTGAGTCACGAACGCGCATCACAGAACAGAGCAAGGCCAGCATTTGTGCTTATAAAACTTAAACTTTTATTTATTAGTGAATTGCAGATGGTTTCGCTAGATAAGTCAAGTATATTTATATAGCGCTTTTCACAATACAGATTGTATCAAAGCAGCTTCACTGTATCAATCAAAACAACATCACAATGTTCGACCTCCACGTTTGGTAGGGCTGATCAATGGTATTAATGATTGGTTAATTAATTTGAATATCCCCAACTGAGCAAGCCAAAGGCAACAGATAAGACCCTTATTCATCGTCTGGTGTCGTTTAAAGCCCTTTGAAGCTGCACTGAAACTGTCATTTGGACCTTGAACCGTTTGGGTCCTGTTGAAGTCCATTATATGGAGAAAAATCCTGGAATGTTTTCATCAAAAACTGAAGAAAGAAAGACATGGACATCTTGGATGACATGGGGGGAGTAAATTATCAGTAAAGTTTTTTTTTAAAGTGAACTAATCCTTTAAGATATATTTCTTCAATAAAAAAAAAACATTTGTCATTCTATCAGATCTGTTTTTTATTTTTAACCCTTAAAGAGTTTTTGCATTGCGATGACTTTTGTTTTTCAGATAAAAAAAACTAAATAAATTGCAATTAAATTCAGCAAAAAAATTGCCAAAAATAAATGAAATTGAGAAACTTTGAAAGGGCTCAGATTCTTCGGTACTTCAAAATACAGCAAACTAGCGTTACCAGTGCATTACAGCTACAGCGAGTAGCTCTGGGGTAAAAGTTAGCTACCCCACAATTACGAGATGCTTCATGTGCATTTCCCATGAATAGATCCATGACTCAACAGACAAAAGAACCAGCCAATGTGTCAAATTCCACACCGCTGTTAGTAATGCCACCACAGGCCTATACATCACACTATCCCACTATAATAATGAATTGCACAAAAACATCAAAATCTTGTGTACAGTATTGTGACCAGCTGTGACCACAACAGGGACTTTTTATGGATATTGGATTATCATGGGTGCCATGCAGGGATCCCACTAACTGTGACATCTCATTAGTCTAAACTCCTCATAACTGTAAGTTAAAAAAGCGAGCTAGGAGTTCAGAGGTCCATTTCAAGATGTCCGAGCCACATTTACTGCAACAACCTCAACACTTCAAACCAGAAAACATCCTAAAACTAATAGAAATGTAGACAGCTGATGAAATGTTCTCTGTGGAACTAGTTTTGAGGGGTATTTTGATCGTTAAACTGATGTGGTAACAGCTCTTCCTAATCCACTTCTGAGAACACTGACTACATCGACTGGAATCCCTTTCAGCTCTTCCAAAAACTGTACATTTATAGGTCCCATGTGAGCATGTGGATTATACTTGATAATTGGCTTCTCCGTTTCCCGCTGTGATGATGAAGATGATGATGATGATGTCTGATTCACTGACGCTAAAAGGGAAAGTTGCAGAAACAATGTTTTCAGAACAGAACAGCAAATCTGAGTCTATCGATATTTTAACGGAGAAAACATAAAAAGTCACAGGCTCGTTGGAAAAACAGGCCTCTATCTACATTTGCACATGTACACAGGCAAATTATTGATAAATAAAGACTTAGGTCCCTTTTTTAACGATCTGAAACGCAAGTATCAAGCGCGAAGCCCATGTAACGTTGTGGGCGGATCTCTGCGCTGTTGCTATTTTACCGGCGGGATAAATGCCTCTTGCGCCTGGCGCAAATCTAAAAGGGGTTGGTCTGAAGTAGCTTCATTATTCATAGGTGTGGTTTGGGCGTAACGTGAAATAAACCAATCAGAGCGTCATATCACATCCCCTTTAAGGGCAGGTGCGCATGTTGCATGGCGGATTGTTATTATTATGGCGGATTTACCAGGAGCGCTTCAGAATCGGTTCACAGTCGAGGAGATCGATGTTCTCGTCAGGGCCGTATTTGGGTAAATATGTAAGCTTTATGCCTATTTTTCCCATCGTCATGGACACAACAATGATTTCCCTCATGTTTTAATATTTTTCCTTATAATAATGTATCATTTGCAAAAAGAAAATGCATCTGTGTAGATTACAGTGTTCACACTCTGCATTATGACCAAGCATGCGCGCTTAAAATAGCACCTGAATGTACGCTCAACGCGTCATTGTTTTCTGGAACTGTAAAATAGCACCAGGGATTGTTTAGCCGGAACACGCCTCCTCTTTTGTGCCGACCCGCCCAGGGAGCGCAAGTTCATTCTCTAGTGTACCGTCGTGCGTCTGTGGAGGGAAGTCCGCTTTGCGCGGGTGCAAAATACGAATGATACATGCGTCAGTGTACAAAGGCATTTGCTCGGGTGCAAGATAGGGCCCTTAATCTCACCGGTTGCACAACAGCGATGTTCGCCGGAGTCAAACGTGACGTCCCGATATGGGCGTGGCCGCGAACTGGTTGGCAGAAAGAACCAAACTCAATGCAGAAGGCCTGTGAAGAGAATGAAGATGAAATTCTCTAGTGGTGGTGTACGTAATTAGATTTTTTGATCCAGCCACTTGTTATTTTACCCTTTTGTCTTGTTTCAGCCCCAAGGCATTGTAAGGCAGTGTGACAACATGCCCCGCCTGTGCAACCCTGCGCGTGTTTCTGTGGTTAGATCAGCATTAAACTATCTCAACTGTTAAATAACAGATATAAGAGTACAAATAATGTCAGATGTCTTTTAAAAAAACACACACACAAAAAAAAGATGACAAATTAACACAAGACATTTAATTTTGCTATGGATAAATAAATGTCCAGTGATATCTTCCAAAGATTTTTGCCATTATTTGTTTCTCTATATAGTGCTGATTTGGCAACTAGTAAATACACTAAGTTTCGTCATGCTAGTGTGTGTGAGTGTGTGAGAACGAGAGCTGTGTGTGTCCCGCTCACTCCGACTGAGGAAACAAATGAAGGAAACAGGAAAAAGGAAGGAAAGAGGAAGAAAGTTTCAAATCCTTTAAAAAAGAATTGGAAAGGAAGCAGAAACGGAGAATGATGTCATGATCGTGTCCAGCACCCAGGGGTCCCTCGTGTCCAGCACCCAGGGGTCCCTCGTGTCCTGCACCCAGGGGTCCCTCGTGTCCAGCACCCAGGGGTCCCTCGTGTCCTGCACCCAGGGGTCCCTCGTGTCCTGCACCCAGGGGTCCCTCCTGTCCTGCACCCAGGGGTCCCTCGTGTCCTGCACCCAGGGGTCCCTCCTGTCCGGCACCCAGGGGTCCCTCGTGTCCTGCACCCAGGGGTCCCTCGTGTCCTGCACCCAGGGGTCCCTCCTGTCCGGCACCCAGGGGTCCCTCGTGTCCGGCACCCAGGGGTCCCTCGTGTCCTGCACCCAGGGGTCCCTCCTGTCCTGCACCCAGGGGTCCCTCGTGTCCTGCACCCAGGGGTCCCTCCTGTCCGGCACCCAGGGGTCCCTCGTGTCCTGCACCCAGGGGTCCCTCGTGTCCTGCACCCAGGGGTCCCTCGTGTCCTGCACCCAGGGGTCCCTCGTGTCCTGCACCCAGGGGTCCCTCGTGTCCTGCACCCAGGGGTCCCTCCTGTCCGGCACCCAGGGGTCCCTCGTGTCCTGCACCCAGGGGTCCCTCGTGTCCTGCACCCAGGGGTCCCTCGTGTCCGGCACCCAGGGGTCCCTCTTGTCCGGCACCCAGGGGTCCCTCGTGTCCTGCACCCAGGGGTCCCTCCTGTCCTGCACCCAGGGGTCCCTCGTGTCCTGCACCCAGGGGTCCCTCGTGTCCTGCACCCAGGGGTCCCTCCTGTCCGGCACCCAGGGGTCCCTCGTGTCCTGCACCCAGGGGTCCCTCGTGTCCTGCACCCAGGGGTCCCTCGTGTCCGGCACCCAGGGGTCCCTCTTGTCCGGCACCCAGGGGTCCCTCGTGTCCTGCACCCAGGGGTCCCTCGTGTCCTGCACCCAGGGGTCCCTCGTGTCCTGCACCCAGGGGTCCCTCGTGTCCAGCACCCAGGGGTCCCTCGTGTCCTGCACCCAGGGGTCCCTCGTGTCCAGCACCCAGGGGTCCCTCCTGTCCTGCACCCAGGGGTCCCTCCTGTCCTGCACCCAGGGGTCCCTCCTGTCCTGCACCCAGGGGTCCCTCATGTCCGGCACCCAGGGGTCCCTCGTGTCCTGCACCCAGGGGTCCCTCTTGTCCGGCACCCAGGGGTCCCTCGTGTCCTGCACCCAGGGGTCCCTCGTGGGGGTCCCTCGTGTCCGGCACCCAGGGGTCCCTCGTGTCCTGCACCCAGGGGTCCCTCGTGTCCTGCACCCAGGGGTCCCTCGGTTCCGGCACCCAGGGGTCCCTCTTGTCCGGCACCCAGGGGTCCCTCGTGTCCTGCACCCAGGGGTCCCTCGTGTCCTGCACCCAGGGGTCCCTCGTGTCCTGCACCCAGGCCAGGGGTCCCTCGTGTCCTGCACCCAGGGGTCCCTCGTGTCCTGCACCCAGGGGTCCCTCGTGTCCTGCACCCAGGGGTCCCTCCTGTCCAGGTTCATGTTGTGTGTGTTCCTCAGGATCCTCAGCTCCAGGTGTTCCCATCACACACAGGGAAAGTTGTCTTCGGACACCTCGTATAACTCAACAGAGTTATGGCCTTGAGTTTTACTTTTATATCCCAATCAGCCGGTGCGGGAGTGGAGGACGAGTAATGTGCAGAGAGACCATACGAGAGACACATGAGCTCATTAACTTCACTTCAAAGAGCTCAGGACTAACCCAACTTCCCATGAGGAAACCACGAGATGCAGGACACGAAGACATGAAGAACAGCCGTTTGTAGGACAGAGCTAATGTCTGAGGATGACAGGAGTGCAGTGGCTCCTGTGATCTTTAAGTGACGGGTTTACAGGAATCAGTGAGTCTCGGACAGGTCTTTATTTAATGAACACATGAAGAGAGCTGGGCTTCACTTTGATGTTCTCTACGCCTCCCACCCGTCTTCCTGTGCGAAGACCAGTCACACACACACACACACATACAGACACACATGAACGCACACACACACATGAACACATACAAGTTCAAATTGTCCTGAAAAAATAGTCACACTTGTTCTGTTTCGCGGTCAAAAATAAGTCTATAGTAAAGAGAGTTTCCTCTAGTGAAGCGTGTGGTACTGCAGCCGCACACACACTCACTGAAGATCATTACTGACATATGGGTGATATCACATTTGGAACACAACTTGTTTAGATTTACGGCTGTGATTTTCTCACAGTTGTAGAATAAAACATGATTTTGAGAATACATGTCATGTAAAAATTGAAAACAGTATTTTTCACATTTTTCATGACGAACATAAAATTCTGAAACTTTTTTTAAGTTCACTTTTTAAAACATTTTCCACTTCAGCAATAATCTGCCGAGTGTCGTCTTTGAGGAGAGATCAAACTTCAGTCTGTCGCTCTAAAACGTTCAAGATTTACCAGTTTAAGTTGGAAACTACATTTTCAGGTCTATGCTCAAAAAGTTAACAAATGGATTTAAATACAACGAAAATTTAATTGAGTTCCATAAATTCCCCAACAAATATAAAATATAAAACATTATCAAACTAAAATATAGTACATTCATGTAATTGAAATAAAAACAATTAATTTCGTCATTGAATGCATGCATTCAGCGAGACCGTACACTTTAGGGGGAAAAAGATATTGTGGCCCAGACAGCAACACAGTGTCGGCCCAGATCCGGCTCACACGGGGTCCACACACGGGGTCCACACACGGGGTCCACACACGGGGTCCACACACGGGGTCCACACACAGGGTCCACACGGAGTCCACACACGGGGTCCACACACGGGGTCCACACACGGGGTCCACACACGGGGTCCACACACGGGGTCCACACGGGGTCCACACACGGGGTCCACACACGGGGTCCACACACGGGGTCCACACACGGGGTCCACACACGGGGTCCACACGGAGTCCACACGGGGTCCACACGGGGTCCACACACGGGGTCCACACAGGTCCCACATGGGGTCCACACAGGTCCCACACGGGGTCCACACACGGGGTCCACACAGGTCCCACACACGGGGTCCACACACGGGGTCCACACACGGGGTCCACACACAGGGTCCACACACGGGGTCCACACACGGGGTCCACACACGGGGTCCACACACGGGGTCCACACGGAGTCCACACGGAGTCCACACGGGGTCCACACACGGGGTCCACACAGGTCCCACATGGGGTCCACACAGGTCCCACACGGGGTCCACACACGGGGTCCACACAGGTCCCACACGGGGTCCACACGGGGTCCACACACGGGGTCCACACGGGCCAGATGTGGGCCGGATCTGGGCCGACACTACGGCTGTTTACACCTGATCTCTTCACCATCGGATATCGGATCACAGAACACGCATGAAGTTGATCCGATCGCCAGTTTATTCGCTATAGTTCAGAAAATGGTGATAAATATGACAGAGCTCAGAGTTTTCAGATCAGTGGATATTTCAGTGGTTTTGTCCGTCCTTCTGTTAGACTCACACATGAATTATGTTGAATATCTGTCAGCTGTTAAATTTAACTACACAATTAGATAATACCAGTTTAGCTCCACCAGTGCCCAAGCAATGCTTCATGTTGTTCAGTCTGTGTGTAAAAAGAGCATTAGTTATTACAGAAAAAACACTGAAGAAAACATGATCATCTCAAAGTGGAGGAATCAGTTTTGGTCCCAAATGTTTATAAATGTCACTGGTAGTCACTGTATGAAGAATGATGTGTTTAATACATAGACTGTAAAAAATATGGACAAAGCGTCTGTGACGTCACCCATAGACTTTCTGAAGAACGGTTTTGAGGCCGTTTATGGGGGGTATGGGCGGCGCCATCATGGAAAATCTTGGGAAATCAAAAATACAAGTGTTCAGAAAGGATACAGAGGTGGTGTGATGTGTTGTGTCAGATCATGGCCGAGACATCAAATTTCACTCGGCGCAGCCCGTTATCAGCTGTCAATCAAAGTTAACCGACCTTAATTAGGATACATTTTATATCTAAATACGATCTAAACTAACGAGTTAGAAAAAATTCACCCCCTTCACAGTTGTCAGGCACTCGGAACCTATCGAAAAATCCAATAAAAGTCCATGGGACCAACCTGTAAAAACATGAATTTATGCTGTGAAAACGTATATTTTAACATGGGGGTCTATGGACATTTGCTCCCTTTTGGGACCGGCTCCTAGAGGATTTTCGATGTATTGCAGTTTTTCGCACTTCCGGGTAGGCTTCATTTATCAGATTAGAATGTTGCCGCTTGGTTTAATATCACAGTTTACTTTATTCTGTTCTCCTCACTTACACAAATGAACTACAGTGTCCTGCACACACTAGTGAAACTATATGAACAGTGATATCTGGAGTCTGAATCATCGGTTTGTCCGTTACAGACTGAGGTCATGTGACAATAACACACTACTGTTCATGGATGTTGCACTTAATATTTCATGCGAGTCTTAGCATGTGAATAGAGTGTCTGAAACGATGAGATCCTGAGAGAGAGATCAGATTAATAAACACAGAAACACTTCATAACTATAAAATGGTTTTAATTCAATGCATTTTAAATGAATCTAGCAAAGACAGAAGAGCAATCACAAACATTTGAACCAAGTTATGATTTTAACCGTGTTATTAGCAGTCGAGACGGTCGCAGCATCTTTATTTCAGATATTATGCGAGGAATGATCTAAACATCTGAGAGTGTGTAGACAAACGTCTCTGTGTGTAGAAGAGTCTGCCGAGAAGTGGCGTAAGGACTGCGGTGTGTGTGTGTGTGTGTGTGTGTGTGTCTCGCTCCGGGGAAAACACTCACCGATTCCTACACACCAATAATGAGAGTCAGCTGTGTGTCGTCTAGTCCCACATCCCACACACACACACACACACACACACACACACACAAACACACCGCAGGGGGTAAATAAACGCTCAGAGAAGAGGAGAAAGAAAATACTGTACGGTTACTTGGAAACAGTGTGATATGTCAATGTGCTTGTTTGGCTTTTGATACAATATTAGTCTCTAAACGAATGCAAACCTTTTCCCAGATAATTAAAGAAGGTAAGCGGTGTGTGTGTGAGCGGTGTGTGTGAGCGGTGTGTGTGAACGGTGTGTGTGAACGGTGTGTGTGAACGGTGTGTGTGAGCGGTGTGTGTGAGCGGTGTGTGTGAGCGAGTGTGTTTGTGGTGTGTGTGTGGTGTGTGTGAACGGTGTGTGTGAGCGAGTGTGTTTGTGCTACAGTAATGGCCTCCTGTGAGCTGAAACAGACACACATCTCACCATCAGGTCTCCTATATGTCCCTCTAATCCTGAAAGCATCATTTTCCCTGCTTTAAGTTTCATCACTTCACACCATAAACTATGATAATCAAGTCCGGCAGTTTGGTGGCCTCGTAAACCCCGAGCGGGATTCCTCCCGATGATGAAAGATGTGTGTTAGTGGGATGAGAGAGAGGGAACGGGAGAGTTACTGTGGGATGTGTGTGAAGAGCACTGTCTCTCAGTAAGGCTTCTCTGAGCGATCAGGAGAGAGTGTGTGTGTGTGTGTGTGTGTGTGTGTGTGTGTGTGTGTGCTTCTCGACGGGATGCTCGGATCAGTCGCTGGGCGCCGGGATGACACTGATGTGCAGAAAGTTGTCCGGGTGGCTCAGGTGTTCACTCAGCCACTGCAGCGGCGTCTCCAGAAGAGGCTCGATCCCGTGGACCATCACCTGGAACCTCTTCGGCCCGTCTGGGGGAGGACCACAAAATGTTACGCAACATTCAGAACTTCTACTAGCCAAAACAAGAAAAAAGAAAGTTCAGATTAATTTTACCATGTCACTGCTATCATCGTTATTGATGTACATTTTAAAGCAATCTGGATATGATATTGTTTATCACCCAGCCTGAGTGAAAAACTACATTACCCATGATGCTGTACAGGAAACACACCAATCAGAGAACCGAAGAGCGCTTTAGCTCCGCCCACTCCCATGAAGAGAAGGAAGTAATCCTGTAATCTCCCTGCGCTCTACACTATATATATATATGGTGAAACTCGAAAAATTTGAATATCGTGCAAAAGTTCATGTATTTCAGTAATTCAAATTAAAAGGTGAAACTAATATATTTAGTAGATATAACTATATTAATATGCATGATTATACTTTTCAGAGGGCCGACATTTCTGTATTTAAAATCCTTTTTTTGTTGATTTCATGTAATATTCTAATTTTCTGAGGTTTTGAATTTGGGCGTTTCATAAGCTGTAAGCCATAATCATCAAAATCATAACTTTTGCACGATATTCTATTTTTTTTAGTTTCACCTGTTTATATATTATTTTATAATATATTTCATGACTCACGAGTCCAGTATTTGTGCTAAATCTGAACATGATATCTGAGGGATATTTATGTTCTTTGCTATATTTACATGAGTTCGATTCAATCGTGGGTTTCCTCTTATTGAGATATTCGGCATGCTAAATATCTGGACCTGTCGGCGATTCACAATCCTGCAGTGTGAAAGTGTTCTGACTGAAAACTACATCGGCGATGACCGACAGCCAATGAGAGAGCAGACACAGAGCAGCGGGAAGTTCGGGGAGGAGTTATAGAGCAGAATATCTGTATTTTAATAGATATATTTACAATTATATCAAACAGAAACAAAGTAGCCTACAGATTGCTTGACCAGCAGAACATTGCAAAATTATTTCTTTACCCCCAACTCTCTTTGTAGAACACACAATCCTTGCTCAGAGCTCAGCAAGTTGATCTCTCTCCCCAACCATTTCCTCCTGCATAATCGTATTTTTTTTCTCCTTTTCGCTGCAAATAAGCTCACAGATTGGGATCGCAAGCTTCTTGCAGGCTATAATTTTTAATAACAATTTGAGTCTCGCGCGAGAACTCCGGTCTCACACACGCGTGATCTTGCGTTATTTTCTTATCACTTCTCGCGTGTGTTTGGTTGTGAAACGTAGTTTGCGTGCCAAACAGTTGTCGGCGATTCTTCCTCTTGTAAAGTCATGCAGTGTGAAACCTCCTGTCGCCGATCCATCGTTCAGTGTGAACACAGCAGCGACTGAATGCTGGCCAAGATAGTCACGCAGTGTGAAAAGAACAGAGACCCGACTACTTTGAAAATCGTGCAGTCTGAACTCGGCATAACATGCACTAACACACAGTCCACCTTAAAGGAGCAAAACGCAAGTCTCTGAGTTTTTGCAGAACTACGCCCCCTCTGGCGACAAGCGAAACTGCAACCAGAGTGGTGGCACTAGACAAAATTTTTCTTTTCTTTACTTTACGTGGAGTTTGCGTTGGGGTTTGGAATGGACTACAAGCCGGTCTCTTTGAATCCATCTTCTACCTTTGACGCACGAGTTGTCTTCGCTGATGCGGAGAATGGCGGCTTATACACAAACCTGCGAGACATAGCCTGGTGAGCGTGAACGCGCATGACGTCACGCCCAGTCTCAAATTCGAGCCCGAATCCCTCTTATATATTTTACTGTACAGGATTATAGAGGCAATCTCAGTGAGCAGAGAAGGGCTCATTCAGCCCATCAGGCAGTTCTTTAAGCATGTATAGGATAGAAAAACAGGTATTTTTAACATGAAAAGTTGCGCAATGCACCTTTAACATGCACTAACACACAGTCCACCTTAACATGCACTAAAACACAGTCCACCTTAACATGCACTAAAACACAGTCCACCTTAACATGCACTAAAACACAGTCCACCTTAACATGCACTAACACACAGTCCACCTTAACATGCACTAACACACAGTCCACCTTAACATGCACTAACACACAGTCCACCTTAACATGCACTAACACACAGTCCACCTTGACATGCACTAAAACACAGTCCACCTTGACATGCACTAACACACAGTCCACCTTAACATGCACTAACACACAGTCCACCTTAACATGCACTAACACACAGTCCACCTTAACATGCACTAACACACAGTCCACCTTAACATGCACTAACACACAGTCCACCTTAACATGCACTAACACACAGTCCACCTTAACATGCACTAACACACAGTCCACCTTAACATGCACTAACACACAGTCCACCTTAACATGCACTAACACACAGGCTCAAGCCTGATTTCATGCTGACTTTAAACTAAAGCACATAGAAAAGCTCATTCTGTCTCAGCAGGAGGTCCTGATAAACATCAGGGATGCATCAACATCATTTTGATCATTTTTTATTCTGGTGAAATACATGCATAAAAGAAGCAGCAAGTCAAAATATTAAATGTTATAGATGTACCAAGTAATCCAATATTTTGTAGAGGGGTTACATTTTTCAACCAAGATTTATTTCAATTTGCACCTATTTCTTCTTTAAAAAAAAAAAAAAAAAAAAAAATGAAGAAAAAAAAGAAACATTTGACTTTCCGAAATGTGGCTGATTTGACACTGACCCAGAATAAATTTAACATTTATGTTAATTGGAACTGATTAATAAAATAAAATATAAATATTAGTTGAAAAACAAACTAAATAAAAATTAGAAATGGACTGAAACTATTTAAAGTTGAAGCACTAAAAATGAATTTGAAATAAATGAAAACTAAAACAGAAATAAATAAAAAATGAAACCTAAATATTTAGAAAAAAAGATAAAAGCACATAAGGAACGGACTAAAAATTAAACTAAAATTAACGTGAAAACTAAAAATATAAAAATAAAAGCCAGTTCAGAATATTAATACAACTTTAATATACATATACTGTATATATAAAAGTTTATAGTATATGATGAAAGGATCTGCACGTCATACTAACAAAACATGGTGTAGTTCCAAACACACACGGGTCATGGTATCCTAAAACCGTCCTGCAAAATCAAAATGCTTTTATTATAACAATATAACCGGAAAATCAGTGCGTTTTTTGTTTTTGTTTCTAGAATAAAACTTTTAAAAATGTTTTGCAGCTTTAACATTATTACAGCTCAATGGTATTCAAGAAAGTGATCAAATCCCCATAATTGTGTGCTGTTGAATGTTAAACGAACACGTGTGTGTAGCCGTGACAGACAGCACTACTGTACCTGTACGGCTGCTCCGACGTGCCGGAGCGATGATCCTGCGCACGGACAACGGAGTCAGAGTATTCAGACGTTCTAAACCACAGCCTGATGACTCCTGCTTCATCCACCCGGAGCAGGACCACACTGAACCTGGAGCGAGCGCTGCCGGCGGCGGCACTAATGCCTGATGACCCTGAGGTCACACGGCTAATGCAGTTTGGCTCTGACAGCCAGTGATGAAGACATCAGCATGACCTTCAACACCACACAGCTACATCACCAGCTGATGACCCCGGAGCACCAGAGCGGCTCGGGCTTAAAGGCTGTATCAGCGATTTCAGGCCCAAACATAAATGATCACATTCATCTAATCTTTCCTAACGATCCGCTAGCTGCCCGCCCCATAAACATGCCGTCCAAAAACCGCGTCTCTGTAGGCAGCCTAGGCTCTGAGATCTGCACACAAAAACAAATGGGTACACCACCACTCAAAACCAAAACAAACAGTGTTTCAACCAATCACCGACAGGGGCGGGTGTTGTGAGGTTTAGAGCTCGTGCACGGCTCTACCAAGCCGTTTTATCCATCATAAAAGTGCATCTATCCATCATAAAAGTGCATCTATCCATCATAAAAGTGCATCTATCCATCATAAAAGTGCATCTATCCATCATAAAAGGGCATCTATCCATCATAAAAGTGCATCTATCCATCATAAAAGGGCATCTATCCATCATAAAAGTGCATCTGTCCATCATAAAAGTGCATCTATCCATCATAAAAGTGCATCTATCCATCATAAAAGTGCATCTATCCATCATAAAAGTGCATCTGTCCATCATAAAAGTGTATCTATCCATCATAAAAGTGCATCTATCCATCATAAAAGTGCATCTATCCATCATAAAAGTGCATCTATCCATCATAAAAGTGCATCTATCCATCATAAAAGTGCATCTGTCCATCATAAAAGTGCATCTATCCATCATAAAAGTGCATCTATCCATCATAAAAGTGCATCTATCCATCATAAAAGTGCATCTATCCATCATAAAAGGGCATCTATCCATCATAAAAGGGCATCTATCCATCATAAAAGGGCATCTATCCATCATAAAAGGGCATCTATCCATCATAAAAGGGCATCTATCCATCATAAAAGGGCATCTATCCATCATAAAAGTGCATCTATCCATCATAAAAGGGCATCTTTTGATGGACTTCAAAACAGAAACGGTCATTCACTGCCATTATAAAGCTTGGAAGAGCCAGGACATTTTTTAATATAACTCTGATTTTATTCGTCAGAAAGAAAAATGTCATATACAGTAGGATGGCTTGAGGACGAGTAAATTATGGGCTGATTTACATCTGTGGGTGAACTATCACTTTAACACCTTCAGATAAACTCAGGATCTCACTGCACAGATCTCCCTACGATGAGTTCTGAACAGCACACACACACACACACACACACACACTGCCCCTGTCCCTAAACCTACCCATCACAGGAGACATGCTGCATTTTTACATTTTTTAAAAAACATTGTTTTTTAAGCTATTTGAAATATCAGGACTCATGCAATGTCCTCATAAGTCACGTGTAAGTTGTAATACCAGTGTAATATGCATGTCATTATACACATTTGTGTCCTCATATATCACAAAAACAAACACACACACATGCACACACACACACACTCTCTCTCACACACACACACACACACTCTCTCTCACACACGCACACACACTCTCACACGCACACACACACACTCTCTCACACACACACACACTCTCTCTCACACACGCACACACACTCTCACACGCACACACGCACGCGCACACACACTCTCTCTCACACACACACACACACACACACCCCCTCATCTATCAGTGTGTGAGCTGTAGCTCAGGGCTGAGGGTTCAGGACACTGATAACGAGCACAGGAAGGATCTTCTCCTCATAATGCACTCTTTTGTTTATTAAGCGAGTGGTCAGAAAGGCACGGCCCCGGCGTCCCTCGGTCAGATCACGAGGCTGACCCGCGGCCGTGCATCATCATCATCATCATCATCATCATCATCAGAGCCGTCACGGACCAACACCTGATCTACACTTACGGATTTTTAAACTCGCAAAAATCTTATTCGTCAATGAGCCATGAATTTCAGAAATGTACATGTACAAATCACAGTTAGATCAAAATTTATTCATTTAAACAATGTAATAATTTAAGTCATAAACAGCGAGCTAATTGAAGTAATAAATACTAGATCAAGGTTATTATCATTAACTAAAACTGTTAAAAAAATTCTGTTAATTAAAAATGAAAAACTAAAATTATTAACTGGAAATAAATAGAAACTAAAGAAATAAAAATTGAATTATTACATATTTTTTTTAACTAATAAAATGACAAAATCGCATAATGAAATAAACAAATAAAATAAACTAAAAATATACAAATAAAATATTTAAAATATTAAGAGGTTTTTAATCTCAATGGGATTCTCCTGGTTAAATAAAGCTTAAATAAAAAAATGAAAGTATTGTAGATGCGTTTTGGTAATTGCAAAAATATGTTGTTGTCCCTTTGAGTCTAGTGGAGGTGATTATGATTATTATTAAATAATAATATCCTCCTGAGACCCAGAAAAAAAAGTTTTTTGAATTTAGTTTTATTTTTTTCATGTCATCACATTGTTTAGAGCATAAGCAACAAGTGGTAAAAAAAAATGTTTTTGAAAAATGATATTTTATTCATATGTTCTGCTTTGTCCTCTGTCAGTTGTTTAAAAAATAAAGCCAAAAACAATGAGATTTTTTTTCAATCACCAATAAAATTGGGGGCTTGGTTTTTTTTTTTTTTACCAAAATTTGTATAAAGATGATTCTCAACTATGTTATGAAAGATATGACGGAATTAATTGATACACCATTTTACTCTATGCAATATGTGGGTAAAATGGCCATAAATTCATATTCATATTCAATGCAATGTATCTATACACTGTATCCAATTTGCACAATGTGTTCTTGGAGCAACATTTAATGAAAAAAGAAGTGTAATAATTGGAGCAGTAATTAGCAACATTTTAATAATATTATCTAATATTTCATAGGAATATTGATGTATAATATATTTCCATATTCACTCGTTGTGTCCCAGAATGCCTGATAAACACGCTGTAAGTCCTGATGTGTGACACCAATGCCTGTTCTGTCACAGAAAGTCATTTTTGATTTGAAACCCAGCAACGTTTTCCTGAGATGTTGGTTTATGAAATACAATTTGAAAAATGGTCAGATTTAAATTATTATTTCAATATATTATCATATTTCCATAAAAGTGCTACATTTGGTCACTAAATTAATGTCAGACAAGAGAAATTCACTATAATGTCCACTACAGTGGACTGAAGTCTATTCGTGGGTCCAGGAGGAATAATTGATGATGAAGATGATGGTAAAAATGACACAAAGTTTCCAGGAACGATGCTAGTGAGTAAAGGTCAATGTAACGAGCGTTTACTACGGTCCTGTGACGAGTGTGTTGGCACTGCAGTTCGTCTCAGGCTCATGGTCTTCAGTTCTACAGAAGTAAAACACACACTCCAACACACACACACACACACACACACACACACCCAGAACAGGGGACGCACCGAACACAGGCACGTATGACTACACACAGCATGACCCTTACACACACCAGCACACACACTTTCATCGGCAGAACCTCCACGTAATAACAGAACTGCTGCAGGGGTATTGGAATAAAAAATATACATGAGAGATTTATGATATCTAAAATCCTGAACAGCTCAAACCCTTATAGTTAACAGACAAACGGCACAAAACACTCAACGAGAGGAATAAACAACAGGGACAGACGAGCAGGAGTGATTCCATGCAGGGGTGTGTGTGTGTGTGTGTGTGTCTGTCTGTGTGTGTCTGTGTCTGTGAGTGTGTCTGTGAGTGTGTCTGTGAGTGTGTGTGTGAGTGTGTGTGTGAGTGTGTCTGTGAGTGTGTCTGTGAGTGTGTGTGTGTGTGTGTGTGTGTGTCTGTGTGTGTCTGTGTGTGTCTGTGTGTGTCTGTGTGTGTCTGTGCGTGCGTGCGTGCGTGTGTGTGCGTGTGTCTGTCTGTCTGTGTCTGTCTGTGTGTGTGTCTGTGTGTGTCTGTCTGTGTGTCTGTGTCCGTGCGTGCGTGTGTGTGTGTGTGTGTGTGTGTTTGTCTGTGAGTGTGTGTGTGCGCATGTGTCTGTGTCTGTGAGTGTGTGTGTGTGTGTGTGTGCGTGTTTGTCTGTGAGTGTGTGTGTGCATGTGTGAGTGTGTGTCTGTGAGAGTGTGTGTGTCTGAGTGTGTGTGTGAGTGTGTGTGTGTGTGAGAGAGAGTGTGTGTGAGAGAGTGCAAGTGTGTGAGAGAGTGTGCGTGTGTGTGTGTGTGTGTGTGCGCGTGTGTGTCTGTGAGTGTGTGTGTGTGCGTGAGTGTGAGTGTGAGTGTAAGGTGGGTGCGTGCCCACTATCACTCTCAGAATGATGCGAGGGGAATTCAAAAACACAAACTCATATAGTAAACGAACACAACTTGCTTTTATTTTCACAACTCGCTAGTTCATCAGTTATGAGGAGCGCCCACAGGAAAGCCCTGTGCACCGCTGTTATTAATGACCTGTGTGTGTTGGGATGACCTTGGCGTTGCTGACACTAATGATGTCACATAAACTTCAGTAGTCGAAACTAAAACCACAACGTACAATAGACAGCGATCTGAGAACACAGGGAGAATAAATCAGGAGGAAAATAGAGGACAGGTGCGGCAAACCAACCAATGAGGTAAGAGGAGGGGCGGGGTCAAGACCATCACATGACTCATACAACAAAATGTCTTAACGCCATAAAATATCTTGAATGTAACTCGACACCCTTTCCTCATTTAGTATGCACGGCTCTATGAATATGCAAATGAGCCCCGCCTCCACTCACTCACTCCCTTTGTCATTTTTGCTACTACAAAATATTTAGGAATTACACCTGAACTCGGACAACTCGTTTCATGTATGACATTAAATACTACATGAATATTAATTGAGACTGAATATTTGTAAATATTAGTAAATATACCTTGTAAAATTAATTTGTCACAGTGCAGGATCATTTCATATTAACGTCTACAAGCGTTTGTTCACCCGAAATTACAATTCTGTCATCATTTACTACCAAACCCATACTTGTCCACTTATAATACTTGAGGTGCTCTATTGCATGTTGATCAATGTTTACATGTGAAGAAAAGTCTGAATTAAATCTGTTATAAAATCATCTAAAGCACGAACAAGATGGCGGCGTTGAGGATGGCTGCCGTTTCTCACGCTCCAAACCAACATTGCTGTTTTATTGTTTTATTAGTACTAGTGTTTTTTTTATCTAGCTACATCTGACAGTGTTTTATTAACCTATGATAGACAGCAATTATTGGACATTAAAACTGCTCTGGAACTTACATTATCGTCTAGAACGTCTAGTTCGGCAAACTCCTTGAACTATCCATTGATGTGCTTACCTGTACAATCACCTGGAATACGACGCAAACGAAGGAAGCGGGGGAAAGTCCTGATTCGACTGCGGCTGCGGAAAAATCGTGCTCTCCTCCCGAGCATTCTCCTGGAGAACGTCCAGTCATTACACAACAAGCTGGACGAGTTAAGGTCCAGGTTAACTTTCCAGAGGGACACCAAGAACTGTAACATCCTGGTTTTCATTGAGACCTGGCTGGAACCATCAATGCCAGATGTGGCTGTTGCTCCGGGCCGGCTATCTGTCCATCGGCAGGATCGAACAGCAGAGTCCGGTAAGAGCAGGGGGGGTTATGGTAAACTGGTGCTCTGGTGCCCGGATGTGGACTGTATTTCTAAAGGATGCTCTCCTAATCTGGAGCATATTATGATCAAATGTCGTCCTTACTATTTACCCCGTGAGTTTTCATCAGTGATTTGACAGCTGTGTACATTCCCCCGCAAGCTGACGCCAGGTCTGCGCTTGACGAACTTTTTCGTGTTATTGATGGGCTTGAATGTTCACATCTGGATGCTGCCTTTATTATTGCGGGTGACTTGAACGGTGTGAATCCGAAGAAAGTACTACCGAAGTTCAAAAGGCATGTTAACGTTCCGACGCGAGGTGAAAATATACTGGACAATGTTTACTCCCGTTTTCCGCATGGATACAAGGCCCTCCCCGTCCCGCTCTCGGCAAATCAGATCACGTGTCGATACTGCTGCTTCCTGCACACAGACAGAAGCTTAAACAACAACAGCCTGTGGCGAGGTCCACTCAGCGCTGGACGGCCGAATCAGAAGCTGAACTACATCATTGTTTCCTCACCACGGACTGGAATATGTTCCGGGAATCATCTAGGGGAAACATTGACGAATACACAGAGACTGTGACCAGTTTTATTGGCAAATGCATTGAGGATATTGTACCATGTACAACCTCAAGATCATTTCCCAATCAAAAACCATGGGTCAATAGGGAAATACGTACTATGCTAAGGGCACGGACTACAGCATTTAATTCAGGCAATAGGGATCAGTACAAGGAATCACAACACAATTTAAGGAAGGCAATTAAGAGTGCAAAAAAACAATACAGAACAAAAATAGAATCTTTCTATCAGGGCTCCAACACCAGAAACATGTGGAGTGGTCTGAGAGCCATTACGGACTATAAAGGGAACACAGATAGGGTGGTGGAGCTGTCAACCTCTCTCCCAGAGGAACGTAACATCTTTTTCTCACGGTTTGAAGCCAACATCGATGGCACGGTCACTGAATGGGAACAGGGCGGGTGCCCCCTTCAAGTAAATAGGGCAGATGTATGTAAACAACTTAAAAGGATTAATATTCGTAAAGCTGCTGGACCGGACAATATTCCTGGCCGCGCTCTTAAAGTATGCGCTGACCAACTGGCTGATGTATTTACTGATATATTCAATCTTTCGTTACTCCAGTCAGTGGTCCCCATCTGTTTTAAAAAATCTATCATTGTCCCTGTTCCTAAAAAGTCCAAGGTACTTTGCTTGAATGATTACCGCCCGGTAGCACTAACGTCGATCATCGTGAAGTGCTTCGAGCAGTTAATCAAAGCTCACATTATTGACTCTATGCCTGCGACTCTGGACCCGTACCAGTTTGCCTATAGACCTAATAGATCTACAGAGGACGCCATCTCTCTGTCACTTCACTCTGCTCTCTCCCACCTAGACAAAAAGAACACGTATGTGAGAATGCTGTTCATAGATTACAGCGCAGCATTCAATACCATTGTGCCTCTTAAGCTCGCGGTGAAGCTCAGGGAACTGGGTCTTGACACCGCTCTGTGCGGATGGATCTTGGACTTTCTGACGGGCAGATCTCAGGTGGTGCGGATGGGCAACATAACCTCTACATCACTTATCCTCAGCACTGGACTCTCTTTTTACCCATGACTGTGTAGCTACACACTCATCCAACACCATTGTTAAGTATGCAGATGATACCACTGTTATAGGCCTGATCTCTGATGATGACGAGTCGGCCTATAGAGACGACATACGATCATTGTCTCTCTGGTGTCAGGAGAACAATCTGCAACTCAACATCAGTAAGACAAAAGAGATAATTGTGGACTTCAGGAGGAGGCGGCGAGGAGAACATGCTCCCATTTTCATCAATGAGTCTGTAGTTGAGAGAGTCAATAATATAAAGTTCCTTGGGGTTAACATTAGTGATGACCTGACTTGGTCCATCCACTCTAATATGGTGGTTAAGGAGGCCAGAAAACGGCTCTTTTCCTCCGACGGCTGAGGAGATTCGGTATGGACGCAAGAATACGGTCCAATTTTTACAGATGTACTATTGAGAGTATTTTGACCGGATGTGTCACCGCATGGCACGGCAGCTGTACCGCCCACGATCGTAAGGCATTACAGAGGGTTATTAAAACAGCAGAGCGCATAACGGGGTCTGACCTGCCATCCACGCAGGATCTTCACAGCGAGAGGTGCAGGAGGAGAACAAAAAGGATAATTTCTGATCCGAGTCACCCGGGCCACCGCTTGTTCAGCTGCCATCGGGCAGGAGGCTCAGACGTATCCAGACCAACACCAACAGGTTCAGGGACAGCTTCTTCCCCCTAGCCGTTAGATTATATAACTCGTAATGCACTTCCTTCATTCGGCACCAAACATAGACTGTCTTTTTATTTTATTTTACAATTGCTATTTAGCTAACTGGACTTTAGCATATTATTGTATGTATTTATTGCTATTATATTTATCTTACTGTTAGTATATTTATCTATCTATGTGGATGTGATAGGGTGTTTTTATCGGCAATGTTGGGGGGTGGGATCTAAGCATTTCATTACATAACCTGTTATTGTAATGACAAATAAAACTACCTTGAACCTTAAAGCCATCGTCTCTCTTCAGAAGACTCGCATCAAACCGCTCGATTCTACGATCTCTTCATGAATGTTTTGAAAAGTCCGAGTTTTGGATAAATAGACAGAAATCTTTCAGGTTTCATTAAAAATATAATTTGTGTTATGAAAATGAATGAGAGTGTGCCGGGTTTGGAACGACAGGGGCGAGTAAATGATGACAGAATGTATTTCTGGGTGAACTAACCCTTTAAAATCAAACTTATAAAATAATTCAAAACAAGACCTAAAGGTTATGCTCTGCCTTATAGACTCAAGAACAGGCAAACCAAGAATGATTCAGACTCCAGATATCACTGTTCATATAGTTTCACTAGTGTGTGCAGGACACTGTAGTTCATTTGTGTAAGTGAGGAGAGCAAAATAAAGTAAACTGTGACATTAAACACATCATTCTTCATACAGTGACTACCAGTGACATTTATAAACACTTGAGATCAAAACTGATTCCTCCACTTTGAGCTGATCATGTTTTCTTCAGTGTTTTTTCTGTAATAACTAATGCTCTTTTTACACACAGACTGAACAACATGAAGCATTGCTTGGGCACTGGTGGAGCTAAACTGGTATTATCTAATTGTGTAGTTAAATTTAACAGCTGACAGATATTCAACATAATTCATGTGTGAGTCTAACAGAAGGACGGACAAAACCACTGAAATATCCACTGATCTGAGAACTCTGAGTCCTGTCATATTTATCACCATTTTCTGAACTATAGCGAATAAACGGTGATAATGTTGAAGGTGTCTGAATAAATGTTGGTTTGACTGTACATTTCAACCAAAAAATTATGACTGTGTAAACTACACGATATCTCACATATCAAACGCGACTTACATATTCTCTATAAAGTCTTATTAAAAGCCCTCTGATTTCTAACTTCAAGATCTAGAGTTTAGATAATTTCTGAGTCACTAACCCCTTTCTTGATCACATTCTGAAGGTAAGCGAGTGTGTGAGAGCGTGTGAGTGTGTGTGGAGGTGGGCGGCCCAGCTGGAGCTCTCTGAACCCGTGGGCTGATATGAAGGGATGATGGGCGGGGGGTTTTCTGTGCAATTCATTTATTTGAAGCAACACCACACACACACACCCTCTTCTTCACTATAAACCTCTCGCTCCTCTGACCAACTTCTGAAGCTGAACAAAGGGAAATTTCAGATTGCCGTTTCGATATATAAATTCTTTATCTTAATGTGAAAAGCGTAGGATAGGCCGAAACATTTGAGCATGTCTCCATTTTTACCCCCGAAATGGATAAAATCTATCAACAGATTCCATTCCACTACATTACAAGCCCGTCTGACTGCAAATCCTGTTTATTTGTATTTGTGGGAATCCCCATTCCATTGCAAACATAACAGGACTGTAAGTCATCATCCGTGGCATTAAAACACCAACGCTTCACACAGAATACTGAAAAACTCCTTTTCTGATAAAACAAGACGTCTAAAGTCACTAAAGTGGATATTTCCTCATGTGTGTATCGATGAACGATTGATCAAGCCAATGATTCGTGAGCTGAGACCATCTCCAGCAGGGCTGAGTATCGCTGGAGTTTCAGTCATTCCAGATTCTCCTTTCGATTCCCAGTTTTGATTCCAATAAAAGGTAGAAAAAATTAAGTCAAATGTCTTTTTTCCAAAACAAGTGGTTGCAGCTGAATACCAAGACCAAGACACTTCTGCCTGTGGTTTAAGAGAATACCACAGAGAAACTGTTGGACTAACTCATGTCAATTAACATTATTTAAGACAAGGACACGGTCAGTAATAAAATACGAACAAATACAAGAAATGAGCAATAGCACAAATAAATACAAATGAACCATGAACCAAATTAAATAAAGTGTTGTTTTTCAGTTAGGTATAGTATAGAAATAAATAAAAAAATGAATAAAAAATTATGATTAAAGGAGTCGTTCACTTCAGAATACAAATGTCCTGATAGTTTACGACCTTTCACCCTGATGACGTAATGTGTGTCGCATCACAGCGAGTGGAAGACCAGCATCTGTGGTTTAAAGTATATAAATGTGTATTGTGTTATAAATGTCGCTGGTTTGTGTAGATGAGACTCTTATTCCTCGGCTGGATCGTGTCGAGACTTTGAAGCTGCACTGAAACTCACATCTGGACTGAAGAAAGAAAGACTTCAACATCTTGTATGGAAGTAAAATAATCTCAAATGTTTTTGAAACAAAAAGCCTGTTGAATTGCACTACATGAAAAAAATATGCATTGCATTAACCATGCTTGCATTTAAATGCATTGTATTTTTAGGACTTGCATTTTTTATTGGCTCAAATTCAACATGGTTGAATATTTAAGCAGTGAATATTTCAATTCAAAACATTTCAAACACATTTTCATTATTAAAAATTCAATAATCCATATTCACCTCATAATTCACTTCCAAAATATGCAAACTGTTTAAAAATACAACCTATAATATTCAACAGGGTCCATTTTATTTCGCTTCCACAAATTCAGTATTTCAAATTCGACAGTAAATTCAACATTGACATCCAGGAACTGCAGGAAAAGCAGTAGATTACCGAGCAGAATCTCCATCTGCTGTTAGTCTATATCACCAGCAGGGGGCGCAAGCGCGTGTTCACGGAGACCGAGCAACAGTTAGAGCAAGCCATTCATTCATAAAAACTCATTTATAGAAATGTAACGTTAAGTGTATTTGTTAACTTTATATCGCGGCGATAGGCTTCAGTACAAGGGTAATGACTAATATAGTGATGTAAAAGACCAAACTCGCACCTTACTGAGAAGGCTGTAGGCTACTATATTGCAAAAGGCAAGCAGACGGACTCAGAATATGAACTTAACGCGCAAAGTTTCACGCAGCGTTTCCCTGTGATATACTCAGTGGCATCTGGGTGGGACAGGTGTGTGTGTGTGTGTGTGTGTGTGTGTGTGTGTGTGTGTGTGTGTGTGTGTGTGTTGCTAATACAATGTTAAATCATAAATCTATGATCTAGGCTATGCACAATCTGCCATGGTTAATGAGATCTAATATGGATCCGACTGATTTCTAAATGTACTTTAATGGTCGAGTGGCAGAATGTTCGTCAAACATCTCAACATGTCAGAGGTGAACCCAGATCTGGGCTCTAATCCGCACTCACATCTTTTCCTCATCAAAACCGATTATACTTATCAGTGGTTGTATATCAAGCAGGGACACATTTGTGAACAGTTTGTTTTGTGATTTCACCAGAACGAATAGAGAAGAGTCACCGCGACCGGTTGAAGCGCGCGTCGAGTTAAGACTGTGGACCGTCTCTAAAGTTGCATACGACATTACACACGTTTCTAACTTCAATTTATTTGAATACATATCAAAAATATAAAAGGTGTGCATCATGCCGGACACCTACCACTTTTCTGTAAGTCATTCTCTCCCAATGCTCCTGAAGTTAGAAACGTGTGTACCAATGAATATGTAACTTTAGAGACGGTCCCTAAATTTGCGAGTGTCCAATGTCAAGCCAACTTTATGCCATAGTAACGTCATATCACTGAGAAACGCTTAGTGTGAAACTTTGCGCGTTAAATTCATATTCTGAGTCCATATGTGTGCCTATAGATATATAGTAGCCTGCAGCCTTCTCAATAAGGTGTGAGTTTGGTCTTTTATATCACTGTATTAGTTAAGATACGTTACGTGTTTTATATGTCCAGTAATCCTGAAGTATTGAGGGAAACCCTAGTACTGCAGCACATCGCCGCGATATAAAGTTAAGGCAACTAAACAACTAAGAGAAATATGTCTACCTCATTACTGTAGGCCTAACATTCGATCTGTAACGTACGTCAGCATCGGGGGAATAACATTATAATCTCGTTCACGGTAGAGAAAGATGCATGTAGGCTACACAGGGACCGTGAAGACACTGAACTAAACATAAAACAGTCCTCATAATAATCACAAATACACTTACATTTCTATAAATGAGTTTTTATGAATGAATGGCTTGCTCTAACTGTTGCTCGGTCTCCGTGAACAACACGCGCTTGCGCCCCCTGCTGGTGATATAGACTAACAGCAGATGGAGATTCTGCTCGGTAATCTACTGCTTTTCCTGCAGTTCCTGGATGTCAATGTTGAATTTACTGTCGAATTTGAACCACTGAATTTGAGGAAGCGAAATAAAATGCACCGAAAATTGCCTGTTGAATATTATAGGTTGTATTTTTAAACAGTTTGAATATTTTGGAAGTGAATTATGAGGTGAATATGGATTATTGAATTTTTAATAATGAAAATGTGTTTGAAATGTTTTGAATTTGAAATATTCACCATTTAAATATTCAACCATGTCGAATTTGAGCCAATAAAAAATGCAAGTCCTAAAAATACAATGCATTAAAATGCAAGCATGGTTGATGCAATGCATATTTTTTTCATGTAGTGCAATTCAACAGGCTTTTTGTTTCAAAAACATTTGAGATTATTTTACTTCCATAATCTTGGATGACGTGGAGGAGAGAGAATTATCAGGACATTTCAATTCTGAAGTGAACGACTCCAACTCTAGTGAAGAATTCCCAACCCTAATCTTGTGACAGAAGAGGCATTTCCCAGGCTGAGCAAGTCGAGATGTATTGGCCTGTATCTCAACACCAGGAGCTGATATCAAAGCACATCCCTCATACCTGGACGAGGCAGAGCAACAACACAACGGGCCACTTTCTCTTCACCCAAACCCCAGACAAAGCACCAGGTCTTGAATAGACACAGATGTGCTGGTTCCTCGCTGCTATTGTCTGCTTATCTACTTCCCATCAGGGAAACACACACCGCCTCTGTTTTGGCTGTGGGTTTCATTCATGCAACCCTCATTTGTCTTTTCCCTTTTCTCATCTCCTCCGTCTATCTCCAGATGTTTTCCTCTACCGTCTCCTACACTAATCTTTGATTACGACCCTCCGTGAGAGATTAAAGGATGACACTCTTCACAAGATGTAAAACAAATCTATAGTTTAAATCGAATGTGTATAGTTCAAACACATCAGTTAATGTAAGAATTAGCCTACTGTATTACCGTACGTCTGAAGCGGGTCTAGGACAGCTCGAGGTGTCGCACACCGGACACACACCTTCTCAGTTTATGGCCAGCAGTATTGTTATGTTACATTATGAAATTAAGATAATGTCTGTACTATGTTATGATTGTACTGTACAATTAAATACAATCGTAGTCTGGACACTTCCCCTCAGAGCGTCCGCGAGCGCAGCCTTACGGAGAGGCACTTTTACACGTTTATGAATGTTAGAGTGGAGATGTGGAGTTACACTGCACCAAATGTCGTACTGATTAAGGGCCTGTAATATTATAATAAGATCCTCTTCATACGTCGGAAGGAGAGCGAAATCTGATCATCTTATGTTTTCTCACGCTCTCAGAGAACGGCTCACCAGAACACAGTTACTGGGTTTCACTTTTCACGTTGCCTGTGTTGGTAGAAGCACTGGAACCCGATTAAAGCACGTGCACATGTAAACCGTCAGATGTTCATGATGTCCCTGTAGCTGTGAACTCTCACCTTCCACAGGTACGCTGGAGGGGAACAGCTCCCTCAGGAGGTCTCCCAGCGTCAGGGCGTGTCCCTCGGCAGACACGGGCCGGAACAGCTTCTGGATGAACGGGCGGTCACTCGTCGTCTACGGGACACACATCAACACCGTTAGAGAGCGTTTATATCACAGCTTGTAGACGTTTTAAATCAATGTATATGTGTTTATTGTAATGCATGTTTGTTTGTATGTCCTTTTTAACTCTCCTGCAAGCCTGTTCTTGATAATAAGAACTTGTTCTTAAGGCGAGACACGGCAGGCAAAAACATAGTTTTTTTTTCACTGGTCAATTTTGAGATTTTGGGATATTTGTCTTCAATAACATGTCTTCTTTCAGACTTGTGGTGAAAAAAAGTCCGAAATACACATTTAGTTTTTTTTTTACGACACTTTGTCTGTTTGCGTCTGTAGATTTCTCATAAATTCATCAAAAGTTGGCGTTCTAAATCATCCCGCTGCTCCGCGATCGCGATCTGTACCCTGTCATCACACACACCGTTAGAAAGCTCTCTCTCTCCTGTACAATGCTGTCGGATCCAAATATGGTCATTTCCTTTTTATTCCCAACCAATAGTGAAAGTAAAAGGGCGCAAATGCGCAATCTCATTGGCTGATGCTAAATCTTTAAAGCCCGTTTTCTCAAAATGACTTTTCTCTCATACTCCAAGTCCGAAATCTCCACTTCAGTAGCACCTATATACACCAAACTTTCCAGCCTTGTACCTTGTTATATTATGAAGACATTTACAGGGGGATTTGTAAATATATTATTCCTAGCCTGATTTATATAACATTTTATTCCAAAAAACATGGCAAAAATATTTTTTTTAAGGCTATTGACAGTAAATTCTGATTTACAGGATAACAAAAGTAGATATCCATAAATCCCTCTGTAATTTTTTCCCCATCTAATATGTGAACACAATAAAAAAATAATTTTGAACCTGGCTTTATCCAATACTCAGATTTCATTTCTTGAAATATATGCAAATTAGCGCATATTTAATTAGATAATGCAGAATTTGCATATTTAAACATTAAATTACAGAAAACTTGTAATACATTTTTTTCTCATCTTTATGTAGGTAATCAACTGGGAAAGTTTCATGGTGATATCTGCTAGTTTAAAAAAATACCCTATTCACCTGTAGTGTCTCGCCTTAAGTGACTTGCCTGGTTAAATAAAGGTTAAAATAAATAAATAAATCATTTTTGTTCTCAAAAAAAGTCTGAATCTGAATTGTCACTGAAGAAACGTAAATTGAAAATACAGCATATGTTCAGAGCTATTAAGATACTGATATACGAGACTGTTATATACTTTCTATAGAAAGTGAACATTTATGGTTTTCAGAATTTTTCAGGTCAGTTTTGAGGTAAATCCAGCTTTTAATGTTGTTTATGTGTCTATGTGGTGTTTTTAATATGCTTTAAGACACACATGTGTAAGTTCATAAGTCGACAGCATTGCTGAGTATTTTCTCCTTAAAACTGCAGTGAACCAAAGACAGTCTCAGAAACACGGTGTGAAATCGCTGGTGTTTCTGACGTCACAAACTACCTTGTAACCAATCAGATCAACGTGTGATCGTCAACCAGTGGATCTCTGAGTGAGGGAGTGAGTGGAGGCGGGGCTCACTTGCATATTCATAGAGCTGCGCATACTAAATGAGGCAAGGGTGTCGAGTTACATTCAAGATATTTTATGGCGTTAAGACATTTTGTTCAAGGATGATGTTGTGTTGTGAACCCACACTAGTGTGTGTGTGTGATGTTGTGTTGTGAACCCCATACTAGTGTGTGTGTGATGTTGTGTTGTGAACCCACACTAGTGTGTGTGTGTGATGTTGTGTTGTGAACCCCATACTAGTGTGTGTGTGATGTTGTGTTGTGAACCCACACTAGTGTGTGTGTGTGATGTTGTGTTGTGAACCCCATACTAGTGTGTGTGTGATGTTGTGTTGTGAACCCACACTAGTGTGTGTGTGTGATGTTGTGTTGTGAACCCCATACTAGTGTGTGTGATGTTGTGTTGTGAACCCCATACTAGTGTGTGTGTGATGTTGTGTTGTGAACCCACACTAGTGTGTGTGTGTGATGTTGTGTTGTGAACCCCATACTAGTGTGTGTGTGATGTTGTGTTGTGAACCCCACACTAGTGTGTGTGTGTGATGTTGTGTTGTGAACCCCATACTAGTGTGTGTGTGATGTTGTGTTGTGAACCCACACTAGTGTGTGTGTGTGATGTTGTGTTGTGAACCCCACACTAGTGTGTGTGTGTGATGTTGTGTTGTGAACCCCACACTAGTGTGTGTGTGTGATGTTGTGTTGTGAACCCACACTAGTGTGTGTGATGTTGTGTTGTGAACCCACACTAGTGTGTGTGATGTTGTGTTGTGAACCCACACTAGTGTGTGTGATGTTGTGAACCCCACACTAGTGTGTGTGTGTGATGTTGTGTTGTGAACCCCACACTAGTGTGTGTGTGATGTTGTGTTGTGAACCCATACTAGTGTGTGTGATGTTGTGTTGTGAACCCACACTAGTGTGTGTGATGTTGTGTTGTGAACCCACACTAGTGTGTGTGATGTTGTGTTGTGAACCCACACTAGTGTGTGTGATGTTGTGTTGTGAACCCACACTAGTGTGTGTGATGTTGTGTTGTGAACCCCACACTAGTGTGTGTGTGATGTTGTGTTGTGAACCCACACTAGTGTGTGTGGTGTTGTGTTGTGAACCCCACACTAGTGTGTGTGATGTTGTGAACCCCACACTAGTGTGTGTGATGTTGTGAACCCCACACTAGTGTGTGTGATGTTGTGAACCCCACACTAGTGTGTGTGATGTTGTGTTGTGAACCCCACACTAGTGTGTGTGATGTTGTGTTGTGAACCCCACACTAGTGTGTGTGATGTTGTGTTGTGAACCCACACTAGTGTGTGTGATGTTGTGTTGTGAACCCCACACTAGTGTGTGTGATGTTGTGAACCCCACACTAGTGTGTGTGATGTTGTGTTGTGAACCCCACACTAGTGTGTGTGATGTTGTGTTGTGAACCCCACACTAGTGTGTGTGATGTTGTGTTGTGAACCCACACTAGTGTGTGTGATGTTGTGTTGTGAACCCACACTAGTGTGTGTGATGTTGTGTTGTGAACCCACACTAGTGTGTGTGATGTTGTGTTGTGAACCCACACTAGTGTGTGTGATGTTGTGTTGTGAACCCACACTAGTGTGTGTGATGTTGTGTTGTGAACCCCACACTAGTGTGTGTGTGATGTTGTGTTGTGAACCCACACTAGTGTGTGTGATGTTGTGAACCCCACACTAGTGTGTGTGATGTTGTGTTGTGAACCCACACTAGTGTGTGTGGTGTTGTGTTGTGAACCCCACACTAGTGTGTGTGATGTTGTGAACCCCACACTAGTGTGTGTGATGTTGTGAACCCCACACTAGTGTGTGTGATGTTGTGTTGTGAACCCCACACTAGTGTGTGTGATGTTGTGTTGTGAACCCCACACTAGTGTGTGTGATGTTGTGTTGTGAACCCACACTAGTGTGTGTGATGTTGTGTTGTGAACCCCACACTAGTGTGTGTGATGTTGTGAACCCCACACTAGTGTGTGTGATGTTGTGAACCCCACACTAGTGTGTGTGATGTTGTGTTGTGAACCCCACACTAGTGTGTGTGATGTTGTGTTGTGAACCCCACACTAGTGTGTGTGATGTTGTGTTGTGAACCCCACACTAGTGTGTGTGATGTTGTGTTGTGAATAGGGGTGTGCCGGTTTCAGAATTGGTGATGACGGTTATGATGCGAGTTAAATGTGACGGTTCATAACATAACCGTCATCGTCCGGGTTGTTATAGGACAACTTAGTTTGAATAAACGAGCAGGCACTGATTAGCTACTTGCTCTACGTTTATTTAAAATTAACAGCAAGACAACTAGCAGTGAATGTGCTTTCCATTAAATGAAACACGCACACTAAACAAATCCTTTAAAAAAAAAAATAAAAAAACACAGGCCTATTCTGGTGGATGCGGTGATGACGCGTTCATGTGGCGCTGCCAGTAAAGCACCTACAATCTGTCACACAGAACCGGCAAAAATAATGATTATGAATATGTAAAATATAGCAAGGAGATATTTTAATTGTTTATTAATAAACAAGTGTTTTCTTTGTCAGTATCTGAAAAGATGAAGGTGACGACGATGCTGACTCGCGATCTTCGCAGTAGTGAACGCGACAGAGAGAAATGCACATTTACATAAGCAGAGAGCAGTCTGTAGTCTGTTTTCTTTCGTTTTGAATTGTTCTGTTTAAAAGTAGACATGTCTGTGACTGTGAGGCGAGTAGGCGACCTTATACGCTGAGTTTCGGTTCATTTATGAGACGAGCTCCAGTTCACGCGCCGGCGCCTCTGTTTCGTGATTATCTATCGTCTGCTATATTTATCTTTTATTACTTCTTATTTATTAAATCCAGGCAATTGGTTGATGAAACATTGATTAAAATTAAGATACAATTAATATAAAACGAAATTCGTTTTAAAGAAAGGTTTTGTGCTTTCTGTTTGATGCCTCTGTGAAAGTTTTCAAGCATCTTTTAGTGCCGCTTTCAGAGCGCTCACGTCCATAACATTGTTTTTTCCTCATAAATGCGAACACGAAAAATTTAATAAAATGAATATTTCATGTTCTGTGGAGACTACAGTTACTCATAATTTATATTCTGAATACCTAACGCCGGTACAAGTATTACTCCCCAACACTGATAGTATAACCTTATCTGTACTATATTTTAATAACACGGTTTTGGCAGTTATAGAGTTCTAATGACGGTGTTCAACTATAACCGTCGGTCTCACGGTTATATCATAACCGTCACACCCCTAGTTGTGAACTCGCACTAATGGCTGGGAGAGGACGCTGGCGCGATTTTTGGCTGCCGCTTCTCCCTCCGGGAAATCAAAACAAACCTTCTTATTGAATTAAAACTACCTCAGCACTTACCTGGACCTTTTTCGCCTGCACGTCTCTGTTACCGAAGGACCCGACCCAGTTTGGTTCGGCTGCGTTTTGGGACTACGGACTGTATAGTTGGCAACGCGGCTGGATCGATCGGGTTAACACCCGCGCTTTCGGGTGGCTACGCTAACTTCTCCTGCCCAAGACGACTCAATCTTTTCTCCCGGACGATGCAGTACCTGGTCCTAGTTCTTTTTCTGCTCTTCATCCTGCCTCTTTGGTTGCAAAAATCCACTAACAACTTCATGGTTTTCCGGAACTCAGCCAAACAGCTACTCCAGCTAAACTGTTATCCATCAGCTACTCCGGAGCTCACCGCTGAAATAAAAACCTTCGGACTACTTCAACGCCACCGTTACATCCACAGAGGCTCCCGTAGAAACTTAACACACATATCCACCGGGAATGACAGCTTCGGCGCAACACTTCCTCATTGCTTCTCTTCTGCGTCCCGGCATCAAAACAGCAACGCACAACGTCATCAGAGCCAACGTCACGTGAACCATTTCAACCTCCGGTCAGTTCCCATTTCTGCATCATCCCTTTCAAAACAAAAGTCTCTCAAGCTTGGACAACTGAACATAAGATCCCTTACCAATAAAAGCATCATTCTCAACGAATTCATCCAGGACTCACAATTAGATTTAATCTGTTTAACTGAAACCTGGCAAATACCTCATGACTATTTCTCCCTCAACCAAGCCACCCCCACTGGATTCTCATACATGGACCAACCTCGTCCTGAAGGCAGGGGCGGTGGTATTGCTGTCATCCACAGACAAACTCTCAAGCTTCGCCCTCTCCCCATCCCACCTGTTCCCTCTTTTGAACACCTCTCATTTAAACTCTTAGGCTCCACTCCTCTGACTATTTCAACAATTTATCGCCCTCCCAAACCCAATCCTTCCTTTCTGTCAGATTTCTCAGAATTCATAACTCAACTCTGTACAACTTCATTAACCATATTACTTGTAGGTGACTTCAATTTCCATATCGACTCTTCCACCTCCAAACCCACCATGGATTTCCTGGACATTATACACAGTTTTAACTTCACACAACATGTAAATTTCCCCACCCACACCCGTGGACACACTTTGAACTTGGTCTGCTCTACTGGACTTAATATTGACACTCTCACACACACAGACCTGGCCATATCCGATCACATCGCCATAACATTTCACATCAACCTCCCCAGCCCTCACTTCAAGCAGACACGCACCATATCTTACCGAAATCTAAAGTCGCTCTGTCTCACCGCTTTTTCCTCCCATCTCACAAACACAATTTCCATACCCAGCATCCCTGAAAACTCAACCACCGCCGACCTAGTAGCTCACTACAATTGCACACTCACATCCAGCCTCAATACTCTCGCACCAGTGAAAACTGCAACAGTTACTTTTTCCCGCTCTGCTCCCTGGTTCACTCCTGAACTGCACAAAAAAGAACGCAGACAACTGGAACGCCTACATAAGAAAACTGGACTCACTGTACACCTACAAGCCTACAAGGATCACAGCCATCATTATAGATCAGCGCTCACATCAGCCCGCACAGCATTTTACTCTGAGATCATTCACTCTGGATCCTCCAACCCTCAGACTCTGTTTGCCACGGTTAATAAATTACTCAAACCCATTGACAATATCACTCACTTATTCACCATGGACAAATGCAATAATTTCATCGACTTCTTTAAATACAAAATCGACAGCATTCACCAAGAACTCTCTGTGAACATTTCTCCCAGCACAGAACCTCAATCTGACTCATCCATTCCATTTCACATCATTCTCCCCTCCCTATCAGTCATTACAGAAACCGATCTCACTAACCACTTCAAAGAAATCCACCTCACAACCTGCCCACTGGACCCTATTCCATCTGCACTGGTCAAGCACTGCCTCAGCCCACTCATCATGGCTATCATCAACTCCTCTCTCATCTCTAGAACAGTTCCTTCTTCCTTCAAAGTTGCAGCCATCACACCAATACTTAAAAAACCTGGCCTGGATCCTGACAACCCCAACAACTTCCACCCCATCTCTAACCTACCTTTCCGGTCTAAAATCCTGGAACGCTCGGTCGCCTATCAACTAAAACACCACCTCCTATCAAACCAGCTCTACGAAACCTTTCAGTCTGGATTCCGCACTCATCACTCTACTGAAACTACACTACTCAAAGTAACAAATGACCTCCTGCTCGCCTCTGACTCTGGTTCCCTCTCCATTCTCCTCCTGCTTGACCTCTCTGCCGCCTTCGACACCATTGACCACTCCATCCTTTTACAACGCCTACAACATCTTGGCATCTCTGGCTCAGCTCTCTCCTGGTTCACCTCCTAACTTACCAACAGATCTCAATTCATATCCATCAACAACTGTACGTCTCACACTATACCTGTCAATCACGGAGTCCCTCAAGGCTCAGTGCTAGGTCCCCTTCTGTTTATCCTGTACATGCTTCCCCTGGGACTTATTCATAATCATGGATTAAAATTCCATAGTTACGCAGATGACACACAACTATAACTCAGCACCAGATCCATCACTCCTGCCACAGTACTAACCATCACAACCTGCCTCTCTACAATAAAATCCTGGATGAACGCCAACTTCCTTAAACTAAATTGCAATAAATCGGAAATCATCGTCATTGGTCCCAAATCACTCCTCCCCTCCTTCCAAGACTTCACTCTCTCCGTCGATGGCCATACAGTTACCACCTCTCCCCAGATCCGAAATCTTGGTTTAATTTTTGACCCCACACTCACATTTAAGCCCCATATCCATCATATCACCAAAACTGCCTTTTTCCACCTACGTAATATTGCTCGTCTACGCCCTACCCTCTCCACATCTGCTGCGGAAACTCTCATTCATGCATTCATTACATCAAGACTCGACTACTGCAATAGTCTCCTGTATGGTCTCCCATCCTCTGATATAAAAAACTGCAATACGTTCAAAACTCCGCTACCCGCCTCCTCACCCACACCCACTCCAGAGACCACATCACCCCCGTCCT
Organism: Semotilus atromaculatus; assembly: GCA_031834385.1. Lineage (NCBI taxonomy): Eukaryota > Metazoa > Chordata > Actinopteri > Cypriniformes > Leuciscidae > Semotilus > Semotilus atromaculatus. Next base: position 3,869,226 of record JAULUF010000057.1, read on the forward strand.
TCAACAGCTTCACTGGCTCCCTGTACATTAGCGAATCCATTACAAAGTTCTGCTCATCACTTACAAAGCCCTCAATACCTCCATATCTCACAGAGCTCTTACAGCATCACCGCCCCTCCCGACGCCTCCGCTCTGCCGACTTGGGCCTCCTCAAACACATCACCAAATCAACACACCGAACTTTGGGGGACCGAGCATTCGCCATCGCTGCCCCCACCCTTTGGAACTCACTCCCCATCCACATCAGAAACTCGGACTCACTGACCACTTACAAAAAACTGCTCAAAACCCACCTGTTTCACCTTGCCTACAAGCTATAATAGCACTCTCACCATTGATTGTTTGTTTCATTTATAAAGCGTCTTTGAGTTCCTTGGAAAGCGCTATATAAGACTTATGTATTATTATTATTATTAGTGTATGTGATGTTGTGTTGTGAACCCGCACTAGTGTGTGTGATGTTGTGTTGTGAACCCAAACTAGTGTGTGTGATGTTGTGAACCCACACTAGTGTGTGTGATGTTGTGTTGTGAACCTGCACTATTGTGTGTGATGTTGTGAACCCGCACTAATGTGTGTGATGTTGTGAACCCGCACTAGTGTGTGTGATGTGTTGTGAACCCGCACTATTGTGTGTGATGTTGTGTTGTGAACCCGCACTAGTGTGTGTGTGTGTTGTGAACCCGCACTAGTGTGTGTGATGTTGTGAACCCACACTAGTGTGTGTGATGTTGTGTTGTGAACCCGCACTAGTGTGTGTGTGTTGTGAACCCCC
>JAULUF010000057.1:3875000-3927500 GCA_031834385.1 Semotilus atromaculatus
AGATTCACAATATCAAACACACATCAGCAGATTCACAATATCAAACACACACATCAGCAGATTCACAATATCAAACACACACATCAGCAGATTCACAATATCAAACACACATCAGCAGATTCACAGTCAATATCACACACACACATCAGCAGATTCACAGTCAATATCAAACACACATCAGCAGATTCACAATATCAAACACACATCAGCAGATTCACAGTCAATATCACACACATCAGCAGATTCACAATATCAAACACACACATCAGCAGATTCACAATATCACACACACATCAGCAGATTCACAGTCAATATCACACACACATCAGCAGATTCACAGTCACAATATCACACACACATCAGCAGATTCACAATATCAAACACACACATCAGCAGATTCACAGTCACAATATCACACACACACATCAGCAGATTCACAGTCACAATATCACACACACACATCAGCAGATTCACAATATCAAACACACATCAGCAGATTCACAGTCAATATCACACACACACATCAGCAGATTCACAATATCAAACACACACATCAGCAGATTCACAATATCACACACACACATCAGCAGATTCACAATATCAAACACACACATCAGCAGATTCACAATATCACACACACACACATCAGCAGATTCACAATATCACACACACATCAGCAGATTCACAATATCAAACACACACATCAGCAGATTCACAATATCACACACACACATCAGCAGATTCACAGTCAATATCAAACACACACATCAGCAGATTCACAATATCAAACACACACATCAGCAGATTCACAATATCAAACACACACATCAGCAGATTCACAATATCACACACACACACATCAGCAGATTCACAATATCACACACACATCAGCAGATTCACAATATCAAACACACATCAGCAGATTCACAATATCAAACACACATCAGCAGATTCACAATATCAAACACACACATCAGCAGATTCACAAGATCACACACACATCAGCAGATTCACAATATCACACACACACATCAGCAGATTCACAATATCACACACACACATCAGCAGATTCACAATATCACACACACACATCAGCAGATTCACAATATCAAACACACACATCAGCAGATTCACAATATCAAACACAATTACTGATTATTAAACAAAAGTCTATCAGTGCTGTCGGGTCTCGAGTGACTAGAGCCACTATGAGAGGTGACTGTGACTTGGCGTTTAGGCGGACCGCCTTTTCACAGAACGCTCTATCATATCAGGGGGTGAGCTCCTGGAATAGTATTCCTCAGTCAGTGAGGGAAAGCACAAGTTTTCCTATTTTTAGGAGTCGTTTAAAAGTATGGTTGAGGGACACACAAATATGTGAGCATAATCATTAGTATATATATCAGATGTAAAATAGAGTTAGTGTTTTACAAAAATAAAGGGGATAGAATTATCAGTGTGATATGGGTTGTGTAATAGGAGTTAGTATAGCATGGGTTGTGTAAAAGGGGTCAGTGTAATTTGGGCGTGTATGTTGTTATCACTGTTATTGTCCTTGCTTCTCTGTATATAGCCTGTGCATAGTGTGTCTGTATCGTATTTGTTTATTTATGTGTAACATCTACCTGCTTGGGGGTCTGCAGATGGAAATTAGCCTATGGCTATAATCTGGCATATTTACATTTGTGAAAAATGTTCATTAATATGTATTGTCCCTTTTGTCTTTTTTCTACAAATAAAATAATAATAATAATAATAATAATGTGTGTGTTTGATATTGTGAATCTGCTGATGTGTGTGTTTGATATTGTGAATCTGCTGATGTGTGTGTGTGATATTGTGAATCTGCTGATGTGTGTGTGTGATATTGTGAATCTGCTGATGTGTGTGTGTGATATTGTGAATCTGCTGATGTGTGTGTGATATTGTGAATCTGCTGATGTGTGTGTGTGATATTGTGAATCTGCTGATGTGTGTGTGTGATATTGTGAATCTGCTGATGTGTGTGTGTGATATTGTGAATCTGCTGATGTGTGTGTGTGATATTGTGAATCTGCTGATGTGTGTGTGTGATATTGTGAATCTGCTGATGTGTGTGTGTGATATTGTGAATCTGCTGATGTGTGTGTGATCTTGTGAATCTGCTGATGTGTGTGTTTGATATTGTGAATCTGCTGATGTGTGTGTTTGATATTGTGAATCTGCTGATGTGTGTTTGATATTGTGAATCTGCTGATGTGTGTGTGATATTGTGAATCTGCTGATGTGTGTGTGTGATATTGTGAATCTGCTGATGTGTGTGTTTGATATTGTGAATCTGCTGATGTGTGTGTGTGATATTGTGAATCTGCTGATGTGTGTGTGATATTGTGAATCTGCTGATGTGTGTTTGATATTGTGAATCTGCTGATGTGTGTGTTTGATATTGTGAATCTGCTGATGTGTATTTACAATTACAAACACACACATCAGCAGATTCACAATATCAAACACACATCAGCAGATTCACAGTCAATATCACACACACACATCAGCAGATTCACAATATCAAACACACACATCAGCAGATTCACAATATCACACACACACATCAGCAGATTCACAGTCAATATCAAACACACATCAGCAGATTCACAATATCAAACACACATCAGCAGATTCACAATATCAAACACACACATCAGCAGATTCACAGTATCAAACACACACATCAGCAGATTCACAATATCAAACACACACATCAGCAGATTCACAATATCACACACACACATCAGCAGATTCACAATATCACACACACATCAGCAGATTCACAATATCAAACACACATCAGCAGATTCACAATATCAAACACACACATCAGCAGATTCACAATATCAAACACACACATCAGCAGATTCACAAGATCACACACACATCAGCAGATTCACAATATCAAACACACATCAGCAGATTCACAATATCACACACACACATCAGCAGATTCACAATATCACACACACACATCAGCAGATTCACAATATCAAACACACACATCAGCAGATTCACAATATCAAACACACACATCAGCAGATTCACAATATCACACACACATCAGCAGATTCACAATATCACACACACATCAGCAGATTCACAAGATCACAGTTACAGACTACATCAGATTCTCCTTCAAAAAGAAAGAACAAAATTCTAATAAAATCTGGCACCCTTTCACAGTCAGTCAAGACACCTTCGTTTATAGTATATTAAAGGAGTATTTGGAAATAGGCTGATTTTCCAGCTCCTCTAGAGTTAAACAGAGTTTTACCGTTTTCTAACCCATTCAGCCGATCTCCGGGTCTGGCGCTAACACTTTTAGCATAGCTTAGCATAGTGAGTGGAAACAGGAAAAATATCGGTCATTTTTTTGAGAGAGATGCTAACGGTCTAATCAGATTCAATGATCTATGCTAAGCTATGCTAACAGTGCTCCCGCCAGACCCGGAGATCGACTGAATGGGTTAGAAAACTGTGTTTAACTCTAGAGGAGCTGGAAAATTGGATTTTTTGGAGGGGAAGTGTAGTGTTCCTTTAACAGCAGCTTTACAGAGATAATAGGACCTTGGGTAAAAAATATACGTTTTTAAATAATTGCTTTAAAATCAACTCGTCACCTTCATTTATACAGCGCTTACAGCCAAATCGTTTTTTAATATTTGCTTTATATTTTTAATGGAAACCAATAGGCCTTATTGATTATTATTTATCAAGTCTCCTTCATTTATACAGAGCTTTTAACAATAGAGAGTGTTTGGCAGCAGCTTTACAGTGATAACAGGAGATTACAGTAACAGATGTACAGCGGATCTAGAATAAAGTTACTGTCCAGATAACGTTAGTTTTGATTGATTCACTTCCATTGCAGAGATCATTAGTTATTAACTTAGTTCACACATAGATTACCTCATAGATTTCATAGATTACTTTAATGACTATTTTTCAGGTGATAGTTAATACATGTGAACATTTAAGCTAATAAGAGGAATATAAATGCATGCTTGAGGTAAATATTAGCCTAATGTCCCCACCCCATATTTTCTTTTCTAAATTTATTTATATATAGCTTTTTTTTGAATACACGGCATATAGATTACATGTCCTGTTTTGTTCAATCTCAAATATTACCAACAAATGGTGAAAAAAATCTTGAACCTGCAAACATTTATGTTGGAAAAGTTATTTTCCAGAGACACTGAATTACTCTGAACAAAGAAGATCTAAATTTTTTTTTCCTTTTTATTATGGTTATTATTTCTTACATTAGTGTATGTGTTATTGTTATATGGAAACTATCCTGTGGGTTGGTATGTGTGAGTGAATATTTGTTGTTCTATGCGTTGGATGGTTTTGATATTTTGATATGTATTAACAAAAAACACAATAAAAAAGTTTTTTTTTTAAAAAGAAAAAGAAAATCCCCAGTTATTATCATCAAACAGAGATCTTGTTTTATTCTGCCATCTTGTGGTTAAAGACAGAAGTACAACACTTACTCAGACAATAAAGCCAGAACTCTTTTCTTCAACAGATATGAAGCTGCAGGGATTTGAGAATATCATTTTTTTTTAAATAAATAAATCTTTTGAAATGGTGCTGATGGCCATGCCGGCTGAGGAACACACACTCCTGTCACAGCAGGAACCAGTCCGGACACACACACACATCCACTGACGTGAGTTTAGAAGTGGCTCGTCTGGTTAAACAAACCTTTATTAGAAGTGTCATTTATATTGAACACAACATACTACTGTTCTGCTATTTATTAACCCTTTAAAGAGTAACTAAACACTAAACCAACTTTTTTTAGTTAATGGTCTGTAAGACTGGGGCTTTATTAGTGCTGATCATTGATTCGAGTAACTTTTTTGACATTTGGGTATAAAGTGTTTTATTTCTACAATATATGGTGTAAAAACGTCTGAGTGCTGCCCTCTTCAGGTTGAACGGTGGCTACTGCAGTTGAATTTTCCTATTGGATCTTTGCGGTGGTTCGTGATGTAAGCTGTGAGAGCTGATGTAAGCAGGTTCCAGCTAACCACGCTCTTGGTACGAGCTACCACGCCCTTGGCAGTGTAAAAACCATCTTGTTACGTCAAAACCACTGTAGTGAGTCATGAGTTGGAATTGCGAGTATTGAAAACGATCAGGATAGAGTATTTAACTGCCCTCGTTCATCCCCTCTATCTCCGCTAGGCTCCGCCCACTTTTCCAGCATTTTCAAATATTGCCAGTGGGTGGAGTCAGGCTCTGACCAGGGGTTTAGTTACCCTTTAAAGTCTACTGTATGATATTTTATGCATGAATTTTTACATTTCTAAACATGATCAAAACTCCTGTGTGTTTCCCTCGTTATGGACTTTACTGATTAATAGATAATTAATATAATAGTAATAAATCTGGGCCTTAGAATTATTAATAAAAAACAACACCACATTATTATTGTGCCTAAACACTGGCAGAGGAGCTTTATAAACACACCAGTGCAGATGAAGCGTGTGTCAGCTCAACGTACCATTTGAGCGGCGTTCCCTCGTACTCGAACCACATCTCCTCCACGTCTTCTGCCTTCATCACCTTCAGGAAATGCTTCTTGACTTTATCAGTGACCAGCGTGAGGTAACTGACCCGCGGGAGCAGCAGCTGATTGGACAACACAGGTCATGTGACATGATCCACAGCAGAGACACTCGTCCAAATACACGCACTGCGCTCTTTGCTCTTGACCACTCGTCTACTTGCATTAAAGCTGCTGTATGTAACTTTTATACTCTACTAAAACATGCTACATACTTCTTCAGCCAGTCATTTTACTTACTATGCTTGTTTTGGTCTGTGTGACTCCGCCCACTGCCAGTTCAGCCAATAGTGTTTCGAGACCCGGGTTGCCAGTTGATGGAAAACTCAGCGTATCGTAGCCATGGAAACGAGCAAACAAACCGGGCTGGAGATCGCAGATTCCACACAACCTAAAGAGCCTCGGTGTCCATCTAAAACCTCGATGACCGAGAGCATATTAAACCACGGACTGACCCATCAGCTGATGGAGTAAGTCTCCTCGGCTCTCATTGTCAATCGACCCTTCACAGGGAGTTTGATTGACAAGCGATCTGACCAATCATAATCCGCCACCCGCCATGTTGTCCGACAAAGCAGTCAGGAGAGTTAGTAGATGAACGGTGGAGGATTTGAACTAGAGAAACGGTGTACTGACGTCTCTCCGCGGTTAAAACAACATTCCTTCTGATGTTCATCCATGTTTATTTGATGCTATAAATGAACTAGAAGGAAGAGATGATCGGTTCACGAGCAGCTTTAACTGAGACTCTACAGCGATCTGTCAGACTCATTAAAGAGCCACAAAACGGCATTTAATGTTTAAATTTCTTTTAAAAATGACCACATTTGAAAGTTGAGACTTTGTTTGATTTCAAAAGTAAGCTGGCCTGTCCTGTCTCAGTGTGTTGTCAGAGTCTCTGCTCCGCGATGTATTTTTCACTGCGTGAGAACATGTGTGGCGTGTGAGGGGCGTGGCTTGTCGGACATAGCAACAGTAACTAAAGGGGGCGGGGCTTTGCGAACGGGGAATTGCGCTCGTTCTTGTTGAGTGTCCTCAATCTGGCAGCCCGCGTGAGCGTCGAGTCTGAGGAGGCGGGGCAACGACGGTCTCTGATGTTTGATCTGGACTGCAGTACCGATCTCGACCACTAGCTGTCAATCTTACACACTGCACCTTTAAGTATTTCCTGTTTGAAGTGTTCAAGTAGGCGTAAAGACTGCAAGTGTGTAGAACTTTTGATTACTCGATGAGACACACACTTATAGTCTTGCAAGTGTTTACAGAGCTTTTATTTACTATATTTTCAATACTTTGCATTCTAAAATAACCCTGTTCAGTAGTCTCTATGTAACTAACAGAAGACATCAATTGTGGTGCTTCTAATTAAGTGATAAAAACATGTTGTTCAAAATAGACCTACACACACATATAATCATCTCTGCACCAATAAAATGTGCAACACTTTAATTAGATGCATTTAGTAGTAAAAACATAATTTAAATTACAGTGGAATGTTCTCCTCGACATCTCTTGATTTCTGGGCACATGAGTTCCTGAACACAATGCATGATGGGATACGCTTAGCCTCGAATACCGAGATAGAGTGGGTCTAGTGTGCAGTAAAAGCACATTTTTAAGACATGGGACAGTCTTGCACTCTTTCTTTCTGTCGTGTGCACACGCTCTCGAGTGGCCAGAACACAAGTGTGTGTATTTGGAGAAGGTAAAGAGTGTGTTCATCTTACATAGTAGGGCTCCGCCTCCCTCTCTGTGGTCTCTTCAGGAGAGAGCGTGAAGCAGGCCGGGATCCTCCCGAACCACACGTCCCGGAGCACGTCCTTGTCATCCGCCATGGTCCTCGCTCTCCAGACGCCACATACACGCTCCTCAGTGTCTGAGCTGTGCAAACACACAAACACACGAACACATGAACACAGGAACACATGAACACAGGAACACAGGAACACATGAACACAGGAACACAGGAACACATGAACACATGAACACATGAACACAGGAACACAGGAACACAGGAACACAGGAACACAGGAATACAGGAATACAGGAACACAGGAACACAGGAATACAGGAATACAGGAATACAGGAACACAGGAACACAGGAATACAGGAATACAGGAACACAGGAACACAGGAACACAGGAATACAGGAACACAGGAACACAGGAATACAGGAATACAGGAACACAGGAATACAGGAACACAGGAATACAGGAACACACACAGGAACACAGGAACACACACAGGAACACAGGAACACAGGAATACAGGAATACAGGAACACAGGAACACAGGAATACAAGAACACAGGAATACAGGAACACACACAGGAACACAGGAACACACACAGGAACACAGGAACACAGGAACACAGGAATACAGGAATACAGGAACACAGGAACACAGGAACACAGGAATACAGGAATACAGGAATACAGGAATACAGGAACACAGGAACACAGGAACACAGGAACACAGGAATACAGGAACACAGGAATACAGGAACACAGGAATACAGGAACACACACAGGAACACAGGAACACACACAGGAACACAGGAACACAGGAATACAGGAATACAGGAACACAGGAACACAGGAACACACACAGGAACACAGGAACACACACAGGAACACAGGAACACACAAACACACCAACACACCAACACACACGAACACAGGAACACAGGAACACACCAACACACAGGAACACACCAACACACAGGAACACAGGAACACACCAACACACAGGAACACACCAACACACGAACACACAGGAACACGAACACACCAACACACCAACACGCGAACACACAGGAACACAGGAACACACCAACACACAGGAACACACCAACACACAGGAACACAGGAACACACCAACACACAGGAACACACCAACACACGAACACACAGGAACACAGGAACACAGGAACACAGGAACACACACAGGAACACACACAGGAACACACACAGGAACACACACAGGAACACACAGGAACACGAACACACCAACACACCAACACGCGAACACACACGAACACAGGAACACAGGAACACACCAACACACAGGAACACACCAACACACAGGAACACAGGAACACACCAACACACAGGAACACACACAGGAACACACACACGAACACACAGGAACACGAACACACCAACACACCAACACGCGAACACACACGAACACAGGAACACAGGAACACACCAACACACAGGAACACACCAACACACGAACACACAGGAACACGAACACACCAACACACCAACACGCGAACACACAGGAACACAGGAACACAGGAACACACACAGGAACACACACAGGAACACACACAGGAACACACACAGGAACACACACAGGAACACACACAGGAACACACACAGGAACACACACAGGAACACACACAGGAACACGAACACAGGAACACAGGAACACAGGAACACACCAACACATGAACACATGAACACAGGAACACAGGAACATGAACACAGGAACATGAACACACGAACACAGGAACACACCAACACACGAACACAGGAACACACCAACACACACGAACACAGGAACACACCAACACACGAACACAGGAACACACCAACACACCAACACAGGAACACAGGAACACACCAACACACCAACACATGAACACAGGAACACACACAGGAACACAGGAACATGAACACAGGAACATGAACACACGAACACAGGAACACACCAACACACGAACACAGGAACACACCAACACACCAACACACACGAACACAGGAACACACCAACACACGAACACACCAACACACCAACACACCAACACACACGAACACAGGAACACACCAACACACCAACACAGGAACACACCAACACACACGAACACAGGAACACACCAACACACGAACACAGGAACACACCAACACACCAACACACCAACACACCAACACACACGAACACAGGAACACACCAACACACGAACACAGGAACACACCAACACACACGAACACAGGAACACACCAACACACAGGAACACAGGAACACAGGAACACAGGAACACACCAACACACAGGAACACAGGAACACAGGAACACACCAACACACCAACACACACGAACACAGGAACACACGAACACACGAACACAGGAACACACCAACACACCAACACACACGAACACAGGAACACACCAACACACAGGAACACAGGAACACGAACACAGGAACACACCAACACACAGGAACACAGGAACACACCAACACACACGAACACAGGAACACAGGAACACACCAACACACAGGAACACAGGAACACAGGAATACAGGAACACAGGAACACGAACACAGGAACACACCAACACACAGGAACACAGGAACACAGGAACACACAGGAACACAGGAACACAGGAACACAGGAACACGAACACAGGAACACACAGGAACACACAGGAACACAGGAACACAGGAACACAGGAACACACGAACACAGGAACACACCAACACACACAGGAACACACCAACACACAAACACACCAGAACACACACGGACACAGGAACACACCAACACACACAAACACAGGAACACACCAACACACCAACACACGCCAACACAGGAACACACCAACACACGCGAACACACACCAACACCAACACACGAACACACAGGAACACACAGGAACACACAGGAACAGAGGAACACAGGAACACACCAACACACCAACACAGGAACACAGGAACACACCAACACACGCGAACACACACCAACACAGGAACACACCAACACACGCGAACACACACCAACACACGAACACACAGGAACACAGGAACACACAGGAACACACAGGAACACAGGAACACAGGAACACAGGAACACAGGAACACAGGAACACACAGGAACACACAGGAACACACAGGAACACAGGAACACACGAACACACAGGAACACACAAAAAAACACCAGAACACACACGAACACAGGAACACACCAACACACACAAACACAGGAACACACCAACACAGGAACACACCAACACAGGAACACACCAACACACGCGAACACACCAACACACGCGAACACACCAACACACGCGAACACACCAACACACGCGAACACACCAACACACGCGAACACACCAACACACGCGAACACACACCAACACCAACACACGAACACACAGGAACACAGGAACACACAGGAACACACAGAAACACACGCGAACACACACCAACACAGAACACACCAACACACGCGAACACACACCAACACACGAACACACAGGAACACACAGAAACACAGGAACACAGGAACACACAGAAACACAGGAACACACAGAAACACAGGAACACACAGAAACACAGGAACACACAGAAACACAGGAACACACAGAAACACAGGAACACACAGAAACACAGGAACACACAAACACACACAAACACACCAGAACACACACGAACACAGGAACACACCAACACACACAAACACAGGAACACACCAACACAGGAACACACGCGAACACACACCAACACAGGAACACACCAACACACGCGAACACACACCAACACCAACACACGAACACACAGGAACACAGGAACACACCAACACACGCGAACACACACCAACACAGGAACACACCAACACAGGAACACACCAACACACGCGAACACACACCAACACAGGAACACACCAACACACGCGAACACACACCAACACCACCAACACACAGGAACACACAGGAACACAGGAACACACAGGAACACAGGAACATACCAACACATCAACACACACGAACACACACCAACACACAGGAACACACCAACACACACACGAACACACCAGAACACACACGAACACACAGGAACACACCAACACCAACACACACAGGAACACACCAACACACACAAACACACACAGGAACACACCAACACAGGAACACACCAACACCAACACACACACAAACACAGGAACACACCAACACCAACACACACAGGAACACAGGAACACACCAACACACACAGGAACACAGGAACACACCAACACACACAAACACAGGAACACAGGAACACACCAACACCAACACACACACAAACACAGGAACACAGGAACACACCAACACACACACAAACACAGGAACACACCAACACCAACACACACAGGAACACACCAACACCAACACAGGAACACAGGAACACACCAACACACACAGGAACACAGGAACACACCAACACCAACACACACACTAACACAGGAACACAGGAACACACCAACACACACATGAACACACCAACACACACAAACACAGGAACACACCAACACCAACACACACACAAACACAGGAACACAGGAACACACCAACACCAACACACACACAAACACAGGAACACACCAACACACACAGGAACACACCAACACCAACACAGGAACACACCAACACCAACACACACACAAACACAGGAACACAGGAACACCAACACACACAGGAACACAGGAACACACCAACACACACAGGAACACAGGAACACACCAACACACACACAAACACTGGAACACACCAACACCAACACACACAGGAACACACCAACACCAACACAGGAACACAGGAACACACCAACACACACAGGAACACAGGAACACAGGAACACACCAACACCAACACACACACTAACACAGGAACACAGGAACACACCAACACCAACACACACAGGAACACAGGAACACACCAACACACACAAACACAGGAACACACCAACACCAACACACACACAAACACAGGAACACACCAACACCAACACATACACAAACACAGGAACACACCAACACCAACACACACAGGAACACACCAACACCAACACAGGAACACACCAACACACACAAACACAGGAACACACCAACACCAACACACACACAAACACAGGAACACACCAACACCAACACACACACCAACACCAACACAGGAACACACCAACACCAACACACACACAAACACAGGAACACACCAACACCAACACACACACCAACACCAACACAGGAACACACCAACACCAACACAGGAACACACCAACACACACAAACACAGGAACACACCAACACCAACACACACACAAACACAGGAACACACCAACACCAACACACACACCAACACCAACACAGGAACACACCAACACCAACACACACACAAACACAGGAACACAGGAACACACCAACACAGGAACACACCAACACCAACACACACAGGAACACAGGAACACACCAACACAGGAACACACCAACACCAACACACACACAAACACAGGAACACAGGAACACACCAACACCAACACACACACAAACACAGGAACACACCAACAGGAACACAGGAACACACCAACACCAACACACACACAAACACAGGAACACACCAACACCAACACACACAGGAACACAGGAACACACATAGTGATGACATAATCAATTATTTTATTTATGACAGACCATGTTTTTAACAGCAATAAAAAAAAGTTTATACATCTAATACTACTTAAACAGTTGTTAGTTATTTTGTTCTGACAGTATTTTAAACTGACAATAATAAGAATTGCTTAATTTTGTAAACAGCATTTCGCCAATTAAGTTAGACATTTCTAGATAATTCTCTCTGATTGACAGCAATATATCAAACATCAGCTTTCTGTCAAAGAAATCAGGGATGAGCCATTAAACGTACGTGTGTGTGTGTGTGTGTGTGTGTGTGTGTGTGTGTGTGTGTGTGTGTGTGTGTGTGTGTGTGTGTGTGTGTGTGTGTGTGTGTGTGTGTGTGTGTGTCTTTTTACATCTCAATGGCTGAAGAAATGACATGAGGAAATGTAAAGAGAAACATCAGCTCTTATGAGTAAAAGATTAGCTGTGCTGGCATTGGCTACTGTTAATATTTAACACTTTATGACAAACAGAGGAATAACGTTAACGAAAAACTTTTAAACGACAAACTGTAGCTAACGTTAACTATCACCTGTATTTGTGATGTTTACTCGCCTGTTTTGAAACTGATAGTATGATATCGTGTAAATAACGCCAGCACTAACAACACAGCACACGGAGACACACCTCTACAGCTGATAACGAGAGAGAAACTGCCTCAGAAAAAAACTGAGAAAAAACATACATAACAGCTCGAAAACAGTAAAATACCTTCATTAGATGTCGACCGGAAGCGGTAGAGTAGAGCTCATCTTCAACAAACATCCGGCGCGGACCTTCAAAATAAAAGTCCCCAAGCGGCGATTTATATTTTTTTAAAAGTCACCGCACGTTTATGTTTTTCACAATAAAAGTCCGTTGATTACAGTGCGTTGCGTTCATTACTGCAGCCTGTATCTAATATTCAAAAAAGTCCTGCATACAGTAATTAGGATGATTGATTCTGATTAGTTTACAAGTTTTCACACACAACATCTTAAAAAAAAAAATAATCCAGAGCAAATACCTTTGGTTTTCCTCCAAGTTTGAGATATCTGTCTAGAAGTGATGCTGAAACTACGCTTCTCATGTTTTTTTCGAGGAGAAAGTGAAGCAAGTAGTTAAATTGGTCGTTTTAAACGTGCAATTGCTTAGCAGACACATTACCTTTTTAATTTATTTATAAAAAGACCAAGAAATGACATGCACCTCATAACACCACATTTTCAAGCAACTTCTCCAATAGCGTTTATAATTAGCAGACATGGCAAAACTGCTATGGTAATGAGGAACATGATTTAAACATGCCCGAAAGAGGCATCTAATTAAGACTTCGAAGTGACAAAGAGAGTGAAAGATATTTTAGAATATAATATTATTGACAATGTCTCTGAAATGTTCAATCGAAAAAGATTTGCAACTACAGTCATGTGATCAAATGACCAAAATTATCGGCAGTTTTGTGTTTCGCAAAGTTTGATAATACACCCTTATCTGGAAGCAAAATAAGTAAGTTGACATTCAGAACAATCTATATATTTTATTTCGAATACAGATTTACTTTACGTTTTATACCCCCGGTTCACAGACCAGGCTTAAGCTAGTCATGTTGAGCTGGTTTAACTCTATGGTTTAACTGAAGCAACTTTCACTCATTTATCTTAGAGCCATTGTTTTGTCTGAAGACGCACACCAGTAATGTTTTTTATTATTATTAATCTCCAAGGCACATTTATTAAAGTAAATCCAAATTTAATAAAGGCCCAATCCTGGCTTTTTATAATTATGATAATTGTTTTGAATGAGCAGACCCATAAAACAGACACCTGGTGTTGATTATCTTTCTTCAGCAGGTGAGCTGGAAAACTGGGTTCGTAATTCATTGCTTCTTTTTCCAGCATACCTTAAAAAATTGATGTTATGTTATGTTATTAGTATGTATGATAATAAAGAGATCGTTCAGTCCGGTAGATGGCGCTAAATGATTGTAAGGAGGACTAGTCGCGCAGGCGCAGTACTGTCTATCGTCACTGCGCATGCGCATTGTGCACATGGATAGAGGCAGTTGAATATGTTGTTGCTGATATCTGCGGAAACATCTGTCGTTTCGTTTTCTTCTGTTTAATAACAAGTAAAATATATGTTATTTTGCACTTATTGTCCAGAGTGTGATATAGGCCGACGGTGTGTTGATCTGCGGCTCGTCTGAAGCTCCGCTGTGAGTGTTGATCATCGGCTCTGCTGAATAGAGTTGAGCAGATCTGTGTGTGTGTGTGTGTGTGTGTGTGTGTGTGTGTGTGATGGAGGCTCCCCCGGTCTCTGTGATGCCCGTCACGGGTGGAGCCATCAACATGATGGAGTATCTTCTGCAAGGTATACATTATACACACATAATGCACTTTTAGCTAGATTGTTATCTTAATATAACTTTACTTAAAATTTTTGGTAACACTTTACAATAAGGCCATTAGTTAATGCTTTTACTAACAATAAGCAATATGTTAATGTTAGTTGGTAGTGATGTTAATGTTAGTTAGCAGTGCATTAAATAATGTTAACATTTAATCTTGAAAAAAGTGTTGTTCATTGTTCGTTTATGTTGACTAATGAATCTTTATTGTTGAGTGTTAATAAAACATTTAAAAACTGTGATAATGACATGTTCAAATGTAAAATGTAATTTGTTAACATGAACTAACAATGAAGAATAGTTTTAAGGCATTTATTAATCTTTGTCAATACATTAGGAATAAATTACTAAAATCTGAAGTTTTATCGGTTAATATTATTTAATGGATCTGAGCAAATGAATGGTTGTATGCTTACTAACAAAGATGATTAAACTCTGAGAATTGTATTGCTCATTGTTAGTTAATGCAGCAACTAACATTAAAGGTGCAGTAAGCGATTTCTGTGATTTTTTTTTTTTGTTGTTTGTTTGTTTGTTTGTTTTTACCAAAACGCAAAAAACACCACAGGGTTAAGCATTTCAGTGCTCATCTGTGTACGCATGTCCAATAAACTTGAAACCTGTTTTGTTGTAAAATCTCCTAAAAATACAAATTATTAAATAAAAAAAACATTATCAAACTAAAATATAGTACATTAAAGCTGCATTCCATAACTTTTTTGAGTTAAAATGATCCAAAATAAATTGAGCAAGTACATAACCAGCCAGTGTTCAAAACTCTCTGCTTGCCGTAGCTCGATTCTAAACGGTAAGCTTGTAATAATGTTTTTAATTTCAGCGGTACTGGTGGATTTCCGCGGGGAATTCGAGCATGTGTTTGCGTCATTACGTCACATCCATACACATAAAGAAGAGTCTCGGCTAGTAGGCTATGGGTGTGAGGATGCTGGAGATTTATAGCCTTTTCTCAAAGCACTTGATATAATTCAATAATTAATTCATAATGGTTCAAACGACAATCACCAGCGACAGCTGTAGATTCACCCGTTGTAAAATGCAAAAGACTTCGGAGTGGCTTCAGAAAAAAAGAGACTGCAACCGGCCCATGCGAAAACAAGGATAAATATCGAAAGGGCTTTTGAAAGGTAAAAATTAGATTATATTCCAGTTTTAAATATGCATCTGGTTACAGATATGTGTGTTTGTATTTCATAGAGAACCAGTTTTAAGGAACATTAATTTGTTGGTATGACAATTAGAAACTAGAAAAAGTTCGTCGAGACAAACTTTAAGTTGGCTTGTGAAAGTTTGGACCAATAAGTTTGAAGAAGTTTAAAGTTTAAATTAGTTTAAAGTTTAATTAGTTTATAGTTCAGTAAGAAAGAAAGAAAGATAGATTAGTTAGAAAGAAAGATAAAAAAAAGATTAGTAAGAAAGAAAGAAAGATAGATTAGTTAGAAAGAAAGAAAGAAAGAAAGATAGATTAGTTAGAAATAAAAAAATAAAAAAAGATTAGTAAGAAAGAAAGATAGATTAGTTAGAAAGAAAGAAAGATAGATTAGTAAGAAAGAAAGAAAGATAGATTAGTAAGAAAGAAAGAAAGAAAAAAATAGTAAGAAAGAAAGAAAGATAGATTAGTAAGAAAGAGAAAGAAAGATAGATTAGTTAGAAATAAAAAAATAAAAAAAGATTAGTAAGAAAGAAAGATAGATTAGTTAGAAAGAAAGAAGGAAAGAAAGATAGATTAGTAAGAAAGAAAAAAAGATAGATTAGTAAGAGAAAGATTGATTAGTAAGAAAGATAGATAGATTAGTTAGACAGAGAGAAAAAAGATTAGTAAGAAAGAAAGATAGATTAGTAAGAAAGAAAGAAAGATAGATTAGTTAGAAAGAAAGAAAGATAGATTAGTAAGAAAGAAAGATAGATTAGTAAGAAAGAAAGAAAGAAAAAGATTAGTAAGAAAGAAAGAAAGATAGATTAGTTAGAAAGAAAGAAAAAAGATTAGTAAGAAAGAAAGAAAGATTAGTAAGAAAGAAAGATAGATTAGTTAGAAAGAAAGAAAGAAAAAAGATTAGTAAGAAAGAAAGAAAAAAAGATTAGTAAGAAAGAAAGAAAGATAGATTAGTAAGAAAGAAAGAAAGAAAAAAAGATTAGCAAGAAAGAAAGAAAGAAAGATAGATTAGTTAGAAAGAAAGAAAAAAAAGATTAGTAAGAAAGAAAGAAAGAAAGAAAAAAAGATTAGTAAGAAAGAAAGATAGATTAGTTAGAAAGAAAGAAAAAAAAGATTAGTAAGAAAGAAAGAAAGAAAAAAAGATTAGTAAGAAAGAAAGATAGATTAGTTAGAAAGAAAGAAAAAAGATTAGTAAGAAAGAAAGAAAAAAAGATTAGTAAGAAAGAAAGAAAGATAGATTAGTTAGAAAGAAAGAAAGAAAAAAAGATTAGCAAGAAAGAAAGAAAGAAAGATAGATTAGTTAGAAAGAAAGAAAAAAAAGATTAGTAAGAAAGAAAGAAAGAAAGAAAAAAAGATTAGTAAGAAAGAAAGAAAAAAAGATTAGTAAGAAAGAAAGATAGATTAGTAAGAAAGAAAGAAAGAAAAAAAGATTAGCAAGAAAGAAAGAAAGATAGATTAGTTAGAAAGAAAGAAAAAAAAGATTAGTAAGAAAGAAAGAAAGAAAAAAAAGATTAGTAAGAAAGAAAGAAAGAAAAAAAGATTAGTAAGAAAGAAAGATAGATTAGTTAAAAAGAAAGAAAGAAAAAAGATTAGTAAGAAAGAAAGAAAAAAGATTAGCAAGAAAGAAAGAAAGAAAGATAGATTAGTTAGAAAGAAAGAAAAAAAAGATTAGTAAGAAAGAAAGAAAGAAAGAAAAAAAGATTAGTAAGAAAGAAAGATAGATTAGTTAGAAAGAAAGAAAAAAGATTAGTAAGAAAGAAAGAAAAAAAGATTAGTAAGAAAGAAAGAAAGATAGATTAGTAAGAAAGAAAGAAAAAAAGATTAGTAAGAAAGAAAGAAGGATAGATTAGTAAGAAAGAAAGAAAGAAAAAAGATTAGCAAGAAAGAAAGAAAGAAAGATAGATTAGTTAGAAAGAAAGAAAAAAAAGATTAGTTAGAAAGAAAGAAAGAAAGAAAAAAAGATTAGTAAGAAAGAAAGAAAGAAAGAAAAAAAGATTAGTAAGAAAGAAAGATAGATTAGTTAGAAAGAAAGAAAAAAGATTAGTAAGAAAGAAAGAAAAAAAGATTAGTAAGAAAGAAAGATAGATTAGTAAGAAAGAAAGAAAAAAGATTAGAAAGAAAGAAAGATAGATTAGTAAGAAAGAAAGAAAGAAAAAAAGATTAGCAAGAAAGAAAGAAAGATAGATTAGTTAGAAAGAAAGAAAAAAAAGATTAGTAAGAAAGAAAGAAAGATAGATTAGTAAGAAAGAAAGATAGATTAGTTAGAAAGAAAGAAAGAAAAAAGATTAGTAAGAAAGAAAGAAAAAAAGATTAGTAAGAAAGAAAGAAAGAAAACAAGATTAGTAAGAAAGAAAGAAAGATAGATTAGTTAGAAAGAAAGAAAGAAAAAAAGATTAGTAAGAAAGAAAGATAGATTAGTAAGAAAGAAAGATAGAAAAAAAGATTAGTAAGAAAGAAAGAAAGATAGATTAGTAAGACAGAAAGAAAGAAAAAAAGATTAGTAAGAATGAAAGAAAGATAGATTAGTAAGAAAGAAAGAAAGATAGATTAGTAAGAAAGAAAGAAAGAAAAAAAGATTAGTAAGAATGAAAGAAAGATAGATTAGTAAGAAAGAAAGAAAGATAGATTAGTAAGAAAGAAAGAAAGAAAAAGATTAGTAAGAAAGAAAGAAAGATAGATTAGTAAGAAAGAAAGAAAGAAAAAAGATTAGCAAGAAAGAAAGAAAGAAAGATAGATTAGTTAGAAAGAAAGATAGATAGATTAGTTAGAAAGAAAGATAGATTAGTTAGAATGAAAGAAAGATAGAGTAGTTAGAAAGAAAGAAAGATAGATTAGTTAGAAAGAAAGAGATTAGTTAGAAAGAAAGAAAGAGATTAGTTAGAAAGAAAGAGATTAGTTAGAAAGAAAGATAGATAGATTAGTTAGAAAGAAAGAGATTAGTTAGAAAGAAAGATAGATAGATTATTTAGAAAGAAACATAGATAGATTAGTTAGAAAGAAAGATAGATTAGTTAGAAAGAAACATAGATAGATTAGTTAGAAAGAAATAAAGAAATAAAGATAGATTAGTTTGAAAGAAATAAAGAAAGATAGATTAGTTAGAAAGAAAAAAAGATAGATTAGTTAGAAAGAAATAAAGAAATAAAGATAGATTAGTTAGAAAGAAAGAAAGATAGATTAGTTAGAAAGAAAGAAAGATAGATTAGTTAGAAAGAAAAAAGATAGATTAGTTTGAAAGAAATAAAGAAAGATAGATTAGTTAGAAAGAAAGATAGATAGATTAGTTAGAAAGAAAGAGATTAGTTAGAAAGAAACATAGATAGATTAGTTAGAAAGAAAGAAAGATAGATTAGTTAGAAGGAAATATTAGTTAGAAAGAAAGAAAGATAGATTAGTTAGAAAGAAAGAAAGATAGATTAGTTTGAAAGAAATAAAGAAAGATAGATTAGTTAGAAAGAAAGAAAGAAAGAAAGAAAGATAGATAGATAGATAGATAGATAGATAGATAGATAGATAGATAGATAGATAGATAGATAGATAGATAGATAGATAAGAAAGAAAGATAGATTAGTTAGAAATAAAGATATATAGATAGATTAGTTAGAAAGAAAGAAAGATAGATAGATAGATAGATAGATAGATAGATAGATAGATAGATAGATAGATAGATAGATAGATAGATAGATAGATAGATAAGAAAGAAAGATAGATTAGTTAGAAAGAAAGATAGATTAGTTAGAAAGAAAGAAAGATAGATTAGTTAGAAAGAAAGAAAGATAGATTAGTTAGAAAGAAAGAAAGATAGATTAGTTAGAAAGAAAAAAAGATAGATTAGTTAGAAAGAAAGAGATTAGTTAGAAAGAAAGAAAGAGATTAGTTAGAAAGAAAGAGATTAGTTAGAAAGAAAGATAGATAGATTAGTTAGAAAGAAAGATAGATAGATTAGTTAGAAAGAAACATAGATAGATTAGTTAGAAAGAAAGAAAGATAGATTAGTTAGAAGGAAATATTAGTTAGAAAGAAAGATTAGTTAGAAAGAAAGAAAGATAGATTAGTTTAGAAATAAAGAGATTAGTTAGAAAGAAAGAAAGATAGATTAGTTAGAAAGGAAGAAAGATAGATTAGTTAGAAAGGAAGAAAGATCAGATAGATAGATAGATAGATAGATAGATAGATAGATAGATAGATAAGTTAGAAAGAGATAGATAGATAGATAGATAGATAGATAGATAGATAGATAGATAGATAGATAGATAGATAGATAGATAGATAGAGTTCATAAGTACATATAGAATGGGAGTTTAATTGAGTCCAAGGCTTTAGGGAATTTAGATTTGAGTTTATTTGGTGTAGACTACTGGGCCACCGTAGTCTTGGCTCATTTTGAACTGTTACAATGAAAGTCAATGGGATTTTTATGATTTTTAATATTAATTTTTAAGAAATCTGAAAGTCAAATCAGTCTGAAAAGATATAGCACACTAAGTCAGAACAGTTTGAAGGTCTGACCCGAGTTTGGAGTTTGTAGAGTTAAAGCTCTAGGACGAGTTAGAGTTTAAATTTTAGAGTCAGAAGAATAATAATAATAACTAGAAAAAGTTCGTCGAGACAAACTTTAAGTTGGCTTGTGAAAGTTTGGACCAATAAGTTTGAAGAAGTTTAAAGTTTAAATTAGTTTAAAGTTTAATTAGTTTATAGTTCAGTAAGAAAGAAAGAAAGATAGATTAGTTAGAAAGAAAGATAAAAAAAAGATTAGTAAGAAAGAAAGAAAGATAGATTAGTTAGAAAGAAAGAAAGAAAGAAAGATAGATTAGTTAGAAATAAAAAAATAAAAAAAGATTAGTAAGAAAGAAAGATAGATTAGTTAGAAAGAAAGAAAGATAGATTAGTAAGAAAGAAAGAAAGATAGATTAGTAAGAAAGAAAGAAAGAAAAAAATAGTAAGAAAGAAAGAAAGATAGATTAGTAAGAAAGAGAAAGAAAGATAGATTAGTTAGAAATAAAAAAATAAAAAAAGATTAGTAAGAAAGAAAGATAGATTAGTTAGAAAGAAAGAAGGAAAGAAAGATAGATTAGTAAGAAAGAAAAAAAGATAGATTAGTAAGAGAAAGATTGATTAGTAAGAAAGATAGATAGATTAGTTAGACAGAGAGAAAAAAGATTAGTAAGAAAGAAAGATAGATTAGTAAGAAAGAAAGAAAGATAGATTAGTTAGAAAGAAAGAAAGATAGATTAGTAAGAAAGAAAGATAGATTAGTAAGAAAGAAAGAAAGAAAAAGATTAGTAAGAAAGAAAGAAAGATAGATTAGTTAGAAAGAAAGAAAAAAGATTAGTAAGAAAGAAAGAAAGATTAGTAAGAAAGAAAGATAGATTAGTTAGAAAGAAAGAAAGAAAAAAGATTAGTAAGAAAGAAAGAAAAAAAGATTAGTAAGAAAGAAAGAAAGATAGATTAGTAAGAAAGAAAGAAAGAAAAAAAGATTAGCAAGAAAGAAAGAAAGAAAGATAGATTAGTTAGAAAGAAAGAAAAAAAAGATTAGTAAGAAAGAAAGAAAGAAAGAAAAAAAGATTAGTAAGAAAGAAAGATAGATTAGTTAGAAAGAAAGAAAAAAAAGATTAGTAAGAAAGAAAGAAAGAAAAAAAGATTAGTAAGAAAGAAAGATAGATTAGTTAGAAAGAAAGAAAAAAGATTAGTAAGAAAGAAAGAAAAAAAGATTAGTAAGAAAGAAAGAAAGATAGATTAGTTAGAAAGAAAGAAAGAAAAAAAGATTAGCAAGAAAGAAAGAAAGAAAGATAGATTAGTTAGAAAGAAAGAAAAAAAAGATTAGTAAGAAAGAAAGAAAGAAAGAAAAAAAGATTAGTAAGAAAGAAAGAAAAAAAGATTAGTAAGAAAGAAAGATAGATTAGTAAGAAAGAAAGAAAGAAAAAAAGATTAGCAAGAAAGAAAGAAAGATAGATTAGTTAGAAAGAAAGAAAAAAAAGATTAGTAAGAAAGAAAGAAAGAAAAAAAGATTAGTAAGAAAGAAAGATAGATTAGTTAAAAAGAAAGAAAGAAAAAAGATTAGTAAGAAAGAAAGAAAAAAGATTAGCAAGAAAGAAAGAAAGAAAGATAGATTAGTTAGAAAGAAAGAAAAAAAAGATTAGTAAGAAAGAAAGAAAGAAAGAAAAAAAGATTAGTAAGAAAGAAAGATAGATTAGTTAGAAAGAAAGAAAAAAGATTAGTAAGAAAGAAAGAAAAAAAGATTAGTAAGAAAGAAAGAAAGATAGATTAGTAAGAAAGAAAGAAAAAAAGATTAGTAAGAAAGAAAGAAGGATAGATTAGTAAGAAAGAAAGAAAGAAAAAAGATTAGCAAGAAAGAAAGAAAGAAAGATAGATTAGTTAGAAAGAAAGAAAAAAAAGATTAGTTAGAAAGAAAGAAAGAAAGAAAAAAAGATTAGTAAGAAAGAAAGAAAGAAAGAAAAAAAGATTAGTAAGAAAGAAAGATAGATTAGTTAGAAAGAAAGAAAAAAGATTAGTAAGAAAGAAAGAAAAAAAGATTAGTAAGAAAGAAAGATAGATTAGTAAGAAAGAAAGAAAAAAGATTAGAAAGAAAGAAAGATAGATTAGTAAGAAAGAAAGAAAGAAAAAAAGATTAGCAAGAAAGAAAGAAAGATAGATTAGTTAGAAAGAAAGAAAAAAAAGATTAGTAAGAAAGAAAGAAAGATAGATTAGTAAGAAAGAAAGATAGATTAGTTAGAAAGAAAGAAAGAAAAAAGATTAGTAAGAAAGAAAGAAAAAAAGATTAGTAAGAAAGAAAGAAAGAAAACAAGATTAGTAAGAAAGAAAGAAAGATAGATTAGTTAGAAAGAAAGAAAGAAAAAAAGATTAGTTAGAAAGAAAGATAGATTAGTAAGAAAGAAAGATAGAAAAAAAGATTAGTAAGAAAGAAAGAAAGATAGATTAGTAAGACAGAAAGAAAGAAAAAAAGATTAGTAAGAATGAAAGAAAGATAGATTAGTAAGAAAGAAAGAAAGATAGATTAGTAAGAAAGAAAGAAAGAAAAAAAGATTAGTAAGAATGAAAGAAAGATAGATTAGTAAGAAAGAAAGAAAGATAGATTAGTAAGAAAGAAAGAAAGAAAAAGATTAGTAAGAAAGAAAGAAAGATAGATTAGTAAGAAAGAAAGAAAGAAAAAAGATTAGCAAGAAAGAAAGAAAGAAAGATAGATTAGTTAGAAAGAAAGATAGATAGATTAGTTAGAAAGAAAGATAGATTAGTTAGAATGAAAGAAAGATAGAGTAGTTAGAAAGAAAGAAAGATAGATTAGTTAGAAAGAAAGAGATTAGTTAGAAAGAAAGAAAGAGATTAGTTAGAAAGAAAGAGATTAGTTAGAAAGAAAGATAGATAGATTAGTTAGAAAGAAAGAGATTAGTTAGAAAGAAAGATAGATAGATTATTTAGAAAGAAACATAGATAGATTAGTTAGAAAGAAAGATAGATTAGTTAGAAAGAAACATAGATAGATTAGTTAGAAAGAAATAAAGAAATAAAGATAGATTAGTTTGAAAGAAATAAAGAAAGATAGATTAGTTAGAAAGAAAAAAAGATAGATTAGTTAGAAAGAAATAAAGAAATAAAGATAGATTAGTTAGAAAGAAAGAAAGATAGATTAGTTAGAAAGAAAGAAAGATAGATTAGTTAGAAAGAAAAAAGATAGATTAGTTTGAAAGAAATAAAGAAAGATAGATTAGTTAGAAAGAAAGATAGATAGATTAGTTAGAAAGAAAGAGATTAGTTAGAAAGAAACATAGATAGATTAGTTAGAAAGAAAGAAAGATAGATTAGTTAGAAGGAAATATTAGTTAGAAAGAAAGAAAGATAGATTAGTTAGAAAGAAAGAAAGATAGATTAGTTTGAAAGAAATAAAGAAAGATAGATTAGTTAGAAAGAAAGAAAGAAAGAAAGAAAGATAGATAGATAGATAGATAGATAGATAGATAGATAGATAGATAGATAGATAGATAGATAGATAAGAAAGAAAGATAGATTAGTTAGAAATAAAGATATATAGATAGATTAGTTAGAAAGAAAGAAAGATAGATAGATAGATAGATAGATAGATAGATAGATAGATAGATAGATAGATAGATAGATAGATAGATAGATAGATAGATAGATAGATAAGAAAGAAAGATAGATTAGTTAGAAAGAAAGATAGATTAGTTAGAAAGAAAGAAAGATAGATTAGTTAGAAAGAAAGAAAGATAGATTAGTTAGAAAGAAAGAAAGATAGATTAGTTAGAAAGAAAAAAAGATAGATTAGTTAGAAAGAAAGAGATTAGTTAGAAAGAAAGAAAGAGATTAGTTAGAAAGAAAGAGATTAGTTAGAAAGAAAGATAGATAGATTAGTTAGAAAGAAAGATAGATAGATTAGTTAGAAAGAAACATAGATAGATTAGTTAGAAAGAAAGAAAGATAGATTAGTTAGAAGGAAATATTAGTTAGAAAGAAAGATTAGTTAGAAAGAAAGAAAGATAGATTAGTTTAGAAATAAAGAGATTAGTTAGAAAGAAAGAAAGATAGATTAGTTAGAAAGGAAGAAAGATAGATTAGTTAGAAAGGAAGAAAGATCAGATAGATAGATAGATAGATAGATAGATAGATAGATAGATAGATAGATAAGTTAGAAAGAGATAGATAGATAGATAGATAGATAGATAGATAGATAGATAGATAGATAGATAGATAGATAGATAGATAGATAGAGTTCATAAGTACATATAGAATGGGAGTTTAATTGAGTCCAAGGCTTTAGGGAATTTAGATTTGAGTTTATTTGGTGTAGACTACTGGGCCACCGTAGTCTTGGCTCATTTTGAACTGTTACAATGAAAGTCAATGGGATTTTTATGATTTTTAATATTAATTTTTAAGAAATCTGAAAGTCAAATCAGTCTGAAAAGATATAGCACACTAAGTCAGAACAGTTTGAAGGTCTGACCCGAGTTTGGAGTTTGTAGAGTTAAAGCTCTAGGACGAGTTAGAGTTTAAATTTTAGAGTCAGAAGAATAATAATAATAATAATAAGTTTAAATAGGATTTCAGTAAGTTGGCTTTCTCAAGCCAACTTAATAATAAGTTTAAATAGGATTTCAGTAAGTTGGCTTTCTCAAGCCAACTTAATTAGACTGCACAGAAATGGAAACTGAACTACAGGTAGCCCTAATACACATTACATGTAGTCCCGCAATGCTGATGTTGTTAACATTAACAATTTGAGAACAAAGTATAATTTTCGCGGTTTTACGTGCAGGGTGTCCGCGGATCCTTAAAAATTCTTAAATTAGATTTAAAAAATTTAAGGCCATAAAAAGTCTTATTTTTACTTATGAAAAGTCTTAAATTTTCGATGGCAATTTGACTTGGACACATCTGAATGTTTTCCAAATTAAAAACGATCTAATTAGGGTACTTTTTTATTTATTATGCTTTCTTTGTGGATTTGCTCGTTCTCGTGACATTTCGCGTCACGTTCGCGGCAGCATTACGTCTGTCTCCTGTGCGCGAAACAGCAGGAGAGGAGGAGAAGCGAGTTGGGAAATGTCAGTTCAATTGTAAGTTCATTCTTTATGTGCGTAGTGGTGTGCGAGGTGTATTGTCTATTATGATATTGTAATCATTGTTTTACTTTTAACTATGGTCGAGGGCGCGGCGCACTGCGAGCTGACATCGCATTTGTCTCTCATGCTTGCTTTCTATGGAAGCATATGGGTAGCAATATTCAATTTGAAATGTAATATGCAAAATGACAATGTAATATGTAAAATGACATTGCATTCTGTATTTAAATTTACATTTTACATTACCATTCTAGCAATGTTTGGTGCAAAATGAAAATGAAAATGAAATTACATAATTTACATTGGCCATTTCATTCACTAGTTTTAATATGCATAATTGAAACGATTTATAAGTTGCAAAATTAAAATTAAAATGCATTACAGAAATGATTAGATATATGTAACATGTTCAAGCAAAAACTGTGGCAAAATGATCATTCAAATGTTATTTTTCTTAATTGCATTTACACTCACAGTCAAGACACTTGCGATTGCATTTTCATGAAATGTCCTGCAATGAATGTAGCAAAATTCAATGTGCACATTGAAAATGCATTCCGAGCCGATCACGCCCCCTCCTGCCCTGTCAATCACTGCATCAAGGCGGGGCTTAAGATGGTGCGTTCATGATTTCAATGTTGAGTCAATGCAAAGACGCGTTAAGCCTTGTTTATACTCAACGCGTCCGCACGAGCGCGAGTCTCCGCTGACCGCGCGCGCACCTCTCCAAACGGACGAGGCGTTTATACTTGACGCGCTCGCCGTTGTGCTATTCTGTGAAACGACAGGGGGCGACTTGGAGTAATTCTCCTCTAAACCACCAGGAATTAGCAGTGAAGAAGTAGTTTTCCGTTTATTAGTAGTTTATTCATTGCTGATTCATAAAAGAGTAATAAATGCAGTAGGTTTATTGTAGCCTACTTTCACTGCATGTAAACTAAACAACTGAAGCCTTATTGAAGAGTGTTTAAACCTTAATTTCATAAGCAGGGCTTACTTCTGTTATGGTAGGCTTATTTTGTAAATGTAACCAGACAAGTGCAAACTGGGTGCTTAATGCAAATGTGTTCCTATTTACAAAATGAGAGGCTTTTATGGTCGCCCATCAATGCAAATGTCTCTGTGTATAGAAGGATCATAAACATGCTGGTACAGACGTACCAGTTCGGCCAGATTCGGCTCGAAGTCGTTCATCTTCGGATGCGGCGCCGCGCGCGATGTTACAAAAAGTGCCGTGCACACCGCCAGGCGAAATGGGGTCTTGCGGACCCAACGCGCGCTACCGCCCACACCGCAATGACATCATTTTTGCCGCGCGCACCTTCACGCTCTTGCGGACGCGTCGAGTATAAACAAGGCTTTATGCGCGTAAAAAATTCCTGCGCCACGAATGAAGCCTTGTTTATACTCGACGCGTCCGCACGGGCGCGAGTCTCCGCTGACCGCGCGCGCACCTCCCCAAACGGACGAGGCGTTTATACTTGACGCGCTCGCCGTTGTGCTATTCTGTGAAACGACAGGGGGCGACTCTGAGTAATTCTCCTCTAAACCACCAGGAATCAGCAGCGAAGAAGTAGTTTGCCGGAACAACAGTAGCGAAAACATGGCGTCGCCCATCAATGCAAATGTCTCTATGTGTTTAGAGACAAAAGAATGAGGTTAATCACTGTCTGTCACCATCAGTGTACTGCAGCGATTATGTTTATTTGTGAAGACACTTATGAATGGTACACAAAATAAAATCTTTATTTATCAGCTCCTGGGTCACCGCTTCTTCCATGGACTTTTTTCTTGGCTTTGACAAACCTGTCTCTAAGATTTTTCCATACTTTTCGACAAAATACGTCTTCTTTCCCCAACGTCTTCGCAATTTCTCTCCAGGAATTCTGTACCATCTGACTGTCTCTATGGTCCCGCATGGAAGGATCATAAACATGGTGGTACAGACGTACCAGTTCGGACAAAGTCGCCTCGAAGTCGTTCATCTTCGGATGCGGCGCCGCGCGCGATGTTACAAAAAGTGCCGTGCACACCGGCAGGCGAAATGGGGTCTTGCGCACCCAACGCGCGCTACCGCCCACACCGCAATGACGTCATTTTTGCCGCGCGCAGCTCGCGCTCTTGCGGACGCGTCGAGTATAAACAAGGCTTGAGGCGTAGAGCGCGGCGCGGTAGACGCGAATTGAGCGTCTCGTTTCGCGCGAATGATTTTATTAGTGCTTTTTGTGCATTGACGCGTCTGCCGCCCGAGTTGAAAAATCGGAAATTCTGCGTCAATTCGCGGCGCGTTAACCAATCAGGAGCCTGCTTGCTGTCACGTGGTGAAGTAGCTGGATGCCTCAATACATTATTTTGTAACAGGCTATGACTAAATGGAATAAAATGACCATTTTATTATATTCTATGCACAACAAAGCAAATATTTTATCACATAAAAACTTGATTTCAATATACGAGACATATTAATTTTGTATTGAATGCTTTTTATTCCATATCTAGATTATATGAAACATTATTATTCTAATGTAAAGACAACCAACATATTACATAAGAACATAGTTCGTGTCTGGACAGTGTTGTGTGAGAGAGAAAAAATCACAGGACAGGTTAATCACTTTTGGAGGCTGGCTTCATTTATCATCAAAACATAAAATAAGTGACAGATTAGTCAGACCAATAGAAGCCTATATTATGTTGGTTTTGTTACTGACACATATATTATTCTAGACCCAACGGTGTCCGGTCTGTTATATATTTGACAGATTAGGTTGGCGAGGGTGATCCTCGCTCCGATGCGGGACAACAGGTCATCGGACTGGGCGCGGGACAGGCGTCAGTACCGCTGTAGCGGCCGTCATCCAGCCGCGCAGCTCCTGGAGCGAGGAAATGGTGAAACTCGCCAAACAGTTCGCCTCCGAATGGTCTGGTGGACCCAAATACAGCGACAATGATCCCTACGCCGCTGTTATGCTTTTCAGACCAAATACAGAGCGGTGACTCTCTCGATGAATGCTCGATCAACATAAAAAAGATGACCGCCAACGGGTTTCGATTTTCACGCGCGTCAATTTCGCTCTAGACGCGCGAATGGATTCAAAGTGTTCAAGCGTATAACTAGACGCGGTAGGCGCGAATTTGACGCGCTATTCGCGTCTGGTGTGAACGCAAAGGCACTGGTCGGGGCATTGACTCAACATTGAAATCGCTCGCGTCTAGTGTGAACAAGAGGTCCTCGCTAGTGTGAACGCACCATCTTAAGCCCCGCCTTGATGCAGTGATTGACAGGGCAGGAGGGGGCGTGATCGGCTCGGAATGCATTTTCAATGTGCACATTGAATTTTGCTACATTCATTGCGGGACATTTAATGAAAATGCAATAGAGTTGTTCCGATTCCGATACTAGTATCGGAAATGCCGCCGATACCAATAAAAATTCCGGCATCGGTATCGGCGAGTACTTCTATCCATGTACCGATCCGATACCATTTTCTTTAAAAATACCTAGTTATGCACGCGAGCTTTGCTTAACGCTGCAAATCGGAGATCAATTCTTCTTCGCTGATCTAAACAGTTGTTGCTTGCGGCGACACAGGAAGTTGTGCTGTTGCCACAAGCGACCACTGTTTAGATCAGCGAAGAAGAAAACGCGCGCGCGCTATCAGTGCGTCCGCTGTTTAGTAGTATTTCAGACTGAACCAACCAGCCAGTTAAACGGCGACATGTCTCGTATGCCATACTGCAATTTCGAGGGGTGGAACAAGTATTAGCAACTTCAACACGAGTAACTTAAAGGATTTGAAGACGCGTCACCCCGCAGAACACGAGGGTTACACACAGGCCAGGGCAGAGAAGAACGAGCCGCGCCAGAATCAACAATCTCTGGAAGCTTCATTCAAACAAAGAGAAAAGTTTCCAAAAGACAGCCAACGAGCAATAAATATAACCGACAAAACGATCGAGTTTATTGTTCTGGATGACCAGCCGCTGTCAAAACTGTAATGCCGTTTATTTAACAAAATTGTTTCTGGACTTTAAGTCATAAAGAGATTATTTTCTTATATTATTCATATATCATTTTTTAGATTCCTAGATT
Source organism: Semotilus atromaculatus (assembly GCA_031834385.1). NCBI lineage: Eukaryota > Metazoa > Chordata > Actinopteri > Cypriniformes > Leuciscidae > Semotilus > Semotilus atromaculatus. The sequence continues at coordinate 3,905,300 of JAULUF010000057.1, forward strand.
TATTTGATAAACTTTTTTTCTACAGTTATATGGTAAAACTAAAATACCCTTTTCAGTTTACAGTATTAGATGTGTGGCTGCATTTGAAGTTCTTTTTCACTTAAGAAAAATAAATAATATTGCTGTGAAAGGTATGTCAGATAATAAAAATACTCTAGTTCACTGTATGTATTTGTTCATGTTTAATTAAGGGATGAGTCTGAAGCACACCATAAAATAATTATATCAATTCATACAGGGCTAGTATGAATTGCAGCTGTATAGATGCACACACACCCAGGTATCGGATCAGTACTCGGTATCGGCCGATACCCTGAGTCCAGGTATCGGAATCGGTATCGAGGAGGGAAAAAGGGTCTCGGAACATCTCTAAAATGCAATCGCAAGTGTCTTGACTGTGAGTGTAAATAAATGTATCACTGCGTGATGTGTCAGTGCAGTTATAGCCTTTGTCCTGTGAGTTTTTGTATATTATGTAGTTATCATACAAATACAATATCACATCGGCAAGAGGGCTGTTTTCCCGTGCACAATAGCAAATATGATATTTATTTTATATAACAGTTAAATGAACGTTACATTTTATAAACAATATTGTCAATATTGTTTGTTTTCCCTTTATTTCGCTGACGAGAATTTCAAAATGAAACCGTAGTAGAGTCTCAATGCAACAGACAGCGATGATTTTTTTTTGACTGAAATTCGCCTTTTGAACGAATCATTTTAACGATTCAGTGAACAATCACTTGCTCTTCCTGAATGAATCAGCCGTTTGAACAAATTGAATGAATGACTCCCTAAGATGAGTGACTTGCCACTACTGGCGGTTTTACTTTCACATTTAAAGTACCCTTTAATTAAAATGTTACAATTTGAAATCAGTTCATATTTAAATATTGAATTAAAAAAAAACAAATCTCATAGCTTTATTTATGCAATTGTAAATGGAGTGTAAATATATTAATGTGTTAATGAAATAAAGAAGTGGTTAGAAAAATAAAATCGGTATCGGCAGGTCAAACTCAATGAAAATCGGAATCGGCCTAGAAAATTGTAATCGGTGCATCTCTAATTAATGCCATTTCTGATGCCGCTTCTGTCTCTCTGCACTGCAAAGATGGATTTTGATTTAATCATTTAATTTAACTGGTAACAGTGGTATTAATCTAATATAATTTAATTTGAATGTTAGAATTTGACATATAAGGCGATGCATACCTCTAAGTAAAAAAAAAAAAAGTCCATATATAGGTGAAAATGCCCCTGGAAATCAATTTAAGGTTAATAAAAAACTTTAATTTCTGTCGCTGCTGTGAACTGACCACTGCATAGAATATGAAAAATATGAATATGTTCGTGAGTCAGCTGTCTACAACAGGCCTGAACCAGCCATGGTACCATCACAAAAACACAATCAGTAAAATATCATCTAATTATTGTCAACAAAACTTTGAAAATATCTAGACATATTTTTGTCAGTATTGCGCACCCCTAATGTAAGGTATTAATTTAGATTTCTTCGGGTCTTAAAAAGGTCTTAAAAAGCCTTAAATTTGACTTTAAAAAGTGTGCAGATACCCTATACGTGATATAAGTGATTGTTAGATTTAATTCAATGCTTTCCCCCTTACTTGTTCAGAAGACATTTTCCAGTGAAAGTTCTTATGTTGGTCATACTTTCAAAAAGTATAATCTGTGATTGTGAATGCCAGGATCCACACCGGGGCACAACCCACGTAAAGCTGACGACTCCGCGAATAACTGCAGTTGCAGATTTCAAACCGAGATGGCGATAAAGAGGAAAAACTACGGACTGCAGCTTTAATTTCATTGAAATAATTAAAAATGTAAAAAATAAAATAATTTTTGACCAAAATGTGAAAAACACTACAGGGTTAAGCATTTCACATCTGTATACATGACCAATAAACTTGAAATCTGTTATGTTGTAAAATCCCCTAAAAATACAAAATATTAAATAAATTAAAAAACTTTATTGAACTACAATATAGTACATTAATTTAATTGAAATAATAATAATAAAAAACAAAAAAATTTACCAAAACGCAGAAAACACAGAGGGTTAATCTGTACGACCAGTAACCCTGATGTGTGTGTGTTCTCACGACCAGTAACCCTGATGTGTGTGTGTTCTCACGACCAGTAACCCTGATGTGTGTGTGTTCTCACGACCAGTAACCCTGATGTGTGTGTGTTCTCACGGCCAGTAACCCTGATGTGTGTGTGTTCTCACGGCCAGTAACCCTGATGTGTGTGTGTTCTCACGGCCAGTAACCCTGATGTGTGTGTGTTCTCACGACCAGTAACCCTGATGTGTGTGTGTTCTCACGACCAGTAACCCTGATGTGTGTGTGTTCTCACGGCCAGTAACCCTGATGTGTGTGTGTTCTCACGACCAGTAACCCTGATGTGTGTGTGTTCTCACGACCAGTAACCCTGATGTGTGTGTGTTCTCACGGCCAGTAACCCTGATGTGTGTGTGTTCTCACGACCAGTAACCCTGATGTTTGTGTGTTCTCACGGCCAGTAACCCTGATGTGTGTGTGTTCTCACGACCAGTAACCCTGATGTGTGTGTGTTCTCACGACCAGTAACCCTGATGTGTGTGTGTTCTCACGACCAGTAACCCTGATGTGTGTGTGTTCTCACGGCCAGTAACCCTGATGTGTGTGTGTTCTCACGGCCAGTAACCCTGATGTGTGTGTGTTCTCACGACCAGTAACCCTGATGTGTGTGTGTTCTCACGACCAGTAACCCTGATGTGTGTGTGTTCTCACGACCAGTAACCCTGATGTGTGTGTGTTCTCACGACCAGTAACCCTGATGTGTGTGTGTTCTCACGACCAGTAACCCTGATGTGTGTGTGTTCTCACGACCAGTAACCCTGATGTGTGTGTGTTCTCACGACCAGTAACCCTGATGTGTGTGTGTTCTCACGACCAGTAACCCTGATGTGTGTGTGTTCTCACGACCAGTAACCCTGATGTGTGTGTGTTCTCACGGCCAGTAACCCTGATGTGTGTGTGTTCTCACGGCCAGTAACCCTGATGTGTGTGTGTTCTCACGGCCAGTAACCCTGATGTGTGTGTGTTCTCACGACCAGTAACCCTGATGTGTGTGTGTTCTCACGACCAGTAACCCTGATGTGTGTGTGTTCTCACGACCAGTAACCCTGATGTGTGTGTGTTCTCACGACCAGTAACCCTGATGTGTGTGTGTTCTCACGACCAGTAACCCTGATGTGTGTGTGTTCTCACGACCAGTAACCCTGATGTGTGTGTGTTCTCACGGCCAGTAACCCTGATGTGTGTGTGTTCTCACGGCCAGTAACCCTGATGTGTGTGTGTTCTCACGGCCAGTAACCCTGATGTGTGTGTGTTCTCACGACCAGTAACCCTGATGTGTGTGTGTTCTCACGACCAGTAACCCTGATGTGTGTGTGTTCTCACGGCCAGTAACCCTGATGTGTGTGTGTTCTCACGACCAGTAACCCTGATGTGTGTGTGTTCTCACGACCAGTAACCCTGATGTGTGTGTGTTCTCACGACCAGTAACCCTGATGTGTGTGTGTTCTCACGACCAGTAACCCTGATGTGTGTGTGTTCTCACGACCAGTAACCCTGATGTGTGTGTGTTCTCACGACCAGTAACCCTGATGTGTGTGTGTTCTCACGACCAGTAACCCTGATGTGTGTGTGTTCTCACGACCAGTAACCCTGATGTGTGTGTGTTCTCACGGCCAGTAACCCTGATGTGTGTGTGTTCTCACGACCAGTAACCCTGATGTGTGTGTGTTCTCACGACCAGTAACCCTGATGTGTGTGTGTTCTCACGACCAGTAACCCTGATGTGTGTGTGTTCTCACGACCAGTAACCCTGATGTGTGTGTGTTCTCACGACCAGTAACCCTGATGTGTGTGTGTTCTCACGGCCAGTAACCCTGATGTGTGTGTGTTCTCACGACCAGTAACCCTGATGTGTGTGTGTTCTCACGACCACTAACCCTGATGTGTTTGTGTTCTCACGACCAGTAACCCTGATGTGTGTGTGTTCTCACGACCAGTAACCCTGATGTGTGTGTGTTCTCACGACCAGTAACCCTGATGTGTGTGTGTTCTCACGACCAGTAACCCTGATGTGTGTGTGTTCTCACGGCCAGTAACCCTGATGTGTGTGTGTTCTCACGACCAGTAACCCTGATGTGTGTGTGTTCTCACGACCAGTAACCCTGATGTGTGTGTGTTCTCACGACCAGTAACCCTGATGTGTGTGTGTTCTCACGACCAGTAACCCTGATGTGTGTGTGTTCTCTGCACAGGCAGTGTGTTGGACCAGTCTCTGGAGAGCCTCCTGCATCGGCTCCGGGGCCTGTGCGATAACATGGAGCCGGAGAGCTTCGCCGATCACGAGCTGGTGTATCTCCTGAAGGGCCAGCAGGGAAACCCGTTCCTCCTGCGGGCCCGGCGCTCGCTCCTGCACCCCCCCGCCCCGTGGCACCTGCGGTACCTGGGCCAGCCCGAGGTGGGGGACAAGAGCCGGCTGGCGCTGGTGAGGAACTGCGTGGACGTGTCCGCCTCGCACGGCCTGCCCGAGGTGCTCAACGAGATGGGCTTCCGCATGGACCACGAGTTCGTGGCCAAGGGCCAGGTGTTCCGCAGGGGGGCCATGAAGGTGGTGGTGAGCAAGCTGTCGCGCGTGCTGGTCCCGGGGAACACGGAGAACACGGAGCCGCTGTCGCTGTCCTATCTGGTGGAGCTGAGCGTTCTGGCTCCCGCGGGGCAGGACACCGTGTCTGAGGACATGAGGAGCTTCGCGGAGCAGCTGAAGCCTCTGGTGCACCTGGAGAAGATCGACCCCAAACGCCTGATGTAGAGCCTCACACACACACACACACACACACACACACACACACACCTGGAGAAGATCGACCCCAAACGCCTGATGTAGAGCCTCACACACACACACACACACACACACCTGGAGAAGATCGACCCCAAACGCCTGATGTAGAGCCTCACACACACACACACACACACCTGGAGAAGATCGACCCCAAACGCCTGATGTAGAGCCTCACACACACACACACACCTGGAGAAGATCGACCCCAAACGCCTGATGTAGAGCCTCACACACACACACACACACACACTGCTGACCGTGACCTGCGACCTTCAGGCCTGAAATGTCATGTGACATATTTCGCCCATGATGAACTGGATGATAAAAAACGGACAAATCAGCCTTTCAGTGGAATGTTTCATTTCTCAGGCGACTTCATCTCTTAGATTGCTAAGAAATAGAACGTTACTCTTCTTTAAAAACAAAACGTTTGTAAATTGTATAAAATGTCACTTGTGTGACGTAAACATGATGCTGTCTTCACTGTGTGATGTTTCTGTTTCAGTGTGAAAAAGCTCCAGTTATTCTCTGTAACCTTTACAATGAAGGTTCATTTATTAAGTAAGGAATGATGTACATCCAGACGGTTGTTATTTCAGAATAAACCCTGACAGGGGGATCAGGATCAGGACTACACACACCTGAGGGGGTTTATACTGAGATCACACACACACACACCTGAGGGGGTTTATACTGAGATCACACACACACACACACACACACCTGAGGGGGTTTATACTGAGATCACACACACACACACCTGAGGGGGTTTATACTGAGATCACACACACACACACACACACCTGAGGGGGTTTATACTGAGATCACACACACACACACACACACACCTGAGGGGGTTTATACTGAGATCACACACACACACACACACACCTGAGGGGGTTTATACTGAGATCACACACACACACCTGAGGGGGTTTATACTGAGATCACACACACACACACACACACACCTGAGGGGGTTTATACTGAGATCACACACACACACACACACACCTGAGGGGGTTTATACTGAGATCACACACACACACCTGAGGGGGTTTATACTGAGATCACACATACACACACACACACCTGAGGGGGTTTATACTGAGATCACACACACACACACACACCTGAGGGGGTTTATACTGAGATCACACACACACACACACACACACCTGAGGGGGTTTATACTGAGATCACACACACACACACACACACCTGAGGGGGTTTATACTGAGATCACACACACACCTGAGGGGGTTTATACTGAGATCACACATACACACACACACACCTGAGGGGGTTTATACTGAGATCACACACACACACACACCTGAGGGGGTTTATACTGAGATCACACACACACACACACACACCTGAGGGGGTTTATACTGAGATCACACATACACACACACACACCTGAGGGGGTTTATACTGAGATCACACACACACACACACACCTGAGGGGGTTTATACTGAGATCACACATACACACACACACACCTGAGGGGGTTTATACTGAGATCACACACACACACACACACCTGAGGGGGTTTATACTGAGATCACACACACACACACCTGAGGGGGTTTATACTGAGATCACACACACACACCTGAGGGGGTTTATACTGAGATCACACACACCTGAGGGGGTTTATACTGAGATCACACACACACACACACACCTGAGGGGGTTTATACTGAGATCACACACACACACACACACCTGAGGGGGTTTATACTGAGATCACACACACACACACACACCTGAGGGGGTTTATACTGAGATCACACACACACACACCTACCTGAGGGGGTTTATACTGAGATCACACACACACACACACACCTGAGGGGGTTTATACTGAGATCACACACACCTGAGGGGGTTTATACTGAGATCACACACACACACACCTGAGGGGGTTTATACTGAGATCACACACACATACACCTGAGGGGGTTTATACTGAGATCACACACACACACACACACACACCTGAGGGGGTTTATACTGAGATCACACACACACCTGAGGGGGTTTATACTGAGATCACACACACACCTGAGGGGGTTTATACTGAGATCACACACACACACACACACCTGAGGGGGTTTATTCTCAGATCACACACACACACGCGAGGGGGTTTATACTGAGATCACACACACACACACACACCTGAGGGGGTTTATACTGAGATCACACACACACCTGAGGGGGTTTATACTGAGATCACACACACACACACACACACACACACCTGAAGGGGGTTTATTCTGAGATAACGCGCACACACACACCTGAAGGAGGTTTATTCTGAGATAACACACACACACACACCTGAAGGAGGTTTATTCTGAGATAACACACACACAAACACACCTGAAGGGGTTTATTCTGAGATAACACACACACACACACCTGAAGGGGTTTATTCTGAGATGACACACACACACACACACACACCTGAAGGAGGTTTATTCTGAGATAACACACACACACACACACCTGAAGGGGGTTTATTCTGAGATAACGCGCACACACACACACACACCTGAAGGAGGTTTATTCTGAGATAATACACACAAACACACCTGAAGGGGTTTATTCTGAGATGACACACACACACACACACACACACCTGAAGGAGGTTTATTCTGAGATAATACACACAAACACACCTGAAGGGGTTTATTCTGAGATGACACACACAAACACACCTGAAGGAGGTTTATTCTGAGATAACACACACACACACACCTGAAGGGGGTTTATTCTGAGATAACGCACACACTCACACCTGAAGGAGGTTTATTCTGAGATAACACACACACACACCTGAAGGAGGTTTATTCAGAGATAACACACACACACACCTGAAGGGGTTTATTCTGAGATCACACACACACACACACCTGAAGGAGGTTTATTCTGATATAACACACACACACACACCTGAAGGAGGTTTATTCAGAGATAACACAACACACACACACACCTGAAGGGGTTTATTCTGAGATCACACACACACACACCTGAAGGAGGTTTATTCTGAGATAACACACACACACACACACACCTGAAGGGGTTTATTCTGAGATCACACACACACCTGAGGGAGGTTAATTCTGAGATAACACACACACACACACACACCTGAAGGAGGTTTATTCTGAGATAATGCGCACACACACACACACACACACACACACACACACACCTGTAGGAGGTTTATTCTGAGATAACACACCTGAAGGGGTTTATTCTGAGATCACACACACACACACCTGAAGGAGGTTTATTCTGAGATAACACACACACACACACACCTGAAGGAGGTTTATTCTGAGATAACACACACAAACACACCTGAAGGGGTTTATTCTGAGATCACACACACACACACACCTGAAGGAGGTTTATTCTGAGATAACGCACACACACACACACACTCACACACCTGAAGGAGGTTTATTCTGAGATAACACACACACCTGTAGGAGGTTTATTCTGAGATAACACACACAAACACACCTGAAGGGGTTTATTCTGATATCACACACACACACACCTGTAGGAGGTTTATTCTGAGATAACACACACCTGAGGGGGTTTATACTGAGATCACACACACACACACCTGAGGGGGTTTATACTGAGATCACACACACCTGAGGGGGTTTATACTGAGATCACACACACACACACACACCTGAGGGGGTTTATACTGAGATCACACACACACACACACACCTGAGGGGGTTTATACTGAGATCACACACACACACACCTGAGGGGGTTTATACTGAGATCACACACACACACATACACCTGAGGGGGTTTATACTGAGATCACACACACACACACACCTGAGGGGGTTTATACTGAGATCACACACACACACATCTGAGGGGGTTTATACTGAGATCACACACACACACATACACCTGAGGGGGTTTATACTGAGATCACACACACACACACACACACCTGAGGGGGTTTATACTGAGATCACACACACACCTGAGGGGGTTTATACTGAGATCACACACACACCTGAGGGGGTTTATACTGAGATCACACACACACACACACACACCTGAGGGGGTTTATACTGAGATCACACACACACACACACACACACCTGAGGGGGTTTATACTGAGATCACACACACACCTGAGGGGGTTTATACTGAGATCACACACACACCTGAGGGGGTTTATACTGAGATCACACACACACACATACACCTGAGGGGGTTTATACTGAGATCACACACACACACACACACACACCTGAGGGGGTTTATACTGAGATCACACACACACCTGAGGGGGTTTATACTGAGATCACACACACACCTGAGGGGGTTTATACTGAGATCACACACACACACACACACCTGAGGGGGTTTATACTGAGATCACACACACACACACACACACACACCTGAGGGGGTTTATACTGAGATCACACACACACCTGAGGGGGTTTATACTGAGATCACACACACACCTGAGGGGGTTTATACTGAGATCACACACACACACACACACACCTGAGGGGGTTTATTCTCAGATCACACACACACACACACACACACGCGAGGGGGTTTATACTGAGATCAAACACACACACACACACACACACACCTGAGGGGGTTTATACTGAGATCACACACACACCTGAGGGGGTTTATACTGAGATCACACACACACACACACACACCTGAAGGGGGTTTATTCTGAGATAACGCGCACACACACACACCTGAAGGAGGTTTATTCTGAGATAACACACACACACACACCTGAAAGAGGTTTATTCTGAGATAACACACACACAAACACACCTGAAGGGGTTTATTCTGAGATAACACACACACACACACCTGAAGGGGTTTATTCTGAGATGACACACACAAACACACCTGAAGGAGGTTTATTCTGAGATAACACACACACACACACACCTGAAGGGGGTTTATTCTGAGATAACGCGCACACACACACACACACCTGAAGGAGGTTTATTCTGAGATAACACACACACACACCTGAAGGAGGTTTATTCTGAGATAATACACACAAACACACCTGAAGGGGTTTATTCTGAGATGACACACACAAACACACCTGAAGGAGGTTTATTCTGAGATAACACACACACACACACCTGAAGGGGGTTTATTCTGAGATAACGCACACACTCACACCTGAAGGAGGTTTATTCTGAGATAACACACACACACACACACACACCTGAAGGAGGTTTATTCAGAGATAACACACACACACACCTGAAGGGGTTTATTCTGAGATCACACACACACACACCTGAAGGAGGTTTATTCTGAGATAACACACACACACACACCTGAAGGAGGTTTATTCAGAGATAACACAACACACACACACACCTGAAGGGGTTTATTCTGAGATCACACACACACACACACACACACACACACCTGAAGGGGTTTATTCTGAGATCACACACACACCTGAGGGAGGTTTATTCTGAGATAATGCGCACACACACACACACACACACACCTGTAGGAGGTTTATTCTGAGATAACACACCTGAAGGGGTTTATTCTGAGATCACACACACACACACCTGAAGGAGGTTTATTCTGAGATAACACACACACACACACACCTGAAGGAGGTTTATTCTGAGATAACACACACAAACACACCTGAAGGGGTTTATTCTGAGATCACACACACACACACCTGAAGGAGGTTTATTCTGAGATAACGCACACACACACACACACTCACACACCTGAAGGAGGTTTATTCTGAGATAACACACACACCTGTAGGAGGTTTATTCTGAGATAACACACACAAACACACCTGAAGGGGTTTATTCTGATATCACACACACACACACCTGTAGGAGGTTTATTCTGAGATAACACACACCTGAAGGAGGTTTATTCTGAGATAACACACACAAACACACCTGAAGGGGTTTATTCTGAGATCACACACACACACACACCTGAAGGAGGTTTATTCTGAGATAACACACACACACACACACACACCTGTAGGAGGTTTATTCTGAGATAACACACACAAACACACCTGAAGGGGTTTATTCTGATATCACACACACACACACCTGTAGGAGGTTTATTCTGAGATAACACACACACACACCTGAAGGAGGTTTATTCTGAGATAACACACACAAACACACCTGAAGGGGTTTATTCTGAGATCACACACACACACACCTGAAGGAGGTTTATTCTGAGATAACGCACACACACACACACACTCACACACCTGAAGGAGGTTTATTCTGAGATAACACACACACACCTGAAAAAGGTTTATTCTGAGATAACACACACAAACACACCTGAAGGGGTTTATTCTGAGATAACACACACAACACACACACACCTGAAGGGGGTTTATTCTGAGATAACACACACACACCTGAAGGAGGTTTATTCTGAGATAACACAACACACACACACACCTGAAGGAGGTTTATTCTGATAACACACACACACCTGAAGGAGGTTTATTCTGAGATAACGCGCACACACACCTGAAGGAGGTTTATTCTGAGATAACACACACACATACACACACACACACACCTGAAGGGGTTTATTCTGAGATCACACACACACCTGAGGGAGGTTAATTCTGAGATAACACACACACACACACACACCTGAAGGAGGTTTATTCTGAGATAATGCGCACACACACACACACACACACACACACACACACCTGTAGGAGGTTTATTCTGAGATAACACACCTGAAGGGGTTTATTCTGAGATCACACACACACACACCTGAAGGAGGTTTATTCTGAGATAACACACACACACACACACACCTGAAGGAGGTTTATTCTGAGATCACACACACACACACCTGAAGGAGGTTTATTCTGAGATAACGCACACACACACACACACTCACACACCTGAAGGAGGTTTATTCTGAGATAACACACACACCTGTAGGAGGTTTATTCTGAGATAACACACACAAACACACCTGAAGGGGTTTATTCTGATATCACACACACACACACCTGTAGGAGGTTTATTCCGAGATAACACACACCTGAAGGAGGTTTATTCTGAGATAACACACACAAACACACCTGAAGGGGTTTATTCTGAGATCACACACACACACACCTGAAGGAGGTTTATTCTGAGATAATGCGCACACACACACACACACACACACACACACACACACCTGTAGGAGGTTTATTCTGAGATAACACACCTGAAGGGGTTTATTCTGAGATCACACACACACACACCTGAAGGAGGTTTATTCTGAGATAACACACACACACACACACACCTGAAGGAGGTTTATTCTGAGATAACACACACAAACACACCTGAAGGGGTTTATTCTGAGATCACACACGCACACACCTGAAGGAGGTTTATTCTGAGATAACGCACACACACACACACACTCACACACCTGAAGGAGGTTTATTCTGAGATAACACACACACCTGTAGGAGGTTTATTCTGAGATAACACACACAAACACACCTGAAGGGGTTTATTCTGATATCACACACACACACACCTGTAGGAGGTTTATTCCGAGATAACACACACCTGAAGGAGGTTTATTCTGAGATAACACACACAAACACACCTGAAGGGGTTTATTCTGAGATCACACACACACACACCTGAAGGAGGTTTATTCTGAGATAACGCACACACACACACACACTCACACACCTGAAGGAGGTTTATTCTGAGATAACACACACACACCTGAAAAAGGTTTATTCTGAGATAACACACACAAACACACCTGAAGGGGTTTATTCTGAGATAACACACACAACACACACACACCTGAAGGGGGTTTATTCTGAGATAACACACACACACCTGAAGGAGGTTTATTCTGAGATAACACAACACACACACACACACACACACACACCTGAAGGAGGTTTATTCTGAGATAACACACACACACCTGAAGGAGGTTTATTCTGAGATAACGCGCACACACACACCTGAAGGAGGTTTATTCTGAGATAACACACACACACACCTAAAGGAGGTTTATTCTGAGATAACACACACAAACACACACACACCTGAAGGGGGTTTATTCTGAGATCACACACATACACACACACACACCTGAAGGGGGTTTATTCTGAGATCACACACACACACACCTGAAGGGGGTTTATTCTGAGATAACACAACACACACACACACACACCTGAAGGGGGTTTATTCTGAGATCACACACACACCTGAAGGAGGTTTATTCTGAGATCACACACACACACACACACACACACACACACACCTGAAGGACTTTTATTCTGAGATAACACACACACACCTGAAGGGGGTTTATTCTGAGATAACACAACACACACACACCTGAAGGGGGTTTATTCTGAGATCACACACACACCTGAAGGAGGTTTATTCTGAGGTCACACACACACACACACACACCTGAAGGAGGTTTATTCTGAGATAACACACACACACACACACACACCTGAAGGGGTTTATTCTGAGATTACACAACATACACACACACACCTGAAGGGGTTTATTCTGAGATCACACACACCTGAAGGAGGTATATTCTGAGATCACACACCTGAAGGAGGTTTATTCTGAGATCACACACACACACACACACACACACACCTGAAGGGGTTTATTCTGATATCACACACACCTGAAGGAGGTTTATTCTGAGATCACACACACACACACACACACCTGAAGGGGTTTATTCTGAGATCACACACACCTGAAGGGGTTTATTCTGAGATCACACACACCTGAAGGAGGTTTATTCGGAGCCGGTGTCTGTTCCAGAGGCGGAGTCGGTGTCTGTTCCCGAGCCGGAGCCGGTGACTGTTCCCGAGCCGGAGCCGGTGTCTGTTCCCGAGCCGGAGCCGGTGTCTGTTCCCGAGCCGGAGCCGGTGTCTGTTCCAGAGGCGGAGTCGGTGTCTGTTCCCGAGGCGGAGCCGGTGTCTGTTCCCGAGCCGGAGCCGGTGTCTGTTCCCGAGCCGGAGCCGGTGACTGTTCCCGAGCCGGAGCCGGTGTCTGTTCCCGAGGCGGAGCCGGTGTCTGTTCCAGAGGCGGAGTCGGTGTCTGTTCCCGAGCCGGAGCCGGTGTCTGTTCCCGAGCCGGAGCCGGTGTCTGTTCCCGAGCCGGAGCCGGTGTCTGTTCCCGTGGCGGAGCCGGTGTCTGTTCCAGAGCCGGAGCCGGTGTCTGTTCCCGAGCCGGAGCCGGTGTCTGTTCCAGAGGCGGAGTCGTGTCTGTTCCCGAGGCGGAGCCGGTGTCTGTTCCAGAGGCGGAGTCGGTGTCTGTTCCCGAGCCGGAGCCGGTGTCTGTTCCCGAGCCGGAGCCGGTGTCTGTTCCCGAGCCGGAGCCGGTGTCTGTTCCCGTGGCGGAGCCGGTGTCTGTTCCCGAGCCGGAGCCGGTGTCTGTTCCAGAGGCGGAGTCGTGTCTGTTCCCGAGCCGGAGCCGGTGTCTGTTCCCGAGCCGGAGCCGGTGTCTGTTCCCGAGGCGGAGCCGGTGTCTGTTCCCGAGCCGGAGCCGGTGTCTGTTCCCGAGCCGGAGCCGGTGTCTGTTCCCGAGCCGGAGCCGGTGTCTGTTCCCGAGGCGGAGCCGGTGTCTGTTCCAGAGCCGGAGCCGGTGTCTGTTCCCGAGCCGGAGCCGGTGTCTGTTCCCGAGCCGGAGCCGGTGTCTGTTCCAGAGGCGGAGTCGTGTCTGTTCCCGAGCCGGAGCCGGTGTCTGTTCCCGAGCCGGAGCCGGTGTCTGTTCCCGAGCCGGAGCCGGTGTCTGTTCCCGAGTTTTTCATTCCCGAGTCATCGTCATGTTTTGAAAGACGATGTCCTGCTTACTGATGTAAATAAATTAAAATGTATACAAAGATGTGATGATGTTCGACTAAAAATGTGATACTTTGGGTTCAATTCCGCCTGTTTTACGTATGTAGAGCACTGGTCTAGTGGCAGAATGTTTGCCATGCGTGTCGGAGGTTCCGGGTTCTAATCCGCACTGGTATAGTTTTTTCCCCCTAACCCTATAACCCTACCCCTATAAGGTTAGGTATGATCACTTGATTAAAAAACAACACATTTCAGCGCTAGATCGCCTCTTATTTAACAAATGAACGAAACGAATGCTGCTAGTTAACTGGAGATGTTTTATTTATATTGGTACATCCGTGCCGCGAGATGTTTCAAAAGTGGTGGGGACAATATCGACCCTGGCAAAAAGTGGTGGGGACATGTCCCACCCGTCCCCCCCGTAAATGACGCCTCTGGTCACCGGCTAAGTCGTCATTTCCCGTTTTTGTTCCCCTGCATGGACCTGTCCCACCATCCCTCCCCCTGATCCTCCGCCTTTCCACCTCCCTCCTGAACTTTTGTGTTGGTGTTAGTCTTGTCTTGGAGCATCTGGTAGCCACTCCGTAGAGGGGAGGTCATGTCACAGTGTCAGGTTTATGTTCCCTGGTGTCCACTAGAGGTCCTCCTTCCCCACGGTGTCATTCACTTTTGGAACTACATTCCCCACAATCCTTGTCTGCGCTCATCACTGTCCATTGCACTCAGCTGTTCCCCATCATGATTGTCCTGTTCTGTGTGTATATATACCCTGCCTGTTTAGTGTTTGTTACGGAGTCGTTGTTATTTGTCACACCTCTTTGAAGTCTTGCCTGTTTCTGTTTTGTTCTGTCTTGGATTAATTATATATGGGCTTTGAACCCTGCCTGAACTGTTGTGAGTACGGATTACCCAATTAAATTACTGCATTTGGAACGTACCTGTGTGTGTGTGTGTGTATCGTGACATTATCAGAGGAAACGTCTAAGAAAGTTATGCATTTCAGAAATATACATATACATATCACAGTTAGCGAAAAAGGTATTAATTTAAACAATGTAATAAATGAATGCACAAACAACAAGCTCATTGAAGTAATGAATACTTGCTTGTTACTTTGACTGAGTTTAAATAAAGGAAAACCGTAAAAGTAAACGGTCGAGCGTATGGATAAGTGTTTCTGTCCTCAGTTTATAATCGAGGAATAACACACCCGCTGGATGTGCGACTGACCAATCAGAATCAAGCATTCCACAGAGCCGTGTATGAGTTAATGTATCAACTAACATGAACTAACAATGAGCAATACATTTGTTACAGAATTTATTAATCTTTGTTAACATTAGTTAATAATAATTCAGCTGTTCACAGTGCATTAACTAATGTTAACGAGATTTTAATAAAGTATTAGTAAATTTTGAAATTAACAAAGATTAATAAATGCTGTATAAGTGGTTCATTATTAGTTAATGTTAACTAATGTAATGAACATTATGGTAAAATGAACATTATGGTAAAGTGTTACCTTATTTTCTGCTTACTGTGATGAGGTCAAAAGTATAAAGCACACACTCACTCACTCATACACACTGACACACACACACACACTGTCACTGACACACACACACGCTCACTCATATACACTGACACACACACACACACACACACACTCACTCATACACACTGTCACTGACACACACACACACTCACTCATATACACTGACACACACACACACACACTCATACACACTGACACACACACACTCACTCATATACACTGACACACTCACACACACACACACACACTCACTCATACACACTGACACACACACACTCACACATACACACTGACACACACACATTACAGATCAGTTATCTGATGATGAGGATTTATACAGGCAGCATCGCATATTATATGCCCAAACTAACATGCTGGTAAGAAAATTCCACAGGTGCACGGATGACGTCAAAATTGGCCTGTTCTAAGCATATTGCACTCCTTTGTATTCTGCTCCTTTATGGACTAAGTTTAAAAA
Source organism: Semotilus atromaculatus (assembly GCA_031834385.1). NCBI lineage: Eukaryota > Metazoa > Chordata > Actinopteri > Cypriniformes > Leuciscidae > Semotilus > Semotilus atromaculatus. The sequence continues at coordinate 3,922,176 of JAULUF010000057.1, forward strand.
GGCTAGTAAAGCTTAAGGTTGCTTATAATGACTGTATGAGGACACTGCTCAACAAACCCAGGTGTTCTAGTGCAAGTGCCCTGTTTTGTAATGCAGGGGTCAGTACTTTTCAGGCATTACTGAGGAGACTCACCTACAAATCCATTTGTCGCCTGAATGACTCCCAGAACAGCATTGTGATGCTGCTAGTAAATCTTAGATTTAGTGCCACACGATACCAATCATCACTATGGAAATGCTGGTATAAGTGGCTTTTATAGAAATGCCGTATTTTAGCTGTTTTTTTTATTTTTATCTTTGTATCTTTTTATCTCTTTGTATGTTTCTGATTTATGTATTGTTGCATGCTATGTCTGTGCCTTCTGAATGGACCAAGAGTCTGTAAATAAAGGTTCATGATGATGACACTCACTCATACACACTGACACACACACACACACACACACACACTGAAATAAAGGATGTGTTATAGAGGTGTGTGTGCACCCAGTTTAAGCCAGTGTTGAGCCTGATAATATCATGAGTGTGAGATCACAGTTATTCCTGCACACTTCTGGCTTTCTGTGCTGTGTAATGTGAGTGTGTTGTGTAATGTGAGTGTGTTGTGTGTGTGTGTGTGTGTTGTGTTGGGTGGAGATAAATACACACCTGTATGTGGGTGTTTTCAGGACTGTGGTGAATTGTGTCACTCCAGGAATGTATAGTTGTTTCTACCGTCGATCCTTTAATTCCCTCGTTCTGATAAACAGGGCTGTCCTCTCTTCCTCAGAACACACTCATTTACACTGAACACACTCATACACACTCATTTACACTGAACACACTCATACACACTCATTTACACTGAACACACTTTATAACCACGAAGAAGAAACTGCTCCTCTCATCTGTTTCTGCACAATGAACACATCTATCTGTTAAAGGGAATATTTAGTCCTTAATATGTGCCTTTTGCCTCCAAAATGTCTCATTCATTTCATCTTGTGAAAATATTTTTTGCGATATGCTCATGAGTTTAATCCGAATACCTTCCAAAACACAACTTTAAAAATGGTTCAAATTCATATAGCAGATGCATTTATTCAAAGTGACCATTTATTACAGGCTCTCTTGAAATAATCCGAGTCTCAATGAAGCACATGGTGAGGATATAATATAACCACGAAACTAACTAAACAAATGATATAGTCACCAATATAACAAACCATAGACTGTTGTGAAAGGGCTGTGGGAACTGTAGTCTGTCATTGGGGTTTGTGTTGTAATTAGTCAGACTGGATTAGTGTCTGTCTCAGTCTTATTCGCGCATGCGCATTGAGGACTGAGAAATTCTCGAGCGCCTCTATATTCAATGATTAAAGATTTTAAATCATGAATATTCTTCCAAGATTCACACAACAAACACAATGTGTCACTCATAACACTAACAACATGAGAATTACAGTGTTTTATTTTGTAAAATGTATTTACAAAACCAGAATGACATGCATAATTCACTGCCGTTTATGTCACATTATGCATGTTTACAGAAATTATTCCATAAGTTTAGCTGTTTTGTAAAGACGGTAAATTATGAAACTGGAAGACTAGGGGCCGTTCTCACGGAACGCGTTTTTCCATTCAAATGCGCTTTATTTTCCATTGTTTGTCTATGTAAACGCGCGCACGGCCGTTTTGATCGCGGTTCATATAAAAAAAACGTAATTCGAGACGTTGCGCGTTTTTTCCCCATTGCATTCGTTCTGTGTGAACAGCCCTGCGTTCAGGACATTTAATTGCTTTGATTGTACAGTGGCTACTATTTCAGTTTCAGAATACATTTCAATATGGTTTTGCTGTAGAAATGTAGCAGATTTATTCAGTTTTGTAATATGTTCGGTTTTGAACTTTAGTTAAACAGTTTTGAAAAGCAAATTGTAACATGTAGGCTACAAATGTGTCTGTAAGTGTCTGAGTGAGAATAGATTTGTTTTCGTGGAAAGTGTCATTATTACACGATCATAACATCGGTTACATTGAAAATAAATAGAATCAAATTAACATTAAAATAGCCAATAGAACAGTAAAATAAAATATGTTGGGGACTTTTCCAAACAAGCATCACGACATCCATGATGCAGTGTGTAGTTCTCAGTCCTGTCATCTGTTGCTGCTCCAGTTCTGTAATCACCGGAGGAAGAGGAGGATGAAGATGAAGATGATGAATCTGGTCAGAGTGAGTTAAACCCGGCATGGAGACAGAAGAGCCGCTGTCTGAACACATCATGCATTCATTATCCTGACTTCACCATGCGTCCTCCTCCTCTCTCCTGGACTCAGTGAACACACACACACACACACACACCTGACGGGGACTCAGGACAGATGAAGATGATGAGGGTAGAGGAGGATGAAGCGCATCAGGTGGATGATATGGACTCGGGTTTGGACGAGCTGAACGCAGATCTCTCCATATTCTCCGCGGATTCGCATGATGTTCCGCACAGGAGGAGGAAGAGGAGGATGAGGATGATGATGATGCGGGACGCCGGAGGATTTCAACGCACGGCCAACGCGTCGTCCTCGCGACGCAACGCGTGGGGAAACGCGTCGTACGCGGAGCTGATCACCCGCGCCATCGAGAGCTCGCCCGAGAAGAGGCTCACCCTGTCCCAGATCTACGACTGGATGGTCCGATGTGTGCCTTACTTCAGCGATAAAGGAGACAGCAACAGCTCAGCGGGCTGGAAGGTACCGCGACACACACACACACACACACACACACGGATGATCACAAACACACACACGCACGATTCATTCACATGTATTGGTCAAGTTACACAAGGCCGTGAAAAAATCACTGTTAACACGTTTTCAATATTGGAAATAAAATGCAATATTGGGCCTACAGTAACTATTCAACACACGCATAATATTAATTTAATTCACATGCAATAGCAATGGATGTGTCGAGTGTGTGTAAAGAGTGAAGAGGTCAAATGAAAGTGTTCTTAATATGCATAGATTGTGAATCCTGTCTTGGACCTTTATAGACAGATTCAGTCTTGTTCTGAAGCTCTGGTTATTTTATACAGAGAAAAAAAGTGCAGGCAGGAAAAACGTGGGAAAGAAAAGATGCATGCATGAGGAATAGATATATCAGGAATATACATAGTGTGTGTGTTTACTGAAAGTGGCTGACTGATTGAGGAAGGAAATTGCTCATGCTGTAATCATTATCAAACATTCCTCAGGTTCAACACGCTCCTGTCAGTCTGATTCATTCCCAGCTCTTGATTCATTCCCAGCTCTTGATTCATTCCCAACTCTTGATTCAATCTCTTAATTCATTCCCAACTCTTGATTCAATCTCTTAATTCATTCTCTTGATTAATTCTCAGCTCTCGATTCATTCTCTTGATTCATTTCCAGCTCTTGATTCATTCTCAGCTCTCGATTCATTCTCTTGATTCATTTCTAGCTCTTGATTCATTCTCTTGATTCATTCTCAGCTCTTAAATCATTATCAGCTCTTGATTCATACTCTTGATTCATTCCCAGCTCTTGATTTATTCTCTTGATTCATTCCCAGATCTTGATTCATTCACAACTCTTGAATCCTTCTCTTGATTCATTCCCAGCTCTTGATTCATTCCCAGCTCTTGATTCATTCTGTTGATTCATTCCCAGCTCTTGATTCATTCTCTTGATTCATTCCCAACTCTTGAATCATTCTCTTGATTCATTCCCAGCTCTTGATTCATTCTCTTGATTCATTCCCAGCTCTTGATTCATTCTCTTGATTCATTCCCAGCTCTTGATTCATTCTCTTGATTCATTCCCAGCTTCAGATTTGAACCTCACACTTGAAATTTATTAATGCACAGTTTTACTGTACATATCTCAGACTTCAGCAACAAAAACATGTATTCCCTTCACTGAGTTCTGAATCATCTCTCCTGTTATCTCAGATTGTTCTGTGATTTCTGCTCTGATTTGATCGATGCACGTCCTCCTCAAGAGTCAAGAGTCCAGCAGTCAGTCACAGAACAGGGTTTGTCTTGCTCGGTATATCATTCAGTAATAAATAACCCCTGAATAGTTGACTAATAGGACAAATACTGGTGTTTCCTGCACAGACAGTGCCTTTCAGGTCCGATCGACTTCATTTCTGTAGGAAATCTATTTTAATAGTCTTTTGCCAGTATTCCTCAAGCAGTTACGGATTGAGTTACGGATGCCAATCTGAATGCTCAACTATGGTACTTAGTAGTATTTGTAGCACTTTGCCAATGTTTCATTCAACACACCTGAGTGGCGTACTGTTGCTATGGTTACCGCCTCAGACACACACAACTCTGTTCACAAGGTTCTATTTTTAGAAATCGAATCTATGCAGTAAGTTAAAAACCTTGAAACATCCGTCCAACCATCCATTTTCCAAACCTGCCAGTAGTCAGAGAAACACTCTTATCCTTTTATCATTTCTAATTATATGTAAAAAAAAATATCATCTTTAAAACTTTTTTCACTTAATTGAAAGGGTTAAGGAAGTTAGACCAGAGTCCCAAACCACATGGAAACAGAACCACAGATGTTAGACAGTTACACTGATGTTACACTGATGTTACACTGGTGTTACACTGATGTTACACTGATGTTACACTGATGTTAGACAGTTACACAGATGTTGCACTGACGTTGCACAGATGTTGCACAGATGTTACACAGATGTTACACTGATGTTACACTGATGTTAGACAGTTACACAGATGTTGCACAGATGTTACACTGGTGTTACACTGGTGTTAGACAGTTACACAGATGTTGCACTGATGTTGCACAGATGTTGCACAGATGTTACACAGATGTTACACTGATGTTACACAGATGTTACACTGATGTTAGACAGATGTTGCACAGATGTTGCACTGATGTTGCACAGATGTTGCACAGATGTTACACAGATGTTACACTGATGTTACACTGATGTTACACAGATGTTACACTGATGTTAGACAGATGTTGCACAGATGTTGCACTGATGTTGCACAGATGGTGCACAGAAGTTACACTGATGTTGCACAGATGTTGCACAGATGTTGCACAGATGTTGCACAGATGTTACACTGATGTTACACAGATGTTACACTGATGTTAGACAGATGTTGCACAGATGTTGCACTGATGTTGCACAGATGGTGCACAGAAGTTACACTGATGTTACACAGATGTTGCACAGATGTTGCACTGATGTTGCACAGATGTTGCACAGATGTTACACTGATGTTAGACAGTTACACAGATGTTGCACATAAGTTACACTGATGTTACACAGATGTTACA